>JAJHSJ010000006.1:82159494-82226994 GCA_021015155.1 Magnolia officinalis
GATTATGACATGATGTCCATTGCAAGGAGGTCTTCCTAGATTCATGTAGGGCTATGGATAAAGCCTTGCTCTTGCCTTTAATCATATTTGAGTTGGCCTTTACCACTTATCTCATATTTGAGTTGACCTTCGTCACTTGCCTCTTATTTGAGCTGGTCATTATCACTCGTCTCTTTTACCTTAAAGGCTCAGCAGGTGTCTTGATATTCCTAATTAACCTTCCATAGATCAAGGGTTTCTCTCTTGATACAAGTACTATGTCGGGTATCCCTCTTCTAGCAATCAAATAAATATCGTGGATGTAATGCGTTTTCGGTAGCGGCCCTGGGGCGACACGTAATTCCATGTTTCACGGGTGATGGTGCACCTGTTGGTGTATGTAAATTGTTATATATACGTATTACATCAATCCTTTTCTTTGGAAGTTGGTTGTCGCAATTAATCGCTCCAATCTAGGTTGCATGATTCACCTGGTCATGTGTTGTATTCGTCTTGGGATAACCGCATAAATCCATGTTAAATGTGGGACACGTCGGCGAATCTCCGTAGTATAGGATGTTGGGCGAGTCGGATAACTCTAATCATATTTCACATTGTGGCGATCGCTTAGTGTGATAAATGCATATACTTTGCTAGGCATACATTTCATATAGATTGCTTGTGCATTGATACCTCTTGTAGTTGTGGAGTACGAGACATCAAAACTTTCCATTGCTTTTATGAGTATCTTGGATTACTGTTAATTTTAAAGGATAGCTATCACTATGAGTAGGGCGTTGATCCTCTCCCAACCGTACAGATTATGCAGGTGACGTACAGATTGAAGATCTAGTGAACAATTTCCTTAAGGAAGATTATGTTGAAAGAATAAGAAGACAACTTATGATTTAATTTTATACTTTCGCTGCGAACTCTAATATTGTAATAAGTTCCCGTTAAGAGGGCGTTTGATTATTTATTGAATCCTTTTACTCTGATGAAATAATCAATACAATCGATTTTATTCTCGTGAATGTTACCTTTATGAATGTATTTAGATGTGATCCAAATGGAAAAAAAAAAAATAAAGATTGCGATTTTTAAAGCATCTAATTCATTTTATTATTAACACCAGATTTCCTCGGGCACGAGTACAAACTTTAGCCGTGAAAATTCAGAATGTTACAATGGCACCCACATGTCTGCACAATTCCGCATTCTTCACGCAATTTTTGTTACAAACGTCTATCCTCGGGGCACCAACAAGTCTAATCTTACCCCATTCATGTTGGGAATTCTTTATGCCGTCTCCCTGCCAAGTGGACACGCATGCCAAATTGCCGATCCAGACCACCCTAATTGTGGGCCCAAGTTGGGAAATGAGAAATGATACAGTCAGACTGGTAGAACTATAATATGTAGACACATCTATCCATAATACACCTAGCAAGGTGATTTATCCTTCATAACCGTCCATTCTAGTTTATCCTACTGTGGATGGAAATTGATTCAAAATACATATAGATCAGATGATCCTACCCGTTCAATCAGTGTCCTTCAGAAGCAACACTAGAAGAAACTATTAGCTATTGAAACAAAGACAGGTGATGACTAGTATTATTTTGATAAAAACACGCCTGAGCCTGTCCAATAAAAGTGATCTAAATCACTACTCTTGAATTGATATTTTTGGATGGTCCACCTCTCTTACAATATGAGCTTCAAGCTCTTGAACCTTTGAGCCATTGACATGGGCTTCCTTCTCCAAGTGGGCTTGATTAGGCCTAACCATGTCCATATCAAAAGGAGTAGACAATGCTACATTGGTCTCTTTTCGGAAAATTAAGTAGACCAACATGCCTACATAAAGCACCATGCATGGAAAAACGACGACGACGAAGAGAATCGAACCGGCCTTCGGCAAGTGACTGTGCACGAACCAGCCCACGAACATTGTACTTAGGAAATACATGTTCAGTCCAATCATAGAAAAGCCCAAGGCCCATGAAATTGTCATCACCTATGGTAGGAGGAAATAGATGAATTAGATAAGCAGAAGTTTGCTGAGACCCCACATGTACACACATCGTGTGCCAACATGAAACATGTGTGAGAGATCTGATTATATCTTCTTTCTTAAAAATCAGGCTCATGTAGAGAATAAATGGGCACTCTAAACAAAATTTTCTAGCCATCCATATGTTTTGTCTACTTGGGTCCACTAAAGTAGTTCTAAACTGTGTGGCCCACCTGAGGAAAGATCAGATCTCATACATGCCTGCCGTATTGGCTTGTGTGTCCACATGTATCTGGGCAAAGCAATAGTAGGATAAGCATGCATTGTAATGGATGAGTGAAAAGAGTGATGATCTCACTGGCAATGAGTTTTGATGGTGGCCCATTTTGATCTTGCTGCTTGTGAACTTGAGGAGAGGAATCAAGGCAAATGGGAGTTCGAATGATAAGATCATCTGCACCCACAAGCCCATGGATGAATATATGTATTCTCAGTATATGCGTATGCATGCATGTATGGTATTTGAAGCTCTTATGGGCTTTTGGATCATAAGTTACTTTACATAAGCTACTTATGCTTCAAGTAACTTATCTTGGTTTTTACCTATTCACTATATAAGTTTGTTTGGTAAACAAGATACTAATTAGCGAAAAAGTAAAAAAGTGTATTTGGTTTCCGACATCACATAATGGGCCCAACCTTTGAATGGACCTATCATCATATTGGGCCAACCTTGACCCCGTCTTCAGTGTGAACTGTCCGATGTGTGGGGCTACCTTCAATGTGGATCATCTATCATGCAAGGTCCACTTTGATGTAGGCTATTCATCATGTGGGGCTCAACTTGGATGTGGGTTGTTCATCATGCGAGACCACCTTTAATGTGGACCGTCCATCATATAGGGCCCAACTTCAAAGTAGGTCGTCCATCAAGCAGGCTCACCTTGGATGTGGGTCATTTATTATTAGGGCCCACCTTCGATGTGAACTATCCTCATGTGAGGCCACCTTGATATGAATCATCTATCATGTGGGGCCCACCTTTAATATTCACCGCCTATCATGTGGAGCCCACTTCGATGTGGACCATCCATCCTGTGGGGCTCACCTTGGATGTGAGTCATTCGTCATCAACACCTTTGGTGTGGACTACGTATTACATAGGGGCCACCTTGATGTGGGTCATCCATCATGTGGGGCCCACCATCAAAATAAATTGTCCAATGTGGGGCTCACTTTGGATGTGGGCCATTCATCATTAGGGGCCTACTTTTGATGTGGACAATCCATTTTGTGGGCTCACCTTGACATAGGTCATCTTAATGTGGGGCCCACCTTTGATGTGGACCGTCCATCGTGTGGGCTCCACCTCTGACCTCTTATGTGGACCACCCATCATATGGGGCCCTCCTTTTTTAAAACATAAGTTACTTTTATAATAGGGGCTTACAAAAGTGTGTGTGGTGGTGTGTGTGTGTGTGTGTGTGTGTTTGGGGGAAGTTAAGAGTTTAAAAAGCAAGAAAAAAAAAAAAAAAAACTTCAAGTAACTTTCATCACATAAGTTACTTTTATAATTGAGCTTATAAACTTACTTAAGTTTTAAAGAATGTCGGGGCGGGGACTTATGGGGATAAGTAATTTTTATCACACAAGTTACTTTTATAATGGGGCTTACCAAAGTGTGTGGTGTGTGTGTGTGTGTGTGTGTGTGTATAAACAAGTAATTTTCATCACATAAGTTACTTTTATAATGGAGCTTATCAAACTAACTAAGTTTTATTATTATATCATTTTTTTAAAGTAACTTGTTAACTTACTATAAGTTAAAAGTTGAAAAGCAAGTAAACAAACTTATGGAGATTAAGTTACTTTTATAATGGAGCTTACCAAAGTGTGTGTGTGTGAGTGTGTTGGGGGGAAGTTAAAAGTTGAAAAGCAAGGGAAAAAAAAAAAAAAAACTTATATGAAAAACTAATAGAAATAAGTAAGTTCTATCACAAAGTTACTTTTATAATGGAGCTAACCTAAATTAAAAGGGGGGGGGGGAGTTAAAAGTTGAAAAGTAAGCAAAGTTTTTTATATAAAAATAAGTAACTTTCATCACATAAGTTACTTTTACAATGGAGCTTATCAAACTAAATTAAGTTTTTCTTTTTTTAAAGTAACTTGTTAACTTATTATAAGTTAAAAGTTGAAAAGAAAGTAAACAAGTTTATGGGGATAAGTAATTTTCATCACATAAGTTACCTTTATAACGGGGCTTACCAAAGTGTGTGTGTGTGTGCGTGTGTGTATGTGTGTGTGTGTGTTGGGGGAAAGTTAAAAGTTGAAAAACAAGAATATATATATATATATATATATATATATTATATATATATATAGAGAGAGAGAGAGAGAGAGAGAGAGAGAGAGAGAGAGGAGAGAGAGAGAGAGAGAGAGAGAGAGAGACTTGACTTACATCACATCAGTTAGTTTTATAATGGAACTTATCAAACTAACTTAAGTTAAAAAAAGCAGGGGGGAGTTAAAAGTTGAAAAGCAAATATATATATATATATATATATATATATATATATATATATATATATATATAATATATATATATATATAAACTTTCATCACATAAGTTACTTTTATAATGGAACTTATCAAACTAACTTAAGTTTAAAATAAATAACTTGTTAACTTACTATAAGTAAAAAGTTACTTACTAATTAGGTGGTATCCAAGCAGGCCCTAGCGATCCACACAATTTATCTGATGGGCCCTACGTGCATCCATGATGACCCAATTTTTTAAGATTGGGAGATCCTAATCCTTTGATCTTTTGTCATTCTTGACCCTCAATGTCAACCACTTGGTAGCCTAAGCATTGAAGGATTGTAATGCTTTTCTTTCTTTCGTTTTTTCTTTTTTCTTTTTTTCTAGTAATCTGCTTATAGTACAAGAATTGGCCGGTTAGGATCCTTCAACATGGAATATTTTTAAGGCATCCTATAAAAAAAATTTCCCTCTCTGGTCCAACCAGATCGGATTAGCTATTGGATCTTTAAATCATGGTTATGTTGATGGGTACTACTATTGGCGAGCATTTAACATGAAAGGGGCGGCTACACATAGGACAGGTTAAGGCATCATATGGAAGGCCAAGATCAAGCAAAATCCAGTCGTATGGCTAGAGACATGGTAAAAAAAGATAGTATAGTATGAACTAAAAATTTAGCATAACGCGCATCATAACTTCTGACGGCCATAACCTTATGATTGTGTATTGGAATCATGCATGTAATGTAACATGTGGTTTGAAAGCTGTCGATGGACTCTGCATCTTAGCAAATGCCAAAGGGAACTGTCATTCAAAACGGTTTTCTAAAATAAGATCATTTTAAGAGTTAAATGAGAGTTTTAAGTTAAAATGTATTATTTTTAGTAACTATTTGTGCTATTTTTAATTGTTTTAATGTTTCAAGGGTCTTTTTATATTTTAAAGTCTTTATTTTGAGTCTTATACTAGAGTCTGGCAGAATTAGATATCTTTACTAAAATTTACTATTATTATTTTGGTGAAGCTACAAATTTAGGTTTATGGCTGATATAAACCATCTAATTGCTTTGTAAAGAAAGCTTAATAATTTTTCTCAATAATGTTATCTTTTTTTTCTCAATAATATTATCATTTTATAGGTTTTTTTTACCATGTGGATCCAGGGTTCCTTGTAAATTTGAGGCATATCATAGAGAATGAAGATGGTGATTACATGATTTTAGTTCAGGATCACATGATTCTCCTTGTATGAATAGTTTAAAATTTGAAAACTCAACTTGACATAAAATGTTTGTTGAGTCAACTCAAATCAATTAACTTGGATGGGTTTTTCTTGGAATCCGGATTCTCTGCTTACCACAAGCAGAAAAATCCTATTTTCCTGCATCCTAATTGCTCCACATCATCACTGGCGTTATTAGCATTGCTGCATTAAATGCAGTGTGCGAAGATGTGGCCCAATCAGATTACAAGCAGAGGATCCAGATTCTTTTTCGAGCTCTTTCTAAACTTGTTGACAATACTAAATATTTAAAATATAATATTGTTGAGTCTTGGAAATCGATATCTAAGTTTCATTTTGTCAAATAAAGTCTAATTCATGGCTAGATAGTTTTTTTCTCGAGTATTGATAAAATCTCATTAAGGCAAATTGAGTTTCTCTCTACTCTTGGTATAATTTGATTGAGTTGAGTTAACTCAACATAGGCATGTCGAGTTTAGAAACTACTACTGATATGTAGACATGTATATATATGTGTTTATGCCACCAATTGAAAGTTTAAGTACCGAAGCGATGATGATGAGTCGGCCAGCTCCAGATGGACCACTGATGAGAGTAGCTACTAAGCTTGGGATAATAGCTATACACCGGGTTACTAGATTTCTCAACCATGACTTCATTTTTAGATCCAAAAAACCCTGCAAAACAAAACAAACAATCTTTATCCTTAAATCAATCTTCTAAAATTTCTTACTTGTTGATGAAAATGATTCTCCATGTGTCTAAGTATACCTGCATGATAAATTGGCCTGCATAGGTCCCTGTAACCGTCGAACTCTGACCTGACGCTAGCAATGAGACTGCGTAGACTTTTGAACTCCAATTTCCTAAGATTTTCTGGAAAAAAAATAAAATAAAATCTATTGTGAGATGGGTAGGCGTGAAAACTTAAAACTATAAGGATGCAATTGACCACTCTATTCAATCGAATTTTTACATGGTATAGACATGGATTAAAAAAGAAGAGGAGAGATTATTGTCCTCTTCTAAAGCATAGTCCTTAACTCTATAAAGGAAGAAATCTCAGTAAGTGATTAATAAAAATGTTATTATTGAAGAACATTGTTGATTACCATATATTTAATGTTCTTATATAAGTGAAAGAAATCTTAGGTTCCTAATTTGACTTAAAAATAGAAGGTTTTTATAAAATAGTAAAAATAACTAAAAATAGTTTTTATTTTTGTTTTTTTTTTTTTTTTTAAAGACTTCTAATCCTACTAAAACTCATAAACAACTTTTAGATGACCAAAATAAAAACCGTACATAATAATTAAACTCTTAAAACGTTAAAAATAGTAAAAACATAAATTACTAAAAATAATAAGTTGGAAATAAAATTCTCAATTTAATTATTAAAATTTTTGAATTTTGCAAAGTCATTAGAAGCCGATGAACCCTTGGGTAATTGGTAAGTAGAGGTGGATAGGATCTGACCTTAAACCGAAAGCCAAGGTCGGGTTGGATCGAGTAGATCCACTCGGATCCGACGCTAAACCGAGTCGAGTTTAGGTCATGTAGCAACTCGATCCGATCCGATCCAGACTGGAATCGGGTAGTATAAAGTCAAATTTTACTTTTTACTCTTTTTTTTATTTTTTTATTTTTTACCTTTATCCTTCTTCTACCAAAACCCTAACCCTACCCAAGCTGGCGCCGCCAAATGAACCTATGCGGCAATGCAGCCTGACCCGACTTCCTCTCATTCCCTCCTCCTTTCTCTCTTGATTTCCCTCCTCTCATTCTTTCTCTCCTCCTTTCTCTCCCTCTTTCTCTCCCGATTTCCCTCATGTTCTAGCACCAGAGTCTCAGCTCGGCTTGACTTATCCTAGTCCGAATCGACCGGACAGACTAACTCGATCCGACTCGGTTTCTCTGACCGAGTCGGACTCAGTTCAGGTCAGGCCAGTAAGAAATCGGTTTGGATCGAGTTAGCCCTGCTGGACTCGGTTCCAAATCCGATCGAGTTTGGGTAAGGTACTTGCAAAAACTGAATTGAGTCTAGTTGGACCTAATCCGGTCCGACTCGACTCAATGCCCACCTCTATTGGTAACGCATTACAATTGATGGTTTTCCAATAGTATATTACAATACCGAAATGGATAAGTAGTTATGAGGTTATGACCATCTGAGGCTATAATCATTAGGTATTAATAATAAAATGTTAGATACCTTGAGCAAGAAAGCCGCAGAATTAAGAGTGATATTTTCGCAGCGCTCTTTGTTCGAAGATGAGAGACTAACATCGGAGCAGATGCTACCGCTAACAGAAATTACAGCCACGTTGATGAGAAATGCCATGAATATCGCCATCCCGCTTTCAATCAAAAAATATCTAGATGCAGTCTGAGCAAACAAGTGAAGTATTAACAACACCCGATCCATAGCTTAAGTGGTAGACAGTGGCGGTGGCTAACAGTGAAGTGTGAACTGACAGTAGGGTGTACGCTAACAAAAAAAAAAAAAAAGTAAAGTATTAGCAACGTTGAGTTCATGGTTTCTTGGCGGCTCGGACCGACTCACCTGGTCATGAGGTGAGTTGGGGAGTGACTCGTCCGAGTGGATTCGGGCAAAGTGCCAATCCATGGTCCTATCTGATGGGCCTGAATCAAATCTAGAACCTTTTTGGGAAGCTGAATGCTCTGTGGGGCCCACTGTGATTTATGTATTTTATCCACTCCATTCATCCATTTTAGCAGATGAATTTAGGGCTTTAACCCAAAAATGAAGCACATCCAAAATTCGAGTGGATCACACCACAGGAAATATTGTGAATTAAATGTTTACCATTGAAAATTTTCTTGGGGCCACAGAAGCTTTGGATCAGCCTTCATACATGTCTATGTGATCTTATGAACAGATTAGATGACAAATAAACATCACCGTGGGCCCTAGGAAGGTTTCAACGATGGAGATCAATATTCTCTCTCTTTCCTTTGGTGTGGTCCACTTGAGCTTTGAATATGTTTCGATTTTGGGCTCAACTCCTAAAATGGTCTGAAAAAACGGATGGACGGCATAGATAAACCACATACATTCAACGGTGAGTAACTCAGTGGCAATCCGATTTCCATCTTGTTGGCCCGAATGGCTACTGCACCTCAAATCCAAACCGCACAAAATGTGGGAGGCAATTTTGATCAGTCACGTCCCCGAAATCAGATTGATTAGTAAATTCGAACACCTGATCAATGAACTTTTGATTGTTGAATTTAGACAGTTTAGTAATTTTTTAACCGTCCATTATATGTCCACTAATTGGACAATTTGATCATACTTCCAGGGTAATTTTTGGGTTATAGTTCATCTATTGCACGTCCAACCATTTGAACGGTTCGGATTTGAGCTAAGTATGGTAAAATTCTCAGAATCTTAACCGTTAAGTTCACTCACATTGATTCCATGGAAGGAGCGTGGGAATTTTCTTGACAGAACCAATGCTGAGTGAAGGAAGAGGTTGTGCCTGCACCGTTAATCACAGGGTCAACAATCAAATCATGTTGCTATTAGTGGTACATTTTTCAATGGATAGGATGTACTCTACAATATGGTATATAATGAATGGATAGCCATACACCGGATAACGGTGTATAAAAGAACAATCGCCATTCAATCATGACCCAACAACAATTAAATAGCAAGGTCCAACATGGTGGGCCCAAGAAGGAGAGCATGAGTTCCACCGTCTGATCATATACAAATCAATGGACACGATCGGGCTATACACCCTGATCCAGTATATAGTACTCAAAATTGTAGAGTGGGTGAGTATGGACTGTAATTACGGCATGATCAGAGCACCCAAAAGAGCAATGGCATCCCTGGTGGCCTCATGGCCTTTCAATCTAGGTATAAACATCCCCTCCATGATCTGGGCTGGATCGGGCCTGGCCCGGGCCATCTCAGCAAAGAAGCAACCTCCCATGACCAACATCAGCACAGCTATCACAATCTCCAGCTTCCTTATCTACACAATCACATGCAGACCAACGTTTAAAATGGCCCATGATGGGGTAGGTCTGGACGGACCAGATTAAATGTATGAATGGGCACAGATCTTATTAAGATAGTTACAAAAAATGCCACTGAAATCACTTACACCACCATACTCTGCAATGCAAGGAGGAGAAGTGTATTCAATCCGGCCAGAAGTACCCCTCCCAGATGGGTATTTTGAAGAGTATGTTAAGAGCAAAAGCCGTCCCAATCACTATCAGAAATTAAGAAACCCATCAGCACGTGGCACACGTATATGATATCTGGGCTGTTCATCAGGTGGGCCCGGCAGTGAATGGTCCCTAGGATAAAAATCGCACTGACGGGACGGTTAGGATTGTCATATCAGTTTTAACTTATGGAATATCCATATGAGGGCCCATCTGATCAATGGCCAGGATGTCGATCAGGCTCATTCATTTATTAATTGAGGATGAAAACTCAGGCCCATGCCGGCCCATCTTGGATTGGGCTTTGATGTGTCAATGTGGCCCATTTCCAGCCCTACATGTCACCACGTATTTACTGGCCTCGAACATCAAGCAAGAGATTCCATGTGGGCCACCCACACAGAAGTGGGCCCCACAAGTACCTTCGGGGATGTCGGCGGCAATCACGGCTACTTCTGCTAGGATCCATAAACAGTAGTTGATGGGCTTTGGGTACTCGGCCTTGCAATGCTCTGAAAGATGCTTCCCTACATTCACATGCACAGACCCCACCACATCAACATCCATAAAGAAATAAATGAACGGTTAGATGCAATCATTTTGACAAATATTAACAAGTAGGCCCATGATTGTTTAAATCTTTGCAAAAATTACAACAATTTGACAAATATTAACCATTGATCAACGGTCTTTAATATGGACGGTCAATATTGTTTACACAAATTAGGTCCAATAAAAAATTTGGTCCATCTACTTGTTATGGCCCATCTTGGATTGCCTATCATTTCTAACAATTCCATCCATGCTTTGGAAGAAGGATTACTGTAGAAGAAAATAAGGCCAAACAAGGATGGATTGGATCATTAGAATTTTGCCTGGTAGCCTCTAAAATAAGTTCTGAACTTAATGGACGGTTCAGATGGATTGATTGGACTGTCTCAGAGCCCCAACGCAACTAGGAGCAGTGTAACTTGTAGCGCTGGACCCACCTCCATACCACGCTGTCCACGAATCTTTTTAATGACATGCAGATGCCCAATCATTAATTGGGACCATTCATTCAACAGTGACATAGGGAGCCATCCATTTTGGAAGAATCAAGCCGATTAGGTGATCTTAACCGTACGAATGAGGCCAGTTTTTTACAACCGTCTGCATTTTCAGAGCCATAGATCACATGGTTATAATCATCAAACAAAAGTACTACTTAGGAATCATAATCAATACGAAATTGGAACTATCGGATAGATGGTTCAAAATGATGATTGGACCTATTTTGCTTATCCACTCAATCTTGACCCTCCTTTTCCATGTTATTGATTGGATGCCTAGGATCATTCGATGGCTTTATTTTTGCAACATGGATTGTTCTTAGTTATATGAAAGAATAAACGGTTCAATTAGACGATTGGTGGCCATGCAATCAAAAACTGTCCAACTGTCTGGAATGGACGGACTGATAAAGCCATTGAAGGACCTACCTGTTGCTACCCCTAAATTGACAGCGCGCGATTGAATTATCAGAGAGAAGCTCAAACCCACAAGCACTATCCACAGCAGCTGTACCCAGAGGGACCTACATGTTAGGACTCGGGAGGTAGATAGGAGTTTTTTTTATAAAATACAAGAAGATGTCATATTGCAATGATCCAAACCGTTCATCTGATGGGCTTCACATTTCATGAGAGGTTTAGAAAAAACGAAACAGTTCGTGCCTGTCATCATTCGATAATTTTCATTCGAACATGGACAGTCTCCTTATCCTTTGAATAATCAAATGGTTGAAATATTTCAAACTTAAGTTTATTACATGAATCTATTATCCACGGTTTGTTCCATCATATAAACGGTTTGGATCTTTGAAAAGGACCCCGAATCCATCTGCTATGGGCCGTCGGGATGTATTCCAGCAAACCTCGGCAGATGGATAGATGAGGAAGGCAGGGTGTGCTCGCGCCAGTATACTTTCACTTCAGCACTCGCGTGGTACAAGATCCAACCGTCCACCAAGTCTATTAAATTGGTCTACAAAGTGGGACCCACTTGATGAACGAGTTAGATCTTACACGTATCCCAAGTTGCTAACAGAGAGAGAGAGAGAGAGAGAGAGAGAGAGAGAGAGAGAGAGAGAGAGAGAGAGAGAGAGAGAGAGAGAGTAGACCTCGTATTTGTGTGCAGCTCCAGCTTGTAGATCGGTCTCCACTTCATTTCCACTCACCCAAAAGGACTGAGAGTGAGTATGATTCATCCAAGACCAAAACGAAAAGCAAAGCTCTTTTACACGCCTGTAGAGCCCTTCCCATCCACACGTGGGTACACGTGCCAATATGAAAAATACGTGTGCTTGATCAGATCTTTCCATTAGATGGACTACACAGTTTAGATCTTCTGTTTCACACCTCAGGTAGACCACAACATGATGGACGGCCAGGAAAATCTTTTGACCGTCAGTTTACTATTTACATTGTGGCCCACCTGAGGACTGATGGGAAGATGGAAAGATCAGATCTTTCATGCGCGCTCCATATTGGCACGTGTCCCTGCGTGATGGCAGGCGCTCCACACGCGTGTGGAATTAGGAAATCTCGTTTCTCTTCTATTCTTCAAGGTCTACACGCCTGTGATAGTTCACTGCGGTGGCTCAGCACCGTACATTTGGCAGTCCAGAATCCAGACCGTCCAAATTTATGATCACAATGTGGATGGTCTTGATATTCCTATGCACGTCCATGCATCTTCCATCATTCAGATACGGTGGACGGAATCATCACCGTCCAAAATCAGGGCACGCATCTGATCCAGTGCACATCTCAAAATATCACCGTCCAAAGACAGTGGCCATTGATTCCTCGATTTGTGGGGCCCACAGTGATGTGTGTGTATGACATCCATTCGGTACGTCCATCTTGTGTGGTCGTTAATTTTCTCCATTGATAATCAGGCCAATGAGAAACTCAAGTGGGCCACCCAACAGCCAACATTTAGGATTTGATCACCCACCATTAAAAACCTTCAGATTCAGATTGTGTGTGGAGCCAACCAAGTTTTCTAAATGCCATCCAATCCATTCAGATGAGCCCCACCAAGATGAATGGACACTTCAAAACTAAGGTGTGGGCCGTTCCATGCATGATTTTACAAGGTGTGGCCCACCTTAGCACTGGATTGACTTGAGTTTTGTGATCCAAGGAGAAGATAAATAATTAAGGTGGGCCCCACACATCGCCCTGTATGTGAAGGTTAACCTACAAACCTCAGTACGTATTCACTGAACAAATCAAGCATTGCATGCATGATGCATGCCATATCCAACGGCTAAAAGAGGCATTTTAAAAAAAATAATAATAAAATAAAGGGACGAGAGATGAGATTGTACAGTTTCCTGGGTCAAGATAAGCCACCGAAACTAGAAAACCGGGCCCTACAAAACCCATGATCTTCTTCCATCCTGAAGTTTCTTCTATCTGCTGAAGAACGCTCATTTCTCTGTGTCCTCACCAATATAGCAATGCTAATTCAATGATATTTCTCCCCTCCTAGCTATTGCAGTTATATAGAAAATGGTCAGCCGTCCCATCTGAGGACCACCTAACGAGATTCAAAATCAACCATTAATCATGATTAATTGGTGAAGACAGGTCACACTACCTAGTTAGCAAAACTAAGTAGCTATTACATATAAATGCAATTTATATAGGATTATTTATTCGTATGTAGCTATCACTTAAGATTTCGCTTTATGTCTAGCAACTATCAGGGTGTGAAGCATTGAGCGCGGATTGCGGATTGTGGGGTTGTTTGAGCTCATTGTGGACTTTGCCTTATTTATTTCGACTTAATTACTTGTACTTTTTTAAATATGGTATTTAAGATTTTTTATTTTATTTTTTTATTTTTTTTTCCATTTTGCCATGGATCAAAAACCTCCCACTTTTAATCTATTTTATAAATATATTATACTACCAGACTGAGCCGTTAACATCAGGAAAGTGTTTTTTGTCCTTGTTTATCTGCATTTATTATTGTCTCGTCCATTCTTATACTTTTACCTTTTACAAATGGTGTACTACCCTCCTATTTTGCTTTGTGGATTATTATGATGTCTTTGTTTTATCTACGCTTAGAGTTGGGCACAAGACGACTCGACTCATCCGACTCATTCAGACCCAACTCAACTCAAGCCGAATGGGTCAGTTGGTCCGAATCAAGTAGGCTTCGCCCAATCCGAACTTAAATCGAGTTGAGTTTGAGTTATCCAGTAACTCGATCCAGTCATACTCAACTCAATTCAAAAACGACTCAACTCGGATTCAAGAGTGTGTGTGTAAAAACTCTAATTTCTAAGTATCTCTAACTCTATACGTCACACCCGATTCCAACTTGATCCCAAACTCTCTCTCTCTCCCTCCTTCATCCTCCTCCTGTTCCAAGTCCGGCAACCACCCTCCTCCCCTCTCTCTCTCTCCACTCCACTCCCTCCCTACCTCCTCTTCCAAACCCGGCAGCCACCCACCACCATCACCGCCCTCCTCCTCCTCCTCCTCCCTCTCTCTCATCTCCTGTAACATCCCGGATTTTCACTGTTTTGGGTTTCCAAAAATCCTTGAAATTTATTTTTTTTAATTAACTTATAATATCACTTAAATGACCATTAACATTCAATGTTAGTTTATGCTGGGGTGGACCAGTTTTGTTATGATGGGACAAGTGCGGGCCGTCAAGCCAGATGGCTGTTTACAATTAAAGGACAGCTCGTGCAGGCCGTACAACGACCGAGGATGGTCGGAAAAATCTAAATCTTGGTGTGGCTGTTGGTTTCACTGGACTTGTGGTCCATCGCGGACCGCGGAGCCAGTGGACACCCAGAAGTGGCATCTGGCAATTGCCAGATGCACCCCACCAATGCCAGATTAAAATCTGGCACTGACAAAAGAAACTGAAACTCCGGGCCTTCCAGCCGTCGGATTTATTCCAAATTTACGGTGATGGTTTAATGTATTTTTCAATGCCTGCCCACCAAATCTGGGCCCCGATCGTGGCACGATGACCGTTGATCGTAAATCGGACCCGTGCGATCAAACCCCATATCCGATCGCTCTCAAATTTTGCATGGCCCTTCATCGGGCCATGGATCACCTACCCTATAAATTTTATGGCCAGAGGGCCACCAGAAATGCCCCTATCAATCAGAATGGCCCCCAAATGGCCACTTAAAGGTCGGAAACGCTTGCTCAGATCATAAATCCGTTCATCCGTTCGCCCTAAAATTTTGCATGGACCCTAGTCAAGCCATAAGACACCTACCCACCGAAAATGGCGGCTTAGGGGCGTCAGGGCCACCCCAACTTCAATAGGGAGCCCTAGAAGGCTAGTTTGGAAAATTATGGGAACTTAAGTGATTTGTGTCGTCCACTCTTACGCCAAGTTGAGGATTTCGGACCGTCGGTTTACGACCAAACTTTACCCGTGGATTAAGGATATTTCTCCACTCACATCCGTATAGCCGCGGCCCCGATCGACCATCGGTGACCGTTGAACAGACTTCTAATCATATCTGTCGATCGGCG
The DNA here is from genome assembly GCA_021015155.1 of Magnolia officinalis. Lineage (NCBI taxonomy): Eukaryota > Viridiplantae > Streptophyta > Magnoliopsida > Magnoliales > Magnoliaceae > Magnolia > Magnolia officinalis. Next base: position 82,175,052 of record JAJHSJ010000006.1, read on the forward strand.
TATCGAAATGGCGGGCCGATTGTGTCCATACGTAGATCATCATTAGGACTAACTATCCTACGGTGTATATCGACTAGTACACCCCATAGGCTAGAAAAACCCTCCCATAGGGTTAGTATAATAAAGACTTAACACTTGGGGCCAATTGCACCAAAACTGGCACTATATAAAGGGTTTCATTTGGGCACCCCTCTCCCCATACGATTTTGCCCTAAGAGAAAAGGGAGAAAGAGAGAGAAAAGGGAGAAGAGAAAGAGGAGAAAGGAGAAGAAAGAGTGAAGGTGAGAGCAAGGTGGACTCTCAATCAAGGTAGGGCCCAAGAGGATCAAACCCACAACCTCCTACACCTTCTCCAAGAAGAAACCGTGCACCACAACCACCAAAATCGTTCCATTAATCGCCTAGGTACATCCATCACCCATTTTTCTTGAAACCCTTGTGTTGAGAAGGGATTGTCATAGATTTCTAACATGAAATTGCTTGCTTTAGGGATTCCGACCAACCGACCCCCAAATCGACGTTCCTAGGTCATTTTCGAGTCTCCAACGAATCACAAGGTGCGGACTATTGTTCTTAGGTGGCCTAGCACCAATTTTAGTACGAGCGTAATGATTTTGATTGCTTGGATGTTATGATTTAATAATCTAGAGAAAGCCCTAGGAATGTATGTTGTTGAAACCGTATGGATTTGTATGCTTAGCCTCCATGATGTTGTTCTTGCTTCTCACATGCTTATGTGTATGGATGAATCATTGCTTATGCTTTATTGTTTTCTCCATATATTGTTACCTCATAATATGTATGCTTTCATTACCCTTGTGCATATAATGACTTGAGATAGAGGAAGTGCGTAGCTTCCTCACCCACACCCACACACCTCACATGCACTTGTTTCATGATATTGTTAATCATGCTTGCTATGAGAATTTGAATGATATGTTGAGAAGTTTGAGAGCAAGATGTGGGTTGTACTAGATTATACTTTGGTAGCCGGCATGCTATGAATCACCCTTCATATCCTTGGGATAGTCAGGAATCATGAGGAGAGATGGTTGTCCCATTAGTGGGACTACCCTCAGGCTAAACCCGTGGGTTTGGGCGGGTGTGTTCGGGTGGCTGTAGTTCGACTACATGGGTCTTTTGTACCCGAGGTCACTCGTCTCACGCTCGCTTGACTCGTGCGGTCTAGCCTACTGTCTGACCAACCCTGTATGTTAACCATGTTTGCTCACATATGTATGAAACCTGAACCACCCTACGACCGTTGTAGCCCATCAAAAATCCACTTGAAACTGGTCCACAGCCTCGTGAGCCGAGCATGGTGGAATGGGACACTATGTCCGAGCTGTCGGCCTACGCTGGGGTACCGCGCCTCCCCGTAGTGACCGCGAGCGATCCCTTCCTTTCGGCACTCCTCATGTGCTTGGTGTCGGGGATGAGGAACCCGACGGGATCACGGACCGCGAGGTCTCGGCCTCACGCGTTGATGGGGTCTTGGCCTCGCAACCAGCTTAGGGCATTGACACGTAGGGTGAATCAGAATCCTCAACCTGCTGGATGAATGAACTTAACTAATAACTCGGCTAACACGATCGCATTGCACGCATTGGTTAGGGTGGCGACTCGAAAGTCGAGGTCGCTCTGAGGGAGTGTTGTCATATGCGATCATTAAATGAAGTCGCTTGAGGGAGTGTTGTGGCGAGGGCATGCATCATATCATCCCGCATGCACGCATTTTAAATAAGAGTTATTAGGTGTTGATGATTGTCTGCTTTTCATTAAATTCCTATTACAATTGATGCCTGTTGTAACTTGAGACCAATAGTTCACACTGAGTTGATCACTCACTCCCACTCTGGGATGGTGTTTTAAAACACCAACCAGACTCATTCATAGATGCAGGTGACTCAGGGCATGAGGAACCTGGCGAGGCGAGCTTGGACGAGGAGGACGGGCTCTCCTACTTGCAGCTGATGGGCGGCTCTCCATCGGCTTGATCGGGCTGGATTTGGATTTGCTGAGCCGCGGGCTCAGCTTTATTCTTTTTGGACATAGCTTTCTTTTGTTGTTTTGTTGGGCAATGCCTTGGGCGACCCTTTATAATTTTTGGACCTGTATATATGTGAGTTATCCTTCATTTCAGTAGACTGGTGTGATTATGTTTCGTGCCTCAGGTAATTCCAAATTGCGCAGTTAAATTTGATTAATCATAAAAACCATAAATGCATGATAAGTGACACTCGGGAACTCGGGAGTCGAGCTTATGTACGACCCCCAATTTTCCGGGGCGTTACAGATGGTATCAGAGCAATAGTTTGGAATCCCTTGGGTCATGGGTCATGAACTCACTAACGCGTCCGCTGACTTGACATGAAACGCAATAGAAAACACGAAAATGCTAGGAACCACCCCAGTCCCTGAGTTGACGCTCTTAGACGGAAGGTGAGACTTCCAGAGTGTTAGAGTTGGGTAGCGAGAGTAATAGTGACACTAGAGAGGGATTCGAGAGTCCTACAGTGCCTCGGCCCGTCCTCGGATAAGAATTTGAGAACTTGACGACAAGACTCAATTCAACTAAGTAAGGAAGTTAACTATTCTAGTCTACTTAATCCCTAAGGGACTGTGGGCCAACTGAAATAGGTGGGATTAGAGTGAAATAAATTTTAGAGTAACGATAAATGTGGGTAAAGTATTGTCCCTGGGATGGGAGCACCCCGTTCCATGATGCCCTGTTGAAATGTATTCAATTAAAGGTAAATCCCGAGATTTTCTTTCAGATTATACTTAGAAATTCATCATTATGGGATTTGAAAATCCCATATTACATCTTCCAACACAAGGTTCACTTTGCAAAGCCTATGAAATAAATTTTAAATCATATCCTATGATCATTTCAGACATGCCACTCTCAATCTGGAGTTGGAGTTAACATTGCAATCCCCTTGGTACCACTTAAATCCCCTTGGTACCACTTAATGCCACTAGCCAAACGGGTCAAAGTCTAAATTTCCTCTCCCATCTATCTCGTTAAAATCTTCACTTGCTATCGCTCTGTTCCTTAATCCCTCCAGTACATTGTTAGGAGCGAACCAGAAATTGAAAGATTGGGCGGAGGAACCAATCGTCCTAGACCAAATGAGCTAATACCGGGCCAAACTTAATAGTTCTGATCCATTTAGGGATAAATACTTAGGGATGAATGAGAATTTACCGAAAATAGTGAAACTGTAAAAAAAATTAGGCTTTGACTACTAACCAGGAGGAATATCGCAAAACCACTAGGCTCATTGCGTAGATCGGCTTCTCCTACCCCAAATTCTTATATGGAACATCACGTAACTCATCCTGGTATGTGAAATGTGGTCGTCGCAAGGCGACCCTCCAGGGACCGGCGCCACAGCGCCCGACCGGCGCTGCCGGCGCCTGCTGTCCAGAGCCCCGGCGCCGTAGCGCCCATCCCCGGCGCTGCCAGCGCCCGCTGTCCAGAGCCCCGGCGCCGCAGCGCCCATCCCCGGCGCTGCCAGCGCCCGCTGTCCAGAGCCCCGGCGCCGCAGCGCCCATCCCCGGCGCTGCCAGCGCCCGCTGTCCAGAGCCCCGGCGCCACAGCGCCCATCCCCGGCGCTGCTAGCGCCCGCTATCCAGAGTCCCGGCGCTGCAGCACCCATCCCCGGCGCCGCCAACGCCGGAAATTTCTGTAAATTTGGGTCGACTTCAAAAATTCATATCTCGTTCGTTACAATCCGATTTAGGTGATTCAAAAGCCAGATTAAAGCTTGATGAGTTTAGTTTTATATAAAAATAAGAAAAAAATAAAATAAAAATTATAATATATCTAAAATTAAGCTGTTCTGTCAACTGTCCAATTTTTTTTATTTCGGGCAGCTGTTGCTCCTTGAATTTTAATAATTTATTTATAACTCCAAATGAGATGAAATTTGGTGGGATGACTTAAAACTTGATGATAAATCATCATAAAAATTTTAAAAAATAATCCAGTTACTAAAAGTATAAGAAACGTTACTAGAAGATGGGTCCCCTCCTCCCTTTCAATGTTCACACGAGTGGGGCCCATTTCCCTTGCTATGTGGGACTATCTAGAGTTCATAAAACATCTCTACTACGCCCATTACCCTCCACCATCCCTTCTAAACCCTAGGAAGACCTCCCCTCTCCCATTCTCTAACAAATCCTTAAACCCACCTTCTCCTTCTTCCAACCACATATCACACTCCATTCATCCATTCTTCAAATCCTAAGCCCTTTATTCAAATCCCTCCCATTCAACCAACTCCCACCAACATTCACACCCTTTCAACATTCTTCAAACCCTCTCCAAACTTTATTTCCAAGATCCACCAAGCCTAACCCATACTCATTCTAAAACCCAATTCTCCTTCAAATTTCCTACTCAAAATCCCATACTTCTAACCCATCTTCTCCTTCTTCTTCACATCCTCGTATCTCTCTACTTCATTCTTTCCTTTCCTCTCCTTTTACTACTCTCCATTCTCCCAACCCATCTCCAAACCCATTTCTTTTTGGGCTTGTTTCCACCCACTCAGTCTCAAGCTCATTCCTCTAAATCCCTCTCATCACCCATATTTTCTTCTAGATCCATTCACCAAAACCCCACTCCTTTCACTCTCTTCTTCTCCATTTCCAGATTCCATTTCCTAAAATCCATCTCAAAACCCTTCTCGAATCCCATATCTTCAACTCATCTTCAAGTTCATTTCTTCAAACCCACACTCAACTCATTTTTCCCAAACCACATCCTTAAGGTCCATCTTCCTTAAGAAACCATCATTCTCCCATTTCACTTCCATCTCCCTAACCCATCTCCACCCTCTCATTTCTAAAAATCTCACATCACAAAACCCAACAACAACCATCCACATTCAAATCCATTCCTCCCCATTCCAAGACCATACTCAACTTCAAATTTCTAAAACCCATTCCATCCTCATTTCCCCAAACCCCCTTCAACAAATCCATTTCAAACCCATTTCCCTATTTGCACATTCTCAACAACTATCCATTTCCTTACCGAGGGGAATGACATTCCTAGCAACCGTTGCCTTCTTCTTCTCCATTCCGGTGATTCTTTCCCTCAAGGGGAAGAAGTACCCCCATCTTTGCCCGATCCAGAAGAGTAGTAGCGTAACCTTTTCGATAATTAGTAGTTTGCTTTAGTCGATTAGGTCTACCTGCTTATGTTGAAGGATAGTTAGGACGTTTGCTTGACTAAGTTGTTTTTTTTTCCTTATGTTTGGAATGTCTAGAGAACTACGTAATCCATGTTGTATGATGTAACTAGCCATACTAATGGCACTTTGAATTTAATATGAATGTATAGATTGTTTTTGAATTTTCTTATCGCCTTATAAATGCTTGTATGAATGATTGTCTTACTGCGTCCATCTTAACGTTATTAGCACTCTAAACCACTAGAATACCTTAAAACTTTCGATTATTCCTTCCCTGTTAAAATTTATGAAACCAGAGAGTGATTGCCCATAACCCACTAACCATAGGATTGAAATGGTAATTCATATTAAAAAAAATGTGACTTTAAAAACTTTTTAGGATGATCGTTGCTCGTAGGCATGTTGAGAGAATTATTAAACCCCAAATTGGATATAAATTAAAACGAGGACTCTCGTAGACAAAGACCCAAGAGACAACCTTATAAATAGGAGATGTAAACTTTCCAATGATGGCTAAACAATTAGATTGATCGGACTACGGAATTACGGAACCACACATCTGCGAAGTACTCGCGGCTTAACCCAATTTTCATTCCTGGGTGAATACCAATGGACTCACTGCTTTGACCGAGCAGAAGACCAAGATCTACCAGGACTAAGAAGGAATACAACGATCTTTCTGCCCTGGTCAGACAGATGATCGACGTATGGGATCAAAGTCTACCACAACTGTCTTTCCGTATTAGCCCAATCATAAAAGAGTAAAATATACCACCATTAGGTAAACTTTACCAACAACTACTTAATACGATAATAATGATTTTGACATTTGTTTTCAAACCTCAAATGTGAAAACTTTTAAGGGGGGTAGAATATAATAAGGAAGACTAGTACAGTTAGTATGTACCCTACTATGCATATAAACCTCAAATCAATAAAACTTAGGCAAACAAAATGATAATATCTTTATTTATTACCCTTAGGCAATTTCGAGGACGAAATTGTTTTTAAGGGGGGTAGATTGTAACATCCCGGATTTTCACTGTTTTGGGTTTCCAAAAATCCTTGAAATTTATTTTTTTAATTAACTTATAATATCACTTAAATGACCATTAACATTCAATGTTAGTTTATGCTGGGGTGGACCAGTTTTGTTATGATGGGACAAGTGCGGGCCGTCAAGCCAGATGGCTGTTTACAATTAAAGGATAGCTCGTGTAGGCCGTACAACGACCGAGGATGGTCGGAAAAATCTAAATCTTGGTGTGGCTGTTGGTTTCACTGGACTTGTGGTCCATCGCGGACCGCGGAGCTAGTGGACACCCAGAAGTGGCATCTGGCAATTGCCAGATGCACCCCACCAATGCCAGATTAAAATCTGGCACTGACAAAAGAAACTGAGACTCCGGGCCTTCCAGCCGTCGGATTTATTCCAAATTTACGGTGATGGTTTAATGTATTTTTCAATGCCTGCCCACCAAATCTGGGCCCCGATCGTGGCACGATGACCGTTGATCGTAAATCGGACCCGTGCGATCAAACCCCATATCCGATCGCTCTCAAATTTTGCATGGCCCTTCATCGGGCCATGGATCACCTACCCTATAAATTTTATGGCCAGAGGGCCACCAGAAATGCCCCATCAATCAGAATGGCCCCCAAATGGCCACTTAAAGGTCGGAAACGCTTGCTCAGATCATAAATCCGTTCATCCGTTCGCCCTAAAATTTTGCATGGACCCTAGTCAAGCCATAAGACACCTACCCACCGAAAATGGCGGCTTAGGGGGCGTCAGGGCCACCCCAACTTCAATAGGGAGCCCTAGAAGGCTAGTTTGGAAAATTATGGGAACTTAAGTGATTTGTGTCGTCCACTCTTACGCCAAGTTGAGGATTTCGGACCGTCGGTTTACGACCAAACTTTACCCGTGGATTAAGGATATTTCTCCACTCACATCCGTATAGCCGCGGCCCCGATCGACCATCGGTGACCGTTGAACAGACTTCTAATCATATCTGTCGATCGGCGCGTCGAAATGGCGGGCCGATTATGTCCATACGTAGATCATCATTAGGACTAACTACCTACGGTGTATATCGACTAGTACACCCCATAGGCTAGAAAAACCCTCCCATAGGGTTAGTATAGTAAAGACTTAACACTTGGGGCCAATTGCACCAAAACTGGCACTATATAAAGGGTTTCATTTGGGCACCCCTCTCCCCATACGATTTTGCCCTAAGAGAAAAGGGGGAAAGAGAGAGAAAAGGGAGAAGAGAAAGAGGAGAAAGGAGAAGAAATAGTAAAGGTGAGAGCAAGGTGGACTCTCAATCAAGGTGGGGCCCAAGAGGATCAAACACACAACCTCCTACACCTTCTCCAAGAAGAAACCGTGCACCACAACCACCAAAATCGTTCCATTGATCGCCTAGGTACATCCATCACCCATTTTTCTTGAAACCCTTGTGTTGAGAAGGGATTGTCATAGATTTCTAACATGAAATTGTTTGCTTTAGGGATTCCGACCAACCGACCCCCAAATCGACGTTCCTAGGTCATTTTCGAGTCTCCAACGAATCACAAGGTGCGGACTATTGTTCTTAGGTGGCCTAGCACCAATTTTAGTACGAGCGTAATGATTTTGATTGCTTGGATGTTATGATTTAATAATCTAGAGAAAGCCCTAGGAATGTATGTTGTTGAAACCGTATGGATTTGTATGCTTAGCCTCCATGATGTTGTTCTTGCTTCTCACATGCTTATGTGTATGGATGAATCATTGCTTATGCTTTATTATTTTCTCCATATATTGTTACCTCATAATATGTATGCTTTCATTACCCTTGTGCATATGATGACTTGAGATAGAGGAAGTGCGTAGCTTCCTCACCCACACCCACACACCTCACATGCACTTGTTTCATGATATTGTTAATCATGCTTGCTATGAGAATTTGAATGATATGTTGAGAAGTTTGAGAGCAAGATGTGGGTTGTACTAGATTATACTTTGGTAGCTGGCATTCTATGAATCACCCTTCATATCCTTGGGATAGTCAGGAATCATGAGGAGAGATGGTTGTCTCATTAGTGGGACTACCCTCAGGCTAAACCCGTGGGTTTGGGCGGGTGTGTTCGGGTGGCTGTAGTTCGACTACATGGGTCTTTTGTACCTGAGGTCACTCGTCTCACGCTCGCTTGACTCGTGCGGTCTAGCCTACTGTCTGACCAACCCTGTATGTTAACCATGTTTGCTCACATATGTATGGAACCTGAACCACCCTACTACCGTTGTAGCCCATCAAAAATTCACTTGAAACTGGTCCACAGCCTCGTGAGCCGGGCATGGTGGAATGGGACACTATGTCCGAGCTGTCGGCCTACGCTGGGGTACCGCGCCTCCCCGTAGTGACCGCGAGCGATCCCTTCCTTTCGGCACTCCTCATGTGCTTGGTGTCGGGGATGAGGAACCCGACGGGATCACGGACCGCGAGGTCTCGGCCTCACGCGTTGATGGGGTCTTAGCCTCGCAACCAGCTTAGGGCATTGATACGTAGGGTGAATCAGAATCCCCAACCTGCTGGATGAATGAACTTAACTAATAACTCGGCTAACACGATCGCATTGCACGCATTGGTTAGGGTGGCGACTCGGAAGTCGAGGTCGCTCTGAGGGAGTGTTGTCATATGCGATCGTTAAATGAAGTCGCTTGAGGGAGTGTTGTGGCGAGGGCATGCATCATATCATCCCGCATGCACGCATTTTAAATAAGAGTTATTAGGTGTTGATGATTGTCTGCTTTTCATTAAATTCTATTACAATTGATGCCTGTTGTAACTTGAGACCAATAGTTCACACTGAGTTGATCACTCACTCCCACTCTGGGATGGTGTTTTAAAACACCAACCAGACTCATTCATAGATGCAGGTGACTCAGGGCATGAGGAACCTGGCGAGGCGAGCTTGGACGAGGAGGACGGGCTCTCCTACTTGCAGCTGATGGGCGGCTCTCCATCGGCTTGATCGGGCTGGATTTGGATTTGCTGAGCCGCGGGCTCAACTTTATTCTTTTTGGACATAGCTTTCTTTTGTTGTTTTGTTGGGCAATGCCTTGGGCGACCCTTTATAATTTTTGGACCTGTATATATGTGAGTTATCATTCATTTCAGTAGACTGGTGTGATTATGCTTCGTGCCTCAGGTAATTCCAAATTGCGCAGTTAAATTTGATTAATCATAAAAACCATAAATGCATGATAAGTGACACTCGGGAACTCGGAAGTCGAGCTTATGTATGACCCCCGATTTTCCAGGGCGTTACATCTCCACTCCCTCCTTCCCTCAGCTCTCGATCCGAATCGGTGCCAACTCGAACCGATTCGGTACTTTTGAACGGTCGGACTCGGTACCGAGTCAAGTCGAGTTCGTGTTAGGCCTATTTAAAAAACAAATCTACTCGGGTCAACCCTAACTCAATCCAACTGGACTCGAAGACTTGATCTATCTACACCATTCATCCATTTTTCCGTATCATTTTAGGGCATGATTCCAAAATTGAGGATATTCCGGAGCTCAGCCATTATGATGTCTTTGTTTTATCTACATTGTCCATCCATTTTTCCATATCATTTTAGGGCATGATTTCAAAACTGAGGATATTCGGTAGCTCAGTTGGGCCACACGATAGAAAATAGTGGGAGCGAATGCCCATCATTGAAACACTCACTGGACCATAGGGGTTTATGAGAAATCTATTCCCATCCATCTGTTTTGTCATCTCATTTTAAGGCATGGCCCAAGAATGAGGTAAGTCCAAGCTCAGTTAGGCCACACAACAGGAAATAGTAGGAAAAATGCTCACTGGCTATTTTGGGGCCCACTTTGAGCCTTGGATCTGCCTCATTTTGTCCTAAAATGAAATGGCAAATCAAATGGACAAAGTGGAATTGTCAAAAAAATCATAGTATGCCGGGTGGCAATTCTCACCCTACTTAAATGTCCAACCTGTAGGATAGTAGCCAGGTAACTACAGGATGGTGTTTTGTGGCCCCACAATGATTATGTGTTTTATCTATGCCGTCCATCCATTTTGAATCATTATTTTAAAGTAAGAACTGAAAAATGAGGCAGATCGAAACCTCAGATGGACCACACCACAGGAAAACGAAAAAGCAGTGGTAACTGAATGGCTGATATTAAAAATTTCCTAGGTACCTTTGTAACGCTTGTTTGCCATCCGACCTGTTGATTAGGTTACGAAGACCGTGACGAAAGGAAATAGCAAGTAGCAGCTTGATCCAAAACTTTTGGGTTCCCGAGAAGTTTTTGATGGTAGGGATTAAGTTAATGTTTCCTGTGGTGTGGTCAACTTGTGACTTTGATCTACCTCATGTTTGGGCTCATGCCATAAAGTGTTTTGGAAATTTTGATGGACGGCTTGGATAAAATATATACATCATGGAGGCCCACTGAGCACCATCCAATGGCGAGTCGCTCATGATGTATGTGTTTCATACATGCTGTCCATCTATTTTTCTAAATCATTTTAGGGTTTGAGACCAAAAATGATCTCAAGTGGACCACATTACAGAAACAATGTTGAATGAACTTGGACTATTAAAAACTTTTTGGGGGCCATGAAAGTTTTGGATCAAGATGATCTTTGTTGTTTTCTCCCTTCATCTAGGTCTGTATGACCTAATCAACAGATTGGATGTCAAATAAACAGTACAGTAGGCCTTAGGAGGATTTTAATGGTAGATATCCAATCACTATTGTTTTCGTGTGGTGTGGTCCAACTGAGACTTATATACCTCTCATTTTTGTGGTCAAGCCATAAAATGATCTTTAAAAATGGATGCACGGCACGGATGAAACACATACATCACGGTGGGGCCCACGGAGCACCGACCACCAGTCACGGGCTAGTGGCAGGGGAGTAGCCGAGTAGCCAATCCGTTGCCCTTTTTTACTCCGTTATTTGACAAAAGTTGGATTGTGTTTGTATATGGACAGTTGTCTTCAGCAGCATCCGTTCAAGTGCTTACCAAACACCTTCTATACCGAACCTCAACGGCTCCATTTTGAGAAGGATTTTGGCAGCCCCCGTGTGGGGCCCACTGTTTCTGGTGGATCCACACCATTGATCTGAAAGAAGCTACGATGTATGTGGCTAGGATAGATTACTCTAATCCTTGTACCTGTGCCCTACATATTGGTAAGCGGAATAACCTAACAAATATCTGAAACATCAGTCTTGGATCTGATGGATAGAATCATTTGGATCGTTGGGGTACATATTTTCAACGGTCTGGATCACCGAACCATGAACCCCACTTCTATGGAATGGATACACCAGGAAACTGTTTGCGGTCTCATGCATCAGGAGCGTTCATCAAAAAGTAATTTTAGTCGCTTTGTCACGGGATCTTCGGACCGTTCATCGATAAGTTCGCATCATGGATGGACCACAAGGCGAAAACTCCCACTTACAACGTAAGTAAGACATAACAGCACTGAATACAACTGATCACCTTCCTATGGAGGGTGAGGATATCATATCAGTGAGGTTTTAGCTAGGTGGGCCATATACAGTGGGACTTTAAGAATGAAGGGTCCTGATAATCCGAGGCAAAAGAAAGCCAACAAAAAGGGCCAGCCTTGTTAGCAAAGCTCTGTAAATATCTTTATTGAGGGTGTAATTAAAGGAGTAAGAAGAGTGCAGAATGTTAGATTATCCGTGGCCCATTAGACCTCTTGTATATGAATACATGATGTATATGTGGCTGTGATAGTCCTCTTGCAATTAATATTATTATAATGTTACCTATTATAATTTCAAGGCTTGGATTGCATTTGTCTCTGTTGTAGACATTGCGCACGTGTAATGCATGATACATCCATTTATATCATATGTATCTCTGCCATAATTAGAGGTGGGCAGCTTAGGTCCGATCCGGTGGATCCGACCCGACCAGACCCGACTCGGTACCATTCTGAACAGAACCGACGGTCTGATCGGGCCTGAGCGATTCTAATGGTCCAGATCCGAATGTATTTCAAATCAGGTTCGGATAGCACTGTATCCGAACAGATCCGGTCCGAATACCTGGACTGAATGGGTCCAAACCGACCCGAACAGACCCGATCCGGAACGACGTCGGGTATACTATAAATACCATTTTTTTCACCCAAACATTTTACCCTAGCTTGTTTTTTCCCCCAAACCTCTCCCTCTTTTTACCCTAGCTTGATTTTTTCCCCAAAACTCTCCTGCCCGAACGAGAATGTGTGAGCTTCCTCTCCTCTCCTCTTCTCTCGTCGCTCAATCGGAATTTGGTTGTCATTTCTTCTACTAAAGGTGAGTAGAAGTCTCGAAGCAGCTGTTCTGGCTCCAAATTGAGTTTTTCTAATTTAAATGGCGCAAACTGCTTTCATGGTGTGTGTATGGGTTTTGAAACATGAGTTGCGTGCTGAAATGATAGATTTGTAAATGTTGGATATAGTCTTTCGACAAGCTTGTTGGAAAATGCAGAAAATTGGTTTGGGCATGTGGCTTTGACTTGAGAAATTTTTAGTGAGTTAAAATGAGCCTGGAATGGATGGGTGGATATTTCCTATTTCCTTCCAATAGAGGATTTATCATCTTTTTATTTCCTTTTCATGCTATCAGGTTGTTTGTCATAAATGATTGACCGATATAATTTGCAGGTCCGGGATGAGCTTGAGCACCTTCTAGATGATGATGATGATATGGCTGAGATGTATTTAACAGAGAAGCTGTTGCAGCAACGCCTCGATGGGTCATCATCTCTTTCTTCTCTAAATGACAGAGATGGCATGAATGATGGCATTCTTCGCTCTGATATGGATGATGACAGGTACTTTTTTCTTTTTTCTTTTTCTTTCTTTCTTTCTTCTTCTTCTTCTTTTTTTTTTTTTTTTTTTTTTTTTTTTTTTTTTGAATGATGACAGCTGTTCTGGCTCCAAATTGAAACAAAATTCAAATACCAGGAAGACTATTCCACTAAAAACAGTAATGAATGACCATTAAAAACTATTTGTAGGCCACAGGAAAACAACCGATTCGAACCTGGCCCAATCCGATCCGACTTGGTTTTCCTGACTGAGTCGGACTCGGATTGGTCCAGGGCAACATGGGTTAGGATCGGATTGCATCAGAGGACCAGGACTCGGTCCCAGATCTGACCGAGTTCGGATCAAGCCATGCAGAAATCAGACCTGATCGAGTTGGGCCCAATCAGATTCAACTCGGTCTGATGCCCAGCTCTAGCCGTAATTTACGAGATAATCAGGATGAGATGTAATTTATGAGATGATCGGGATGAGATTTCAATAATCATAAAAGCTTATACTATAGAGCTAAATCGATCATGGCTGGGCCACTATCAGACCTAAGCTCGAACTTGACTCGGTACTCCTCTTGTTTTTTTCCCCTCATCTAGTTCTATATGACCTAATCTAATAGATTTGGATGTCAAATAAACAGTACAGTAAGCCTTAGGAGGATTTTAATGGTGGATATTCAATCACTATTGTTTTCCTGTGGTGTGGTCCACCTTAGATTTATATCCCTCTCATTTTTTGATCAAGCCCTAAAATAATATGTAAAAATGTATGAATGGAATGGATGAAACACATACATCATGGTGGGGCCCACGGAGCACCGACCACCATCCACCGGGCTGATGGCAGGGGAGTAGCCAATCCGTTTCCTCTATAAAAGGGTCGGAGAAAATTAGTACTGTGGACCCACCTTTTAGCCAGCTGGTTTTATGAAAGAAGACAAGCCTTCTTTTGCAAGTTAGACCTCCACGTGCGGTGACAGAATTTCTGGACGAAAATACCCCTCCTTTCACGTAAACGGATTGGGTACTCCCCTGCCACCATGCAATGGTGGATGTTCGGTGGTCTATGAGCCCCCACCATGATGTATGCTTTTCATCCATGCCGTCCATATATTTTTCCACATCATTTTATGGTATGAGACAAAAAATGAGGTTTATGCAAATCTCAAGTGTACCACATTACAGGAAACAGTGTTGAATGAGCATCAACCATTAAAAACTTTTTGGGGGCCCACTGTGATGTTTGTGAGAAATCGTCCCCGTCTAAGTTCATTCATAGGGTCACAAAGACCTGGATGAAGAGGAAAAACAAATTTCATAATGATCCAAAACTCCTGTAACCCCTAAAAGGGTTTCAATGGTAGACATTCAATTCCCTACTGTATTTTACAGTGTGGTCCACTTGATAGTTAGATCTATCTTATTTTTCGTCTCAAGCCTTAATATGAGCTCGCCAAATAGATGGACGGTTTGGATATAACACAGACATCATGATGGGACCCACAAAAGCAAAGCAACATATATAAAAAAAGAAAAAAAAAAAAACAACACAGACTGCATCGATATATCGACAATATGTAGATATATCGACAAAATAAAGCATCGATATATCGACATATTGTCGATATATCGACATTACATGAAATTTTTTGGTTAAGTCACTGGACAAATGAGGACTTAATTCGATATTATCGACCATATGTCGATATATCGACAAAATCAAGCATCGATATATCGACATATTGTCGATATATCGACGATACATGGAATTTTTTTTGCCCCGCCGATTTTCATGCTTGCCCCGCCGATATATCGATATATCGACATATTGTCGATATAACGACGATACATGGAATTTTTTTTGCCCCGCCGATTTTCATGCTTGCCCCGCCGATATATCGATATATCGACATATTGTCGATATATCGACGTTACATGGAATTTTTTTTGCCCCGCCGATATATCGATATATCGACATATTGTCGATATATCGACGATACATGAAAATTTTTTTGCCCCGCCGATTTTCATGCTTGCCCCGCCGATATATCGATATATCGACGTTACATGGAATTTTTTTTCCCGCCGTTTTTCATGCTTACCCCGCCGATTTTCTAATTTGCCCCGCCGTTTTTCATACTTGCCCCGCCGATTTTCTAGTTTGCCCCGCAGTTTTTCATGCTTGCCTCGCCGTTTTTTATGCTTGCCCCGCCGTTTTCTACTTTGCCTCGCCGATTTTCTAGTTTGCCCCGCCGTTTTCTAGTTTGCCCCGCCATTTTCTAGTTTACCTCGCTGAGTTTATACGCTACGGATATGGCTACGGTTATAATCCGTAGCTATAGATTTTTTATTATTATTATTTTATTTATTATTATTTTTTTTTTGCTGTTGTAATGCCACCGCCTTTTGTGGGTCCCATTATGAGGTTTGTGTTATATCCAAACCGTCTATCGATTTGGCGAGCTCCTATTAAGCTTGAGACGTAAAATAAGACAGATTTAACTATTAAGTGGTGGGCCCTACAAAATTTTTAACGATGAAAATCAGTTTTTCCACTGCTCTTTGTGGTGTGGTCCATTTGATTTGGATATGATTTTTTTTTTTTGGATAATGCTCCAAAATGATCTCTAAATATGGATGAACGTTGTGGATATAATAAATACATAGTTGTGGGGCCATGTAACTTTGATCTCTTTCGAGCCGTTCGTACAACTCTTGGCTGGAGGAGCGTCAGCGCTCGTCTTCGAAAGCGAGGGGTATTTTCGTCCTCAAATTCGTTCCCCGTACGTGGAGGTCCAACTTGCGAAAGAAGGTTTGTCTTCTTTCATAAACCAGCCGGCAAAAAGGTAGGGTCCACAGTACTAATTTTCTCAAAGGGTCGCGGGTTGCGTCCACTCCCGCCCGTCCATAACCATGAACGGACGGTTCGATGGGCGGGCCCACCGTTATGTATCTATTTATCCATGCCGTGTATCTCTTTTGTCAGGTCATTTTAATAAGTTTGTTTGCATTAAATGTACAGATGAAGCAGATCCAACGCTCAAGTGAACCAAATTGCAGATGACTCTTGCATTTAATGCAGCCTAGGTTATTAAAAGGGATGGACGGCTAGGATGTTTTTCATTTTGATGCGAGGATGACTCCTGCATTTAATGCACATGAGCTTTCCATCGTATATGCTGCACTGTTTAGATCTGTTCGCCTAAGGTCTCGTTTGCAAGCATGGATTTAGAACCCTAGATTGAGGACCCTGGATTTGAAGTCCTCTAGTGTGTTTGTCACCCCGGATTCATAATCAACTTTAATCTAAAAGTAGTTATGCATTATATATCTAAATCAACTTTTATATCTCTAATTAGTTAACCTATGTAATGTTTGAGACAATGGTTGTAATAAGCCGCTGAAATATATACTTTGTTTAAAAATGATGAAATTCCAAAGTCTCAAATGGGCTATAAGCACAAGATTATATCTAAGTAACTAACCAACAATTTTTAACTGTTGATTTACATGGACAATGTTTGGACGGCACTGATCATCATATTAAAGTAATTATAGTGATGCAATTATTTTGATATATCATCAGTAGACCATGTGTCTAATAGATTAATTGTCTAGTGACACACATGTTACACATGTAACTTTTGAAAAGATTTTGAATGTAATCCAAACTTTCACCGTGGATTTCAAACCCTCTTGGATTTCAAATCCCCCAAATCCATGGTGCCAAACGACTCCTAAGGGCCTGTTTGGGAGCGTGTATTTGAAACCCCTGTATTCGGAACCCTGGATTTGAAATCCTCTTGTTGTGTTTGGCACCCTTGATTGAGAATCAACTTTAATCCCTAGTGGGGGTGGCTAACAATGAAGTGTGAACTAACAGTGGGTGTACTAACAAGCTAACAAATTTTATAGTATATTTGCAAGGGTTTGAATTTAATTACAAAATCAACTTTAATATCTCTAATTAGTGAGATTATGTAATTTTTGACACAATGGTTGTACTAAGCCCGCTGAAATATATACTTTGCCAAAAAATGATGAAATTCCAAGTCTCGGATGGGCCACAAGCACAAGATCATGTCCAACTGACTAACTAACAATTTTTAACCGTTGATTTACATGAACAATGTTTGGACGGTGTTGATCATCATATTAAAGTAATTATAGTAATGCAATTGATAATCTAATTATTTTAGGATATCATTAGTGGACCATGTGTCCAATAGATTAATAATCTAGTGATACACATTGCACACGCAACTATGAGAATGATTTTAGATGTAATCCAAGGTATCCCTTTGGATTTCAAACCCCCGCGATGAGGGGATTTGAAACCTGGTGGATTTGAAACACTTTATGGTGCCAAACGACCCAGGGGATTTGAAATCCCCCCAAATCCATGGTGTCCAATGACTCCTAAGAATGAGGCTATTTCACACATCAGGTGGGCCACAGTATACAAAAGAAAAGATTGGTTAGAAAATTTGTTTTATCATCATGTTATTGGTCTATTGTAACCTACCTGACGTGTAAACCGTTGAAAATTTTAAGCTTTGTAGTGTTGTTTCCAACCAAATGTAAAGGTCAGAAGTAGGGTTGTTAACTGGTTGGGTCCTAGAGTTTTTAGACCAGTATGATTGGGGTTGGGCCTTGTTAGGTCAAGACCCGGACTAGACTTTTGGATTTGATTGGAGTTCAAGTACCAAGCAGGCATTGTACCTTGGTTTTGAGTGAGAGGTTTGGGTTGTGCCACATTACTAACAAGCATTCACACGGTTTAGAAGTTTTTAGGTGGATGCCATTGTTTTATGTGGTTGTGGTGTGGACCACTTAATGATTATATAGACCTGATTTTTGGAGCATTTTATTATCTAGGTGGGACTCACTTGATGAGCAGGTCGGATCGCACACAAGTAAGTCACGGGCCAGTCTCGGCTATTAGAGAGTACATGGATATGTGGAGCCCCAAGTATGTAACCCAACTTAATTAGATCTAATTAGGGCTGAAAGTTGGGTGGGTTCAACCCGACGGACTTGTGACTGACCCGACATTGGGTTGGGCTCGGGCAAGATGTATCAATAGAGCTGTACATGAATTGAGTTAGCTCGATTAGCTCGCTCGACTCAACTTGAAAAAGCTTGATTCGACTCGGTTCGAAACTGAGTTTGAGCCGAATCGAGCTGATTTTTTTGAGTTCAAAAAAATTTCGAACCGAATTCGCACTTGCCCGAGCTCGACTCAACTCAGATCGAACCCCAACTTAAATCAAACTCGGATCAAACCAGTTCGGTGACTTGGTTACTTTGATATTGATGTTGCACACCAAGTGTTCGATGAAATGACTCAACGAAGTGTCGGCTAGTGGCAAGGAAAGTATGTATATGAAACACATACCATTTTTTATTGATTTTGATGTTGCCTACAATGTGTTTGATGAAATACCTAAAAAACCGCTCCTGTTATTTTACATACAGGGAGAATTTGAAGGTGCAGTCCATGTGTTTGTGAAAATGCTGCACAGGCGAACTCGGCTCGAACTAGCCCAAGCTACTGATTGAACTGAGCCAAGCTGGTCAGTCAGGCTCAAGGACCTAGTTGAGCAGAGTTTAATATGGGTGCACTCGACCCAACTTGGTGTCGACTCGATCCGACTTAGTACTTGTGACCATGTCGGACTCGGTCTAGATTAGTCCAGGCTTGACCTGGACTCAGATTGAGTCACGTATGCTGGACTCGATACTGATTTCAGGTCAGGCCTATTTCAAAACTAGATCGAGTCGGGTCAGCCCTAACTCAGTTCGACTCGATTCGATGCCCAACTGTAACACCCCAGGTTTTCAGGGGCCGTGTAAGAACTCGGCTCCCGAATTCCCAAGTGTCATGGGTGCCCAAATGGGCTTCATATTTTAATTACATTTGAATGATCTCATAAACAATTGAGGATTTAGCAAGGCATGAAGCATAAGTACGTCATAAAGCAGTATCAATTGCTACTAAATATAAAAATATTCAAACCACAAATCCAAAATCATTTAAATAGGGAACTAGTCTCACCCATACATGACCCAAAGCGACTAGGGCCCTGGTCCATACCCCGCAGTATCCCGAACTCAAACTAAAAGGATCCGCTGAAAGTCTGGAAGCAGGGAAGCTCCTCTTTCCTATCCTTGCTCACCTCGCTCAACTCGTCGAGATCTACCTCACCTGCATCTAGTAAAGGGTTGGTTGGTGTTTAAAACACCGTCCCAGAGTGGGACTGAGTAGCTAACTCAGTGGTTACTATTAGCCTTAAGTTATAACTAGCAGCAATTATATGATGAATTTAATGAAAGACATACATTCACAGATCCCTAAATAGCCTTGTTAATGCATATGCATGTATTATGATATGATGCATGACCTCGCAACAACACTCGCTTGAGCGACTTCGTCTAACGATCGCGCATGACCAACACTCCCTCATTGTAACCTCAACTGCCAAGTTGTCAAATTCTAGCTAATGCGATGTGTGAATAATGTTAGCCGAGTATTTAGTTAATTCTGTTCATCTAGCAGATTGGGGAAACTGGTACATACCACGTATCATTATCCTCAACTGGTTACGAGGCCAAGACCCCTCAACTTGCGAGGTCAGGACCCCACGATCCTTGATCCCATCGGATTCCCCATCCTCGATTTCAAGCACATGGGGAGTGCTGAGAAGAGGGATCGCTCGCGGTCACTATGGGGAGGCTCGTCACCCCATCGTAGGACGACAGCTCGGACACAGTGTCCCATTCCACCATGCCTGGCTAGAGTTGTACACGAGCAGAGAAAACTCGGGTACTCGCTCGACTCGACTCGCTTTTACTCAACTCGACTCGTCAGTTGTTAGAGCCGAGTACGAGTACAATTTTGGTACTCGTTATTATTTCGAGTAGAGTACGAGTTGGGTAGTACTCGACTCGATACTCAACTCGGTACTCGACTCGTATACTCGAATGGGTACTCGACTCGGTACTCGAGACTCATACTCGACCAGGGACTGGGTAGCCCTAAAACTAAAATCGCCCCTCTCCCTGTCACTTTCATTCTTTCGCCCGCCCGCCTAAAACAAAACAAAAAACCCTCCCTCCCTCTCAGCGACCAGCGCCCAGCACTCTCTCTCTCTCTCTCTCTCTCTCTCTCTCTCTCTCTCTCTCTCTCTCTCTCTCTCTCTCTCTCGGTCACTCCCGTCCGGCCCCGTGGCCCATCCCTCTTCTTCCCTCTCTCTCTCTCTATCTCTCTCTCTCCCTGCCGCTCGTCCCTGCGGCCTGCCCGGTGCCCTTACCCAGTGCGGCGGTGCCCCTGTTCGGTCGTTTTGAGTCTTTCGACGTTCTCCCTCAAAACCCTCTCTCTCTCTCTCTCTCTTTAAAAAACCCTAACCCGCACGGCCACAGTGATCATCCGGCGGTTCCTACCCTGCCCAGTCGCCATTTCCCTTACTCAGCTACCCTTCTTCTTCCCTCTCTCTCTCTCAGGGCGCTCACATTGCCCTGTTCGACGGCCTGTCCGCAGCTTGTCACTGCCCTGCCCTGCCCTGTCCGCAGCTCGTTACTGCCTTGCCCGGTGCCCATGTCCCTGCTGCAGGCTACAGCTCGTCCCTTGCCTGCCCGACGCCCCTGTCCGCAGGTCGTCCCACCTCTGCCCGGTGCCCATCCGTCCATCAGGTAAGAATTATTTTTTAAATTATTATTTTAATTGTATATAAAATAATTATTAGTTGATTTTTGTATTTTCATTTCATCCTACCTAGTGATAGACTGATAGTAGATTAGTAGTGATTTGTTAATGGAATAATGGGTATGATATGAATGTAGCATACTTATGGGAGTTTAAATGTAATTACTAAATTAATATTAATAATTTTAATTAGTAGACATATGTAATGTAACGTTTGATATACTGATTGAAATTTCATTTTTTGAATTGACCACAGCATATGATCACAATTGAACCACTAATTTTTTTTTAATCAATGATTTATAGCGCTAGTTTACGGACTACTCAAATCATTCCATTGATGTAATTTTAGTTATGTAGTCGATAATGGATTAATACTTTAATATTTTAGTGACAACTATATATGTTACACATTCTATTATCTTTCTTTCAAAAATAAACAAAAAGAAAAAGAAAATTTATTGATAATCTCACTAAAAAGAGAGGTCTCAAAATTAGTATGAGAGAATATTTACAATTCCTTTAATTCTAATTGCATACCATCCATACTTCTAAATGACTTTTGGATTCTGAAAACCCTTCAATGCGTCGAGTCCTCCCAATCCATGCTTAATTGGATTTGGCATTTGGGTTGAGGAATGCTTAGTGCACTCAAGTTATTACACTTAGCATTCATCTTTCAGATTGTACTTTTAATTCATTTATTGTTTGATTGTCATCTTTTATTATTATTTGTATTGTTCTAGTTGTAGTATAGGATAATCAGTTGCCCATTTGAGGATTTCTATGTTGCCAGACATAGATTCAATGTATTCTTGGATGCATAGAAATTACTCGAATTGTCCCTTTTTGGACAGTTTAGGGTTAGATAGATTGTAATGTCTTCATTTATTCCAATTTAAATGCATATGCATGTTCTGGTTTCGTCTCTCCTTTTTCTCTCTAGATATATTTCATGTATTTATTTCCGTCGTCAAATGTCCACACTTTGTGTTGCTGATTGACATGGGAATCAAATACAAGATTAATATATTCTGGAGAGATAAGGGGAGATGCTGCCGGAATTTCGGCGTAGCATTTAAATTGAAAAATGAAGCATTACAATCCATCTAACTTTGAATGGGTGACTGATTTAGACAGTTAAGTAATTATGCCCGTCTAGCGGTCTAGTCATCTAGGACCCTAGCCCCTAGATATAGCTGTATAACATATCGAGAACTTTATTTTATAGATGGCTAGTCAAGACGAAAGCCCAAATACCCCTGTAATGGGTGCATCGGCCACATCTCCTCTAATAGTAGAGGGAGACACAGACACGTCAACCGCATGCAAAGGGAAGAAGAAGAGATCAGCAGTGTAGGATGATTTCGAATATGTGACAGTTAACGGTGTACAGAAGATAAAGTGTAATAACTGCAAAGGGTTATTCAGCAAGATTCTAGGAGGATCTACGACACATTTAATTAGACATTTGAAGACGTGTCCTAAGAAAGCAAGACTCCCTCCTCCCGGCCAACAGACGCTGTCATTTACGAAGTCAGAAGGGGACGACTCCCAAGGTGTAGTGTCCACTCATAAGTTTGACAAGGAGAAGTTGAATGAGTGGTTTGCTAGATTAGTGATTTTGGAAGAAAAACCTTTCAGAATGATTGAAAGTAAAGGGTTTAGGGCTTTCTATCAATTCCTTAACCCTCGGGCCGAGAATGTCTCCCACGTCACAGTGCAGAGAGAAAGCATGAAGATGTACACAAAGGAGAAGATGAAACTGAAAGAAGTTTTAGCTTCAGTGACCAGAATAGCTTTGACTTTTGATTTATGGACGGCGTCCAATCAAAGAAAAGGATACATTTCATTAACCGCTCACTATGTCGATAAGGATTGAAAACTATGCAAGAGAATTTTGAACTTCAAACACCTTCCTCCTACACATACTGGTTTACTTATTTCAGATTGCATCTACAGTTGTCTAGAAGGCTGGGGCATTGAGAAGAAAATTTCAGCAATAACTTTAGACAATGCTTCAGCAAATGACAGTATCATTTCATGCTTACGTAACCAGTTCAGGGCTACAGGAAATTTATTTTTTGAAGGAATTCCAGGTTAGATGTTGTGCACATATTGTAAATTTGATTGTACAAGAAGGGCTGAAAGCAATCGACGACACTATAGAGAACATAAGAGAAAGTGTGAAATATATAAGGGGGTCGCCATCGAGACTGAGTGTATGGAATGACATCATCCAACGTTTGAATGTGTCATCTAAAAAAACATTGAAGTTGGATGTCTGTACACGTTAGAACTCGACCTATGAAATGTTAGATGCGGCAATAGAATTACAGCTTGCATTTCCTAAATATGCGTCACGTGACAGAACGTATTCTTGGTTGTCGAGCACAGATGATTGGGCCAAAGCACAACGAGTTCACACATTTCTCCAAGTTTTCTACGAGTGCATGAAGATTTTTTCTGGGAATCAGTATCTAACCGCGAATCTGTTTCTTCCATCTCTTTGGAAGATTAAGGATGCTCTGCAGAAAAATGTCAGTGCGGGTCCAGATTTCATACGCCAGATGACAGTTGGTATGAAGACGAAGTTCGATAAATACTGGGACGAATGTCATCTGTTGATGTCCTTGGCAGTTGTTCTTGATCCCCGTTGTAATATGAGATTGGTTAGCTTTATTTTCATGAAGCTTTATTCTACTGAAAGAGCGGCAGCAGAGACGTCTAAGGTTCGTGAAGCCCTTGAAGATCTGTATAAATCGTATGTTAATACTTTACCCGCAGCGGGTGTTGAAGAAAGTAGAGATGCAGATATTTCTGTACCGGGTAATCTGGATGTGCTAAATGAATACATATCATATTTGGCACAAGCACGAATGAGAATTGATACTAAGGAATCAGAGTTAGAAATATACCTCAAGGAGCCAATCGTAGTGCGAGCTGAATTTGATGTATTGGAATGGTGGAAGATGAGGGTTAGTGAATCAAAATACCCTACATTATCTGTGATGGCACGGGCATATTATCAATACCAATTTCAACAGTGGCATCAGAATCCGCATTCAGCACAGGGAGCAGGGTTGTGAGCAAGTATTGAAGCTCACTTTCGCTAAACACAGTTGAAGCGTTGATTTGTACGTAAGATTGGTTGCGCCCGATATGGGGAGGAGATATGAATGATGATGATGAAGAAGAGGAGATTGACATTCATGACGAGTCTCTACCTACAGATCAGTAATTATTTTCGATTTTTCAATTTTTTTTTTGGCTGAATGTTGAATGATCTGGAATATTATTTTACTGCAACTGCAAACACAAAAGTATTGGTTCTTTTGGAATGTGGTTTGGAAGACTTTGAATCATTGATATTTATTTACATATGCCTGTTCATTTGCTTTTATTTTTGAATTTTGATACATTTATATTGCTTTCTTTTGTTGTTATATCAAGTTCAATTTATTTATCAATATTCTGATTTTTTAATTAAAAATTGAATGTAGAAATGTCGTCATCTGAGCCATCGACAAACATTTGGGACTATGCTTCCCTAGTTGAATCACCGCCACGGTCTGGAAAAACAAAGATTAAGTGTGGTTTGTGTGGCGCAAAGTTTGTAAACAAGACTAATCGCTTTCGCCTACACTCGTCATGTCGAGGTGGTGATGCAAAACCATGCCCCAATGCGCCTAAGGATGTCCAAATTCTTTTTCAAGCCCTATTAGATTTGAATAGATAGCCTTCCACTCCATCCAAACCTTCTGCTTCTGGATCTGATACACAAACGACATCCACAAAAGATGCAGAGGAGGAAGTCAGATTAAAAGCTTTGGAGGAAGAACAATTCCAAATCGCCATAAAACGCAGTATGGAAGATGCTTCTAGACTTCAGCGATATTCATGTCAAAGACGACACGATGTTGAAGCAGGGTCGAGTTACTCGTCGAGTACGACAAACAAGAACAAGAAAAAGAGTAACAAATTGAAATTCCTGACTCGTCTCAGTGAATTTTATAGGGCATTGGGTATTACATACAATTCTTCACATAAAGCAAGTTTGAAAAATCTAGTTGAAAGTGTAGAAGAGCACGAAGGAAAAAACTCTTCGCCTTCTGACTCAGAGGAAGTGAATCAATTTGTATATGAAAAAATAGATAGCAGTTCCGATGGATCAGATGACAATACAGGAACAGGAAGGCACTCATCTTATAGAGGTTATTAGTTATAAATTGTCATTTTGAACAGTATAATGTAATTATGTAAATACGTTAATGTAATTATGTAACAATGTAATGTAATTATGTGCAATTTATATATTTTATTATTTCGTTACTCGAAAACCCTACTCGAATTGGGCTCAAATTCAAACTCGGACTCGAACTCGCCTCGAAAACTCGCACTCGGTACTCAACTCATGTGCTCGTACTCGGACTCGACTCGAAAACTCGGACTCGACTCTACTCATTTACTACTCGTACTCGAGCGAGTAGAGTACGAGCAGGGGATCCCTGCTCGTTGGCCGAGTAGAGTCGAGTACGAGCAGCACTCGGGCGTTAAGAGCCGAGTACGAGTAGGGCGATACTCGACTCGACGACTCGAGCTCGTGCTCTCGAGTCAGTGGATCAGTTTCAAATGGTTATCAATAGGCTTCAGTAGTTGAAGGGTGTTCTAGGTTCCATACAGGCGTGAGCAGACATGGTTAACAAACATGGTTGGTCAGTGAGCGAACTAAACCGTGCGAGTTCAGGCGAGTACGTGACGAACGACATCGAGTACAAGGGACCCATGTAGTCCAACTACTGTCGCTCATTCGCATCCGCCCAAACCCACTGGTTTAGCCGCAGGATGGTCCTACCAATGGGACCACCTTCTCCCAATTCAGTTCCCTGACCAACCCAGGGGTTTATGACATTCAATGACACTTCAACGAATCATAATTCATCATCTAACACAAGTGATGCCATACACTCATACATTAAACATATAAATTAAGATTTTTTACAACTGCAACTACTAACAATAATATAAAATAAATGTGTGTGTGTGTGTTGTGTGGGGTTAACGAAGAGAACAAGAGCTACGCATCATTCATAGGACAAACATACAACAAGGATTAATGCAATCATGCATGCCACAAGAAAGGTTATACTAGGATCGCATACGAGATGAACATAGCATACCAAATCAAGCCTAATCATGTTGAAGAGCAAATAAACAACACTCAAACATGTCATGGAATTTAGTAAAATCATATATGGGATGAACATGTCACACCAAAATTAAATCCAATCATGTTGAAGAGCAAATAAACAACACTTATTCATTTCATAGAATTTATGGGGACCTATCATGTAGGGTCTTGGCTAGGCTCTCTCTAGATTACTCAAACACCTCATCTTAATATTCATAATCATTAAGCTCATAGTAAAATTGGTGTTAGGCCACCTAAGGATAATAGTCCGCACATACGGATTATTAGGAGCTTGCGGAGTCGACCTAGGGTTGCCAAACTCGCAGGTTGATTTGTAGAGATCCTAAGTCAAATGTACTTACATGTTAGAATACATGCAAGGCCTAGCTTAAAACAATGGGTTTCTAAGGAAGAAGAGTGATTACCTATCTAATCGGTGAAGAGTTGTTCATGTAGTTGTGGGTGAGGGATTTCTTGAGGAAGAGGGAGGGAGTTGCAAGACTCTACCTCCCTTGGGCCTCACCTTCAACTACGGCTCACCCTCTCCCCCTTCTTCTTTCCCTCCTTTCTCTCGCTTCTCTCTTTCTCCTCCTTTTTCTTCTCTTTCTCTCTTTCTCTCTTTCTTTCTTCTAGGGTAAATTCGTATGGGGAGAGGGGTGCCCAAATGAAACCCTTATATAGGGCCAGATTTGATGTAAATGGCCCCAAGGGCTAGGCTTTTACTATACTAGCCCTATGAGAGGGTCTTTCTAACCTCTAGGACCCACTATGGGGCGTACATATTGATATACACCGTAGGATAGTTAGCCCTAATGATGATCTATGTATGGATATGATCGGCTTCCCATTTGAATGCGTCGATCGACAGATATGATTAGAAGTCTGTTCAACGGTCACCGATGGTCGATCGGGGCCGGGCTATATGGATATGAGTAGGGAAATATCCTTACTCTACGTGTGAAGTTTGGTCGTAAACCGACGGTCTGAAATCTTCAACTTTGTATAAGAGTGGACGACCCAATTCACTTAAGTTTCAGTTTCTTCCTTTAGGGTATTTGCACTTCTCATGCACTCGTCCTTTGGCTCAAGTTGAGCGGTTCTGAACAGTACCCAGGTCCGACTCCCGCGATGGACATCAAGCCCAGTAAGACGGACATTATTCTATACTTTTGGAACTAGTGACCCACCAACGAGCGATCTAAAGCTTGTTCAGGAAATCGGGACATTTCTGGGATGAATTAGGTATTGAGATTTCTCGTGGGAAATGATTAGGGTTTGGATTAACTATGTTCATAGTGTAGCCTATTTATAACTAGTGAAAGTGGAGATTTGATCATGATTACTCTAAACCATCGTTTTTTTAAGGCTAAAAGAGTAACGGGGTTGATTTATTCTATTAGTCAAGATCCGGGCCTTATCTGACTCGGCATCGGTTAGATCTTTAATTTAGTTATGATTGTCTTGATTAGTTAGCAATGTGTCGGTTAGATTTGGGCCCTATGTGAGTAAATCATGAGACTAAACTTGATGTTCAAGTGATCGGGCGGATTCGTTGGCTTCCTACGGTTGATTAATCGGACTTGTACGGTTCTTTACTGGTTCCACCCGTGTATAAACTAACATTGAGTGCTAATGATCAGTAAGTGATAATATAAGTTAATTACATAAAAAAAAATATTCAAGGATTTTTAGAAATCCAAAACAATGAAAATCCAAGACATTACAATCTACCCCCCTTAAAAACAATTTCGTCCCCGAAATTGCCTAAGGGTAATAAGTAAAGATTTTTATGATTTCATTTACCTAAGTTTTATTGATTTCAAGTTTCTATGCATGGTAGGGTGTATACTATCTATACTAGCCTAGCTCATTTTAGTCTGCCCCCCTTAAAACTTTTTCACCATGATGATTTGCTATAATTTATTTAATTATCTATTTATTTTTTATTTTTATTTTTTTTTTCATTTTTATATGAAACTAGACTTATTAAGCTTCAATCTAGCTTTTGAATCACCTAAATCGAAGTTGTAACGAAAGAGATATGAATTTTTGAAGTCGACCCAAAATTGTAAGAAATTCCGACAGGGGTAACGCCGAAAACTGGCGGGAGCTGCTGCGGGGGCCACGCGGTCCCCTGGACTGTCAGCGGGGGCTGCGGCGGGGGCTGCAGTGGGGCTCATGCAGACCAGCGGGGGGCCAGGCGGTCTAGCGGGGGTTGCGGCGTCGTCTGCTGCGGGGGCCACTCCGGTCAGGAGGAGCTGCTTGTTCTTCGGCTTCCCGGACGCAAGTAATGGCCCCTGAGACATGCCATATATGAATTTGGGGTACGAGAAGCCGATCTACGTAATAAGCCTAGTCATTTAGCGAGATTCCTCCTGATTAGTGGTCAAAATTCAATTTATATATATTTTCACTATTTATGGTAAATTTTCGTTCATCCATAGTTCTTTATCCCCAAATGGGTCTGAAGTATCAAGTTTGGCCCGGTGTTCGCTCATTTGGTCTAGGACAATGGTCTCAACCGTCTAGTCGTTCAATTTTGGGCTCGTTCCAATCAATGGGCCAAGGTACTATAAGACTCTCGGATCCATTTCCTAGCGTCACTACACTCTCTCGCTCCCCAATCCTAACTCTCTGGAAGTCTTACCTTTTGTCTAAGATGGTTGGTTCAGGGCCTGGGGTGGTTCCTAACATTTCTGTATCTCTATTGCATTTTCTCTCAAGTCAGCGGACACGTTAGTGAGTTCATAGTGCACGGCGCAATGTAAATCTTTCTATTCGTAAACCCTAACGTTTTAGTCTTCAGACTTGCCAAATGGCATGATCCCGGGATCCTATAAATGTCTCTAAGTTCGATAATTCCCTCCTAAGTCAGTGAATGCGTTATGGCGAGTTCATAATCAACAACCCAATTTAATCCAAATCATTGCTCTGATACCATTTGTAACACCCCGGGTTTTCAGGGGCCGTGTAAGAACTCGGCTCCCGAATTCCCAGGTGTCATGGGTGCCCTAATGGGCTTCATATTTTAATTACATTTAGATGATCTCATAAATAATGGAGGATTTAGCAAGGCATGGAGCATAAGTACGTCATAAAGCAGTATCAATTGCTACTAAATATAAAAATATCCAAACCACAAATCAAAAATCATCTAAATAGGGAATTAGTCCCACCCATACATGACCCAAAGCGGATAGGGCCCTGGTTCATACCCCGCGGTAGCCTGAACTCAAACTAAAAGGATCCGCCGAAAGTCTAGAAGCAGGGAAGCTCCTCTTCCCTATCCTTGCTCACCTCGCTCGGCTCGTCGAGCTCCGCCTCACTTGTATCTAGTAAGGGGTCTGGTTGGTGTTTAAAACACCGTCCCAGAGTGGGAGTGAGTAGCCAACTCAGTGATTATTATTAGCCTTAAGTTATAACTAGCAACAATTATATGATGAATTTAATGAAAGGCATACATTCACAGATCTCTAAATAGCCTTATTAATGCATATGCATGTATTATAATATGATGCATGACCTCGCAACAACACTCCCTCGAGCGACTTCGTCTAACGATCGTGCATGACCAACACTCCCTCATTGCGACCTCAACTGTCGAGTCGCCAAATTCTAACTAATGCGATGTGTAAATAATGTTAGACGAGTATTTAGTTAATTTCGTTCATCTAGCAGATTGGGGAAACTGGTACAACCCACGTATCATTACCCTCAACTAGTTGCGAGACTAAGACCCCTCAACTTGCGAATCCAGGACCTCACGATCCTTGATCCCATCGGGTTCCTCATCCTCGATTTCAAGCACATGGGGAGTGTTGAGAAGAGGGATCGCTCGGGGTCATTTAGGGGAGGCTCGTCACCCCAGCGTAAGCCGACACTCAGACACAGTGTCCCATTCCACCATGCCCGACTCTCGAGTCAGTGGATCGATTTCAAATGGTTATCAATAGGCTTCAGTGGTTGAAGGGTGTTCTAGGTTCCATACAGGCGTGAGCAGACATGGTTAACGAACATGACCGGTCAGTGAGCGAACTAGACCGTGCGAGTTCAGGCGAGTATGTGACGGACGACATCAAGTACAAGCGACCCATGTAGTCCAACTACCGTCGCCCATGCACATCCGCCCAAACCCGCTAGTTTAGCCGCAAGATGGTCCTACCAACGGGACCACCTTCTCCCACTTCAGTTCCTTGACCAACCCAGGGGTTTATGACATTCAATGACACTTCAACGAATCAAAATTCATCATCTAACACAAG
This sequence comes from Magnolia officinalis, assembly GCA_021015155.1. Taxonomy (NCBI): domain Eukaryota; kingdom Viridiplantae; phylum Streptophyta; class Magnoliopsida; order Magnoliales; family Magnoliaceae; genus Magnolia; species Magnolia officinalis. Next base: position 82,205,284 of record JAJHSJ010000006.1, read on the forward strand.
TGATGTCATGCACTCATACATTAAACATATAAGTTCAGATTTTCTACAATTGCAACTACTAACAATAATATGAAATAAATGTGTGTGTGTGTGTTGTGTGGGGTTAACGAAGAGAACAAGAGCTACGCATCATTCATAAGACAAACATACATTAAGGATTAATGCAATCATGCATGCCACAAGAAAGGTTATACTAGGATCGCATACGAGATGAACATATCATACCAAATCAAGCCTAATCATGTTGAAGAGCAAATAAACAACACTCAAACATGTCATGGAATTTAGAAAATTCATATATGGGATACACATGCCACACCAAAATCAAACTCAATCATGTTGAAGAGCAAATAAACAACACTTATTCATTTCATGGAATTTAGGGGGACCTATCATGTAGGGTCTTAGCTAAGCTCTCTCTAGATTACTCAAACATCTCATCCCAACATTCATAATCATTAAACTCATAGTAAAATTGGTGCTACGCCACTTAAGGATAATAGTCCGCACCTACGGATCGTCAAGAGCTTGCGGAGTAAACCTAGGGTTGCCAAACTCGCGGGTTGATTTATAGAGATCCTGAGTCAAATGTACTTGCATGGTAGAATACATGCAAGGCCTAGCTTAACGCAATAGATTTCTAAGGAAGAAGAGTGATTACCTATCCAATCGGTGAAAAGTTGTTCATGTGGTTGTGGGTGAGGAATTTCTTGAAGAAAAGGGAAGGAGTTGCAAGACTCTACCTCCTTGGGTCTCACCTTCAAACTACGGCTCACCCTCTCCCCCTTCTTCTTTCCCTCCTTTCTCTCCCTTCTCTCTTTCTCCTCCTTTTCTTCTCTTTCTCTCTTTCTCTCTTTCTTTCTTCTAAGGTAAATTCGTATAGGGAGAGGGGTGCCCAAATGAAACCCTTATATAGGGTCAGATTTGGTGTAAATGGCCCCAAGGGCTAGGCTTTTACTATACTAGCCCTATGGGATGGTCTTTCTAACCTCTAGGACCCACTATGGGGTGTACATATTGATATACACCGTAGGATAGTTAGCCTTAATGATGATCTATATATGGATATGATCGGCCCGTCATTTGAATGCGCCGATCGACAAATATGATTAGAAGTCTGTTCAACGGTCACCGATAGTCGATCGGAGCCACGGCCATATGGAAATGAGTAGGAAAATATTCTTACTCCACGTGTGAAGTTTGGTCAAAACCGACTGTCCGAAATTCTCAACTTTGCATAAGACTGGACAACCCATTCACTTAAGTTTCAGCTTTTTCCTTTAGGGTATTTGCACTTCTCATGTACTCATCATTTGGCTCAAGTTGAGCGGTTCTAAATAGTATCCAGGTCCGAATCTCGTGATGGACGTCAAGCACAGTAAGACGGACATTATTCTATAGTTTTGGAACTAGTGGCCCACCAACGAGCGGTCTAGAGCTTGTTTGGGAAATCGGGGCATTTCTGGGATGAATTAGGTATTGAGATTTCTCGTGGGCAATGATAAGGGTTTTGATTAACTATGTTCATAGTGTGACCTATTTATAACTAGTGAAAGTGGAATTTGGTCATGATTACTCCTAAACCGTCGTTTTTTAGGCTAAAAGAGTAATGGGGTTGATTTGGTTTATTAGTCAAGATCCGGGCTTTATCTGACTCGGCCTCGGTTAGATCTTATTAATTTAGATCTTGATTGTTGATTAGGGTTGTGTGGTTATGGTTGATTTGTCCCATGTGAGTAAATCATGAGACCAAACTTGATGTTCAAGTGATCGGACGGATTCGTTGGCTTCCTACAATTGATTAATCGGACTTGTGTGGTTGTTTACTAGTTCCACCCGTGTATAAACTAACATTGAGTGTTAATGGTCAGTAAATGATAATATAAGTTAATTACATAAATAAAAAAAAAATTCTAGAATTTTTGAAAATTCAAAATAGTAAAAATCCAGGACGTTACACCAACTCTATATATGATTTAGAGTTTAGGATTTAGGGTTTAATGAGATGAATCTGATCCATTAAAAAATTTACCTCCAGTGGTCCATAATCAGCTAGACATGTCAATGGTAAGGATCGTCCATCATGATGAAAACATGGACCGTTCTGATCATCTGTCCGTCCATCCTTTGTCGTGGGCTCTGGTGTGGGCCCCACCATTTTTGTCTCTGATCATCAATGACTGTGCAATGAATAAAATAAACATAGATAGATTATATAAAATGTCTCATCTGATTTGACAATAGGCGCAAAGTCAGCAAAGATGACTTTTGAAATACTTCAACAATCAACAAGTAATACAACCGGACATCAAGTGGGCCACATGTCTATCAAGAAATGGACCGTTCCAAGTAAAAAAATAAAATAAAAATGGTTGGTACTCGACGTACACGTGCATGCGGGTAGCTGGTACCAAACTATAGCCTAAAATTTTGGGCCATGACACATGGCAAGTGGGGCCCACCTAATGAGTTGGAATAACATGTAGAAAGTGACAGTTGATAGATCAAGGCAAGTCGTTGATCTAACGGTTGGGCGTCCATCTAACTCTACTGGTTGAAGTTAGATAATCCCCTCAACTAATGTATGGAAAAGAAGCTTAGTAAAGGTGGGAAAGATATGTCACTTACCACGTGAATGCAACGGCTATTTCACCACACCGTCCATCTATTTTTTCAGATCATTGCAGGAGTTGAATCCAAAATTAGAGCATATCCAAATCTCAAGTGGACCACACCACAAAAACAGTGGAAATAATTGTTTCCACCGTTGAAACGTTCCTAGTCCCCACAGTGATGTTTATTGTCATCCAACCTATTCATAAGATCACATAGACATGGATGAAGGGAAAACACAAATATCAGCTTCGTCCAAAACTTCTGTGGCCCTAAAAAATTTTAAAAATCAATGGTAGAGATTCAATTCACACTATTTCTTGTGGTGTGGTCCACTTGAGCTTTGGATATACTTCATTTTCCCTAAAATTATCTGGTAAAATAGACAGAGGGAGTGGATAAAATACACATAAGCTTAATCCCAGCCGTTGGACCTGATACTCCAGACCAAGCCCCTCCATCGACAGCTCTAGCCGTATCAAAACCCCAGCATGTCCGAAAAATAAATAAATTTCGGAGTCGGGTCTGGATACCCATGGAGACACTTGGACAGTCCAATCGATCATTCTAGACCGTCCATTATGTGTAACACGCATTAAATGGCTACCAGGTAAAGATCTCACTGAATGGATCATCTGGTCCATCGATAAATTACCCTTACTTTTTAGAGAAAACTTCTGATACTCTGGTGGAGTATCATGGATGATATGCGGGCATTTAGTAATTAGTAAGAGGTTGCTTACGTGGAAGCCATGCAGAGGTGACTCAAAATAATTGTAGATCCCAGATTGGATATATGATATAAACCAAAGTTACGCTCTTTTGATTCTCTGACTATCGGATGATTGCACATTTATTAACGGTTAAAAATGAAATATATCCAATGCTCCTATTTGAACAAACAAGCTTCGACGAATTAGACGGATAAGATTGCTCGACCAATCTGATTTTGGGACTGTGACCTAAAGACAGTGGATTCAACAATTTACTCGGGTTTAACTTGGGTAAATGCATGCCAGCCTGCCTATCAAGGATCGTACCCTACCAGAGTATCAGTCTTGTGGAAACTGGCACACGCGCCGATATGAGAAACGTGTGTGAGCTTTCTACGAAGATCTAACATTTTGGATGCCGTTAAAGACTGAATTTTGGCTAGAAGATCTAAATACTGCAGCCCACCTGATGAAAGCTCAGATCTTATACACATGTCCAGTATAGGCGCATGTAGGCCACAAGATGGACAGCTCAGATCTTACCATTTATCCCAAAAATGAAGTAGATACAAATTTCAGGTGGACCACACCACACCAAACAGTGGTTAATGAAAATCAAAAACCTTTTGTGGGCCACAAACGTTTTGGATCAAGCTGATATTTGTTTTTTCCTTTCATCAAGGTCTGTGTGATCTTATCAACAGGTTGGATGGTCAATAAACATTACGGTAGACCCTAGAAAGTTTTTAACGGTGAGTGTTCAATGACCACTGTTTCCTGTGATGTGGTTCACCAGAGATTTTTATCTGCTTTATTTTTTGATCAATGGTCTCAAATAAGCTTGAAAAACATATGAACGGAGTGGATATACAATCAATACATAGAGGTGGCCCTACGGTCAGGTTCCCACCCACATAGCTGGCTCCAGGTCGCAGTGAAGTCGCTTTCAGGAATGCTAGTTGCACACACGCCAGAAAACAGCCAGGGGTCACATGGCCGACGTGGACGAGATCCACACCTCTCATCTTGTGGTAGGGCTTTCAGCATGATCTAGTTGGGACCCACGTTTGAAATGCGTGGGGCCCATTCAAAATTTGAATTCTGCTTGGGCTAGGCCTGGCCCACGGTGGGGGTGGCAATGGGCATACGGCCCCACTCAAACCTTAGTGGGCCCTTAAACATACTTGAAATTTAGGCCCGGCATCGGATCTTGGCCCAGGTTAATGATTAATGGACAAGGGTCAACAAGTAGGCCTCTGTTGTACGGAAGAGTGTGGACTGTTTAAAGACACTTGTAAGCAGCTCTCATTCACCGTACATATGCAGTTTAAAGATACTTACAGGAATCAGTCATGTTTCTACCATCCAAATCGTTTAAATGATGGGACCCATGCTCTAGACCGAGGATACCAAAAAAGAAAATAATAATAATAATAATCTGAAATTGGACTATTTCAAAACGTTGATCATTCAAATATAGATGTAGGGCCATCTAGCACCATCTTAGGTCCATGCCCCAAAGATCAAGCTAATTAGAGCTGTACACGAACCCAGTTGGCTGCTCATCTCGACTCGATTTGAAAAAACTTGATTCAGCTGGGTTCAAAACTTAGTTCAAGTTAAGTTGAGCTGATTTTTTAGCTCGAAAAGATTTTGAGCCCAATTTGAGCTTTGCCTGAGCTCGACTCGTATCGAGTTATTTTAATATTGATGTTGCTCACCAAGTGTTTGATGAAATGACTCAACAAAGTGCCAACTAATGACGAGGAAAGTATGGATATGAAACAAATACCATTGTATTTTGATTTTAATGTTGCTTACTAAGTACTCGATAAAATACATGTAAACTGTTGTTCTACATATAGTGGGAAATTGAAGGTGGACGGCATGTGTTTGAAAAAAATGTTGCACAGGCTCGAAATCAGTTCAAAATAGTTTGAGATGCTAACTGAATTGAGCTGAGCTTGCCAGTCAAGCTCAAGGACTGAGTTGAAGTAAGTTCGTGCTGGGTCCGCTAGTAGCTGAGCCGAGTTGAGCTGTGCCAAGCTCTACTCATGTACAGCTCTTGCTGGCCAATAAAAGTAATGGTAACACCCATTTGGAACAGGCCCCTGATTTCTCGTCAGCAGTACAATATCTCGTGGCCACCAAATCCACGTGTCCCCACAGGAACCCATCTGCTTTAAGCCATGTCCAATTTACATTCCTCCTCTTAGATCAGGTATTTACATGGACATGGACGTCGTTCCAAGAAGAACTGTTTCGGTGGCCCACTAGGGAGAAGGTTGATATGAACCATCTATTCAATCTAAGTGGAAATAGTGAAATAGGTCATCCAATAAATAATTTGGTGCCCACATAAATGTGACTGGACATGGCGTTGCACCATCGGTCGGTGGCCGTTAAAAGTACTGCATGAGCAGTGGACATCCTTCCTAAAATTGCACGTAGACACCGTAGCGCTGTTGAGAGGTACCATACTAGCTGTGATCAATGGACGTAACATCGTATGATGCTATGTTTGATCACGATTTCCATCATCTGTCCATGTGGCAATTGTTTGGCCCCACCATGATGTATGTCTTTCATCCATTCCGTTCTTCCATTTTTAGAGGTCATTTTAGGGCTTTGTCCGGAAAATGATAGGGATATAAATTATCTCAGGTGTACCACACCACACAAAAACAATAGCGATTGGATATCCACCATTAAAATCCTCCTGAGGCCTACTGTACTGTTTATTTGACATCCAATACATTGATTACGTCATACATACCCACATGAAGGCAAAAAACAAATATCAGCTTGATCCAAAACTTTTATAACCTCTAAAAAGTTTTTAACGGTCGACGTTCATTCAACACCATTTCCTGTAACGTGTTCCACTTGAGATCTAGATATACCTAATTTTTGGTCTTATGCCGTAAAATATCTCACATGACACACCACCAGCCAATGGCTGGGGAGTAGCCAATACGTCTTCCTTAAAGTCTACCTGTCCCATCACAGTCACTGCCCCATCATGTCCAGTCAACCTTTGTTGTGGATTGTTAATTGTGTGGATCCCACCTTTGATGTGAGCTGTCCATCATGCGGGTCACACATTGGACGTGGGTCATTCAGCATTAAGGTCCTACCTTTAATGGGCACCATTCATTGTATAGGACTCACCTTTGTTGTTAGACGTCTATCATGAGGGGCCCACTATCAATATTATTGTCCATCATGTGGGGCCCACCTTCAATATCCACCGCCCCGTTCATTATGTAGCATCCACTTTGATGTTGTCTGTCCATGATATGGGGTCCACAATCAAAGTTATTGTCTATCATGTGGTGCCCACCTCTGATGTGGGCCGCCCATCATGCAGGGCCTGCCTTGGATATGGGCCACTCATCATTAGGACCGACCTTTGATGTGGACCGTCCAATGTGTGGGCCCCGCCTTTGAAGTAGGTGTCTATTATATCCTTCCTCTTTAGATGTGGTCTATTTATCATAATGGGCCGCCCTTTGATGTAGACCGTACATCGTATGAGCCGTACCTTCGATGTAGATAGCCTATCACGTGGGGACTCCTTTGATATGGACCCTTGGAGAGCCTCCAATGACATGGACCATGAGAGAGAGCCAACTTTAATAGTAGGGGTGTCGATGGGATGGGTTTGGGCCGAGCCGAGCTGTCTCCAAGTTCGGGCCACATTATTTTATCTCGGCCCAAATTCAACTCAAGCCGTAACAGGCTAAAAAAAGTCTAGCCCAATCATAAACCAAAATACTTATACAAGGACGGCCCACACTCGAGCCCTAAAGAAAATTTCTAAAATAGAGGGACATTTTGATGGGCCCACATCTACCTCTGGCGTATAATATGCCATCCCTTCATTTGGTGGGCTCTCTTGTCAAGAGAGAGAACGAAATGGAGAGATGAGAGGAGCGGATTGGACGTGAGAGATACAAGGAGACATGAGAATGGTAGGTTTGAGAGAGTCTAGATGAGGAAATCAGATTGCATATTGAGTTAGTATGCGTTGATTGTACTTAGTAAATACTACTTAGCCTACCGTGAATGTATGTGGTTTATCGATGCTGTCAATCTATTTTTTCAGCTCATTTTAGGGTTTGGTCCCAAAATTCAAGCACATCCAAAGATCAATGTACCATACGGTGAGAAATAGTGGGAATAATGATTTCCACCATTGAAACCTTGCTAGGGCCCACGATGATGTTTATTTGTCATTTTTACTATGGATTCATTCATGTCTTTAAGAGTCCTGTTTTATATATCAGCTTCACCGTACTCGATAAGGATTGGTGAGTGACAATATTGGGTTATTTTATATATATATATATATCTATATATATATATATATATATATATATATATATATATATGGTGGGAAAGGTACTATACGCTCGACTGTATTATATCTTCTATAAGGTCAAGGTGGCGGGCACGTTATTCGTCTGATGGTGAAAATTTAAAATAAACTGAGAAATTTTATATGGCCGCAAGAAATTTATGTGGTAACCTTTCGTTGTTGGAAGATCATGTACTAGGATTTTGTGTAAGGCTCACTATGATGTTTGTGATAAATCTAACCCGTCCATCCATTTTTCAAAATCATTTTACGACATGCAACAAAAAATGAGGAGGATCCAAATATTAAATGGGCCACATGAGAGGAAACAGTGGAGATTTAGTGACTACCATTGAAATATTCATATGACTACAAAAGTTTTGTATTGGTTTATGTTCGTGGTGTTTTCATTTCATATCAGTGAAAATGACCTTCTAAACGGTTTGGATGGAATATAAACACCAAGGTGGAGCCTAGGAAGGTTTCAACGGTAAGCAATCCTTTCCCCACTGTTTCATCTCGTATGGCCCACTTGAATTTTGGATCCTCCTCATTTTTGATATAATGTCCTAAAATGATATTTAAAAACAAAAGGACGGATTCGATTTCACACAAAGATCATAGTGGACCCCACACAGAATTCTTCATGGGAAAGGCTTTAGCAGGATATCCGCGTCCATGGGATTTGAGTTTGGGAAACAGACTAGCTACTCCCCCGCCACCTGCCAATGGTGGGTGGTAGGTGTTATGTGGGCCTCACCATGCTGTATGTGTTTCATCTATGACGTCTATATGTTTTTCTAGATCATTTTATGGTAATGAGACCAAAAATGGGGTATATCCCAATCTCAAATAGACCACATTACATGAAACAGTGTTGAATGAGCTTTGGATATGATTCATTTTTTGTTTAATGATCTAAGTTGATCTCGAAAAATGGATGAAGGGTGTGGATATAATAAATAAATCATTGTGGGGCCATGAAGCGTCAGCACTTGTCTTCATGCGACATGTACCTACACTAGCTACGTAGCTGGTGTGTAGTACACCAGCCAATCCGCTTCCCTCCTAGATGGAAGGGGATTAATCAGCTTACTAAGTAAACTATGTGAGGTCCACCATGATTTATGTATTTTATCTTCTCCGTCCATCCATTTTCCTAGATAATTTTATGGCTTGATCCAAAAAATGAAGTATATACAATGTTCAAATGGACCACACCATATGATATAATTGAATTGAACTTTTATTATTGAAAATTTCTTGGGGACCACATGTCACGCCCCAAACTCGATAATCGGACTCACAAGGAACCCGATGGCCGGTTCTGGCCGCAACAGCTTCCGTAGTACCCCATTCTCGGCTCCTGATGCAGGTTCCGATCCTGGGATCCTACAAGGAGGATTTCCATAATAATATAATCATTTCCAATACGAGCATACCCAAGATCATAACAAGTAAATCTTAGAATAACAAAGGTACACATCACAAAATTCACTATGAATTTGAACCTTTACAAGTATCCATAAGGTCCAAAAGGACATACATAAGATAATAGAAGGAAGAAAGGAAGTCTGCAACACTGGGTCCTCAAGCTCAGCTCTAATCCAAACTCTGATACTGTGACGCCTGCCTAGGATCTCCTGCACGCATCAATCATGCATAAGCTTATAGAAAGCTTAAAGGATGATGAAAGTGTGTGACAATGGTGCTCAGAAGAAGATAAAGAATGCAAAAGGGAGTCATGATCAATACTAATACCACTAGTCTTACCAAGGCTATCATGAATGCAAGAAACTATACCAAGGCAGTACAATAATGCAGGAATCCATACCAAGGTTATATAATACAATGAGTACTGTAATGCAATGAGTACGGGGCGCCATGCCAAGGCGATGCAATATGAGGCTTACACAGCCGATGCAAATGCAATGCGAAGTAATGCCAATGCTCATATCCAATCCACATATCAAGTACATTTCCATCATAAGGAAATCACCGGGGTCCATTACACTGCTTGATGACTGCCGCTCTACAGACCCCGCACAGTCAAACGAGCGTAAAAGACCTCATTACCCTGCCTACGGACAGCCAATCATCAGCAAGGCTGAAGGTAGCGGACCATTCACGAGCTGGTTAGACTCAGCCTAGCAATGTCCCCTTACATCAGGCGAGTAAGGTCACACCCCTATCCAACCGACTACACGACAGTGGGAGTCGCGGCCTAACGGTATAAGGCCCTCGTGCGCTCATATATTCCACTCGGTCACGACGTTGGAGCAGATCCTTGGTACCATGGAAGTTTTAAGAATTTCACCGATGGGCATCCTATGCACCCGGTATGCTCAAGTAACATTTTCAATGTACAATCCTAATCATCCACGATGTAACTGTGGAGACTACAGCCCTGATGAAGCAAGGGTGATAATTGTCCATATGCTATGCATTGCCAAATGCATGAATCACACAATCAATCATGCATCAATTCCAAGTATCCAATGTGCTCAAGAGGGAATACTACGTCCCTCGGAGAAGGTAACATGCAATGCTCAATGGCACAATATGACCACACACACACAGTGTCAACCAAGCATACAATGATGTACCTGGGTCATGAGGATGAATTTAATCACACTATATGGCATTATACAATGTATATTACATTCCTACTATCGAAGAAGGAACCAAGACTAGGTACTTAGACAATATCCTTAAGGAAATTCAACTTCTAGTGGGGGCCCATTTATCTGGGGTAGCCCACGAGACTAAATATACAAACTACGAGTCTAAGTAATATAGAAATGAGCCTAGCAAGAGTTTAAGATGAGCATCTAATCACATTTAGATACAATCGGGCCTAGAGGGGTCCATAATGGGAACATTTAACCATCATTCCCCAAGAGGCATCTCAACCACGAACTATATGGATACAAGGCCCAAGGCCCTACATTCAAGATAAGAACACAGGTAACCATATACATATATCCCTCATAATAGGCCATAAAAAGATATAATACCAATTTTAACAACATGGGCCCTAAGAGGAGAATTAAGGCCCAAGGCTTAATTCCCAATGGCTATAAAATCCATGCATTGAGTTGGACTTGGTGGGCAGCCCACGTACACAATATACGACTAAATAAGTTTAAGTTTGGATTAAATGAGCCCCACTACATCAGCCTGATAACTAGCAATTTAAGTGGGCAACCAAGAGCCCAATACTATCCTTACTTCAACCCACAAGTCCATCAAAATGGTGGAAGTTGGCCCAATGTATGGTTGGGCCAAGCTAGGACGTCCCAGCCCACTCTAGGCCTAAGGGATGTCCCAAAAATCTGATCTAAGATGGGGTCCTCATGTGATCACTAAAGGTGACCCAAAAGAATGCACTGATTAAGCCCAAGGATTATAAAATATAAGCATGCAACACGCACACAAGTTCTCAATATGGTGGGTCTCATGTCCAATAAAGTTTCAACCATAACAATGTACATTTAAGGCCCCTTGATAAACGTTCGGCCCACTCAGCTTCCTGGGCTTGCTAAAGCCTAGAAATTAGTTAAATAAGTGGGAATGATCTCATGAAGGCCAACAATATTCACAGGGGGCCCTACCAGATGGAGGGTGTGTATACATCAAGAAAAGATCAAGTGGGCCTGCTACTGGATTATGAATCTAGTAGCAACCCAAGGCAGAGAGTGCCTCCATAATCGGATGATCCAAGGCTTGGATGGCCTGGACCAAACATGCTTAAGGTAGGTTCCACATACATTCACATTGATTCTTAAACAAATGGCCTAGGGCCTATGGTGGGCCTTTAACCATCTATAGAAGAACCCATGGACCTACCTTAGAACCACCCAAGAGGACATCCAACCTCAATTGCTTTCCAAGAGGTAGCCCGCCACTACTCGAATATGAACTAAGGCCTAAGGCCTAAGGCAATCCATGTCCTAGTGGGCTTATACTCAAAGCCCAACACATAGGCAATATGGTGGGCCCTCAAGCAAGGTTGGGCCCAACCATAAAGATCATGGGTCCACTCATTGTGGTGGGCCTAATGGGCAGCCCATTATTCCAACATATGGGTGATCCTTATATTTAAAACAAGTAAGTTGGGCCTCACATCTCGGCCCAAGTATGGTTTACTTTAATGGACAAGCAAGGGCCCAACTGCCTGAGTATTTTGGCCCATAAAACCCATCACAATAGTGTATTAAATATAGGCCCAAAGGTCAGGGGTCTATCAAGGAAGTTTCAAGACATTGGGCCTAGGAAAACCAACAACCAACTATGAATATTGTTCTAATAAAATCCATTTAAGGTAGGCCTTAAAAGTGTACTAATTAAGCCCAAAAAATAAAAATAAAATGGTAAGATACTGACTTAAATCCTCCTCAAATCTAGTGGGTCATATTGCCCCAAAATAATTTATAGGCAACAATTATTGGGCTCAATGCCAAATTCCAGCCCACCCAAATTTCTGGGTTGGTTGGAGTCCAACAATAGAAATATTTCTTAGTATATTTAATCCCTGATGGCCCATACACATCACTGTGGGCCCCACCAGATGAGAGAAGATATGCAACACATATATCAAGTGGGTCAGGCCATTGAAATGCAAGTCCAACAGTAGCCTAAGGCAAGGATATCCCATGTGTAGGCAGCCCTATGGGCCTAGGGTATCTGGCTCAAAAATCCACCCAATGAGCCCCAATTGAATACCAAACAAAAGGAGGATGATAAATCTCCTAAGGACCCCACGTGGATGGGTGGTGGAGTATACAACACATCAAGGTGGGCCCACGAAGCAGGCTGGACGGCTAGCCCAGGCTGGACGCCCCAGCCTGGGTGTCCCTGCCTAGCTGGCCACTCCTGGCTGTACCACGGCCAGATCAAATGTCCATTGGGTCTAAAATTTTACAAAGTGACATTTCCATAGGTGGGCCACACCCCCACAAAATTTCAGAATTTTTGAATATTCCTAAGTATTTTAATTAATTTAAACAAAACAGTCTGTCCAGAAAATCAGACAGATCTATACATCCCAACGTGGTGGGCCAGTCCAGGCCTCGTCACAGTGTGCACAGGGATCCATTAGACCTAAAATTTGGTAGGTGGGTCCTAACATGAGTGTACCATACCTACAAAAAATTTTAAAATTTTTGGACATCTATAAATATTTTAATTAATTTAAAGAAATCAATCTATCCTGAAAATCGGACTGATCTTGACACCATATTGTAATGGGCCGGTCCAGCCACCACCATGGTGTATACAGGTGTCCATTGGCCCCAAAATTTTGTAGGTGGCTCCTACCTCGGGTGGACCATCTCCTTGTAAATTTTTAGAATTTTTAGACACCCAAAAGTATTTTAATAAATTTCGGAATTCCAACCTGTCCAGGGTAGAATGTTGCTGGAACGATGCAGAAAATCCAGACTGTTCACCCCACTTGGACCACACCTTTGGGACCCCAATGAAGGTCAGATGGGGCTGAAATTTGGGGGACATAAAGATGAGATCCCCACCTTTAAGAAAAGTACATTTGATGGGTACAAAAGGTCCCCCAATCAGTCCCAAATTCAAGCCTAAGTCCAGTAAAAATCTGTCCAGAAATTTCTGGACAGCAATACGTGGCTGGACACATTAGCCTATATCTCAATAATCTCAGTCATAAAAAGGGTGTGTGGCCTTCCTCAGTGGGCCCCACATATGTCCAGATCACAGACTAAGACTAGGACACTTGCATGTATTGATTAAGGTGTCCAAAGATCATGGAGTTGGGTGGTAATTAGGGCGTCCCACCTTGCTGGATTTTTATTTTTATTTATTTTGGGACATCCTAGGCCCACTAAATGGGCCACACACACATCATCACCACACATCAGAGAAGATAGAAGAAGAAAAGAAAGTAATCTGGCCATGGGGGTAGGGCCCCGCCACTAATGGGCCCTCCCAAGAATGAATCATACTCATACAACTATATTGATTGTACATGCAACATAAAATCACTACATGCATGATCTATAATTGCTATGGATGGTTGGGATGTCATCCTAACATGATCCTTAAGGTCTAGATGACCTTGAGATGGAGTGGATCATTAAATACATCATGATGGGGTCTATGGAGAATGGCCCCATCATGGATCATGACATGCATGTAGGATGGGCCAAAGGGCCACATCCATGGGATCAAATGGGATCCCCACCATGGATTGGTGGGTCCCATGTGATCCATCCATAAAGAAAGAAATTCAGCAAAAGAATAGTCACCCACCTCAAAGATGATCACCAAACTTCCACACTAAGATCCTCTAGCACCAAGGAAAATATATCAATGGTGGAGATGGGGTTTCAAAGGTTAGATGGTGGGGGATTAAGGAAGAAGGGGGCTAGAAAATGGAGGGAATATGAGAGGAAGGTTGCTGGAATTTTACAAATGGAAGAGAAAAATGAGAGGGAAAGAGGGAGAAAATCCTTTTTAAGGGAAGTAATCATAACCTATGGTGATACAAACAATGTTTGGTAGGGTAGGTTAGGTGTAGGTAGTGTTTAGGGTGGGTAGTGTTTATTTCATGGGAATTGTAGTGTGTGTAGGTGGTGTGCATGGGAACTTGTGCCATGAGAGTGGTCCATATGCTTTTGTATGAAAAGTAGGACACATAATGAAATGCTCACAACTTTTGATCTATAAGTCGGATAAACGCATAAGACGTGTCGTTGGAACAGCAACGACGATACGAACGAGATGGCATAGGTCTCGGATTGATCCAAGTCGGGTCTAAGTGACCGAACTCAAGGATGACCGCAAATACAATCCGAGGGTCGCGGGTCACCGGAATTCGACCGGTAGGACCGCGAGACCATGATGAACAAGATGCATACTCACACACATACATGCACACATGCGAACTAGGGTCTGGTCTCACACCACATAAGTTTTGGATCAAGCTTATATTTTTATTTTCCGTTCATCCATATATGTATGATCTTATGAACAGGTTGGATGACAAATAAACATCACTATGGGGCCTAACAAGGTTTCAATGGTGGAAATCATTATCCCCACTTTTCCCAAGGCATGATGGACTTGATCTTTGGATATGCTTCAATTTTGGGCTCAACCCCTTAAATTAGATGGAAAATTAGATGGCCGGCATAGATGAAACACATACATCATGGTGTGGCCCACATAGCACCGACTACCTGCCATTGGCCGGTGGCGGGGGAGTAGCCAGTCCGTTTCCCAAACTCAAAACCCGGGGATGCGAATTTCCTGCAAAAGCCTTTCCCATGAAGATCAGTGGAAGAATTTTGTGTGGGGCCCACTATGATCTTTGTGTGAAATCCAATCCGTACATTTGTTTTTAAATATCATTTTAGCACATTATACCAAAAATGAGGAGGATCCAAAATTCAAGTGGGCCATATGAGATGAAACAGTGGGGAAAGGAATGCTTACCGTTGAAACCTTCCTAGGCTCCACCTTGGTGTTTATATTCCATCCACACCGTTTATAAGGTCATTTTCACTAAGATGAAATGAAAACACTATGAATATAAACCGATACAAAACTTTTGTAGCCATATGAATATCTCAATGGTGGTCACTAAATCTCCATTGTTTCCTCTCATGTGGCCCATTTAATTTTTGGATCCTCCTCATTTTTGGTCGCATGCCCTAAAATGATTTTCAAAAATGGATGGACAGGTTGGACTTATCACAAACATCATAGTGGGCCCTACACAAAATCCTAATACATGATCTTCCAACAACGAAAGGCGTGCACATAAATTCCTTGCGGCCCTATAAAATTTCCCGGTTTGTTTTAAATTTTCACCATTCGATGAATAACGTGCCACCAGCACTCGACCTTATAGAAGGTATAATACGGTCGAGCGTATAGTACATTTTCCCTATATATATATATATAATATATATATATATATATATATATATATATATATATATATATATATATATATGGGAAAAGGTATTATGCGCTCGAGCTCACGATAAGCTTATCGTGAGGTCGAGCTGTGTGGGCCCCACCGTGGTGCGTGTCGACCATCAACACCGTGCATTTGATGGGTACCCTTTAAATTATGGGATATCCCAAAAATTAGCCGTATATGGAACTCAGGTGGGCCATACCATCTAAAATTATGTGAAGACACCATTAAAACATATAAAAGCACTTGGTGGGGCCCACCTGAGTTTTGCATTCGCCTGAAACTTGGTCTGAACCCTCCTTCAAGTGGGACACACATAATGGATGGGCTGGATTTGTAAACCACATCTCAGTCGGCCCTCAAAATTGGTTATGAATGTTTTAATGGTGTACGGCCCCTCTCCACTTCTGTATGTTGTGTGGCCCACACAAGTCACGGATTGAATTGATGTTCGAAACGCATCACGGTGGGGCCCACACAGCTTGACCTCATGGGACGGACCCGTGAGCTCGAGCGCATAGTACCTTTTCCCTATATATATATATATAATATATATCATAATGAAATAATCATATATAAGAGTAAGATTATTCTTTTGTTGAGACCATAAATATTTGTACATCACTTCTCATAAGCTAGAATCTCTATTGACATCTGCCTTATTTTGTCTAATCTATGCCATCGTTCATATCATTGTTTATGTGCAAAAAAATTATAAGTAATGAGATTTAAACTATTATAAGTTATATCAATGAGTTAATATTAATGACATTTAAATAAAAAATATTATTATTTCATTTTAAAAGAGAAGTATAAGTATCATAATACAGTTATATAAAGATCTTAAACAATGTCTAAGTGAAAATGACATTGACTCTATATATATATATATAAAAGATAACTTTTAGTCTCAATCTCCACTTTAATGTCATTTATTGTAAAGAAGCAATGCTTTATATCACTAAGCCTTGGGTTCTCGAAGGGCTATTTGTTTTTTAATTTCCTTTCATAAATACATGTAAATAAATAATAATTATTTACCTATATAATTGTTGTACGATTTTCAATACTAAAGTTGATAGTAGCTTTCTAAACGTTAAAACCAAGAAAAAATATGAAAAGTGTGAGGTGCACTCTAATGCATGGAGCTTATCTATGTTGTTCATATGTTATGCCAATCGATTTTAAGGCATGAGCCTAAAAATGAGGTAAATCCAAAGCTCAAGTGGGCCCATTAGAATTTGCAAGGATATTTTTATAATATACATAATATATAAAAATGTTTGTATATTCCTTAAGTTAAGGAACACACCCATCTCTCTCTATGCTCTGTAACCCTTGGAGCACATATATATTTCAGGTTAGGCTTTGGGCCGAACTATTTTGGCTTGTCATGGGCTGAGGTGGGCTCGGGTTTATATTGAACCCTGCGGCCCGGCGACTGGGACACGGATTTGCTATTAACAGGTTGAGTGGGGATGATACAAAGTTAGGAAAAAACAAAAGAGTCGTGGTAAAGCTCTGTCAATATAATTGATAAAGAAAAAGAGCCTGTAAATAGGCTTTACATCGGAACGCTTCATCCTAGCACTAACTGTTGCGCAGCACGCCAACAACGCAATGAGCCTAGATCCAATCTCAGGCCTCACCCACAAACGATAAACAAGAAGAAATATAAACTAGAAATAGATTAAAGCAATCCAAACAAACCACAAGACAAGATATGCGTGGAAAAAACCCCAACAAGGATAAAAAACCACAGATGCAAACTTCCACTATGAAGAACAAAGATTACAAGGCAATATACTAACCTCTCCCTTGGAAGAACATAGAAAACCCTTTGCCCACACCTTAGAATTATTTTCCAATATTCCAATATACCTAGAAAAGCCCTAGGAACACCTATATATAGTTTAGGCAACTTCCCTTTCGCACCCTTGCGAAAGGCGACACCAAAATCCACAGTCCGCATCGGATTTGGAAACAAATCTATGTAACCTACGACTGGTCGAGCAGACTGCTCGACCAGTCGAACGAACCCTACGACCGGTCGTGCATGAGCCACGACCGGTCAAGAACCTCGGAACCAAAATTCGATGCTTGCTGGACTTTGAGTCGAGCCAGTCCACGACTAGTCACGACCGGTCGAGTGGGCTCCATGATCAGTCAAGTAGGGGCCACGACCGGTCGTGCGCGACCCCAAATGTGGCTCCACTTCTTAACAATCTTCCACTTGGAGACACATCACCATAAACCTTTGTCTCCTTCATCCGAAGTGCACCACCTCCCCGTCTTCAAGCCTGAAGACCAATCAAAGCTGAACAGAGCTTCAGCTTATCCTGTGTGACCGTCTTGCTCAATATATCCACAAGATTCTCACTTGTATGAATCTTCTCCAGAGTAATCGATCCATCTTCCGGTAACGAACGTATGAAGTAATATCTGATGGCAATATGCTTGGTACTTGAATGAAAGGTTGAATTCTTAGCCAAGTGTATTGCACTCTAACTGTCACTGTACAACTTGCAATCTGCTTGCTTCTTACCCAACTCTTCCATGAAACCTTGCATCCATATCATCTCCTTGCATGCTTCTGTAGCCGCAACATATTCTGCATCTGTCGTACTGATAGATACTATCTTCTGTAACTGAGAGATCCAACTGACTGCATCACTACCTAGAGTAAAGACATAACCTGTAGTGCTTCTTCTGTTGTCGATGTCTCCTGCCAAATTTGAATCCACATAGCCTTGTAGCTTTAGTTCTGATCTACCATAGCACAACCCTACATCCTTAGTACCTACCAAGTATCTAAGGATCCACTTCACAGCTTCCCAATGTTCCTTTCCGGGGTTGTTCATGAACCTGTTAACAACTCCCACTGCTTGAGCAATGTCTGGCCTCGTGCTCACCATAGCATACATGAGATTCCCAATAGCTGACGCGTATGAGACTTTAGTCATATAGTCCCGTTCCTCCTGCGTCTTTGCACCTTGTTCCTTAGATAGCTTAAAGTGGTTGACTAATGGAGTGCTAACTGGCTTAGCACCTCCTATATTGAATCGATCAAGTACCTTGGCTATGTACTCTGCCTGTGACAAAACTAGTTTATTGTTTTCTCAGTCGCGCTTATCCTCATGCCTAGGATTTGTTTTGCAGCTCCCAAATCCTTCATGGAAAATTCTCTAGACAATTGTCTTTTGAGATCTGAGATGTCTTTCATGCTTGAACCAGCCACAAGCATATCATCAACGTACAGAAGAAGGATGATGTACGACGTATCAAACTTCTTCAAATAGTAACAGTGGTTAGCATGACATCACCTATAACCGTTTTCCAACATGAAACTATCGAACTTCTTGTACCACTGCCTCGGGGCCTGCTTCAGGTCATATAGACTCTTTTTCAGTATGCACACCTTGTTCTCCTTTCCTGGTGCCACGACCTGTCGGCTGATGCATATATATTTCTTCTTCAAGGTCCCCATGAAGAAAGGTTGTCTTAACATCTAGCTGCTCTAGATGTAAGTCCTCTATAGCAATTATACTCAAGACCATGCGAATCGTAGACGTTTTCACCATAGGTGAAAATATTTCAGTGAAATCGATACCTGCCTTTTGTTGAAACCCTTTCACAACCAATCTGGCCTTGTACCGTTTTGAACCATCGTGCTCCTCCTTCAGTCCGTAAACCCACTTGTTATGAAGAGCTTTCTTACCCTTGGGTAGAGTGACTAGCTCCCATGTACAATTAGACTCAAGAGAGTCCATCTCATTATCCATGGCCTGCTCCCACTTAACCCATGTATCTGACTGTAATGCCTCTTCAAAACACTCTGGCTCACCATTATCTGTCAGCAGTAGATAATGTAAGGAGGGTGAGTATCGGACCGTGGGCCTCCTCTCCCGAGTATACCTCCTCACAACTGGTGTCTGTGGCTCTGCCTCATAATGCTCCTATGCATGATCATCCTGTGACGCTGTAACACCCGTGTCTGGTAACTCTTCCGACTCTACGAATCCATTTTCATTGGCCTTAGTTTCTTGCACACTGTCCTTATGCATCACTTTTTCATTGAAGACTACGTCCTTGCTTCTGATGATTTTTCTGTTTTCTGCATCCCAAAACCTGTAGCCAAAATCATGCTGCCCGTAGCCTATAAACGTGCACCTCCTGGACTTCTCATCCAGCTTGTTTCTATGATCTGCATCAATTTGAACATATGAAGTGCAACCGAACACTTTAAGATGTGTAAGGTTCACTTCTTTCCCAGTCCACGCTTCTTCTGGTAACCCACCATCCAATGGTGCTGAGAGACTTCTATTGATGAGATAGACAGCAGTATTCATAGCATCTGCCCAAAAAATCTTGGGCAACCCTGCATGTAACCTCATGCTCCTAGCGCGCTCAATGATGGTTCTGTTAATGCGCTCAGCCACACCATTCTGTTGTGGTGTCCCTGGAATCATTTTCTAATATTTGATTCTATTTGCTGTACAATACTCCTCAAATCTCTTATCACAGTACTCTCCCCCATTATCAGATCTGAGACATTTTACTGTTTTACCTGTCTCATTTTCTACCATAACTTTCACTTCTTAAATACATCAAATACATCAGATTTATGCTTTAAGAAATAGACCCACAGTTTTCTACTAGTATCATCAATAAAAGTAACAAAATAACGTGAGCCACCAAGAGATAATACTTATGCCGGTCCCCATACATCAGTGTGTACAAGTTCCAACAGATACGTCTTTGGAGCTCGTCCCGTCTTCTTGAAGCTTACCCCCTTCTACTTGCCATAGACTCAGTCCTCGTGGAATTCCAAGTCAATAGACTTCAGCCCTGGTAACTTTCCTTTTGACAATAGCACTTTCATCCCCTTCTCACTCATATGTCCTAACCTCTGATGCCATAACTGCCCATTCACTCCAGTTGATGCGACTGCAAGTGAACTATACGATCTTAAAGTCATGTACAAAGTACCTTCCTTCTTGCCTCGAGATATCACAAAGGCACCTTTTGTGATCTTCCAGGAATCACTGGTGAATGTCGTCACATAACCGGTATCGACCAACTGTCCCACTGAGATCAAGTTACATTTCAAACTCGATACATGTCTGACATCCTTTAATTTCAAGACCGTTCCGTCTTTCTGATTTACATGAACGTCCCCCCTTTCCAACAATACTTCACGGTTCATCATCACCTAGGTAGACTCTCCCAAAGTCACCTGACACATAATCACGCATAACTTCCTTACACGAAGTGGCATGAAACGAAGCACCCGAGTCTTAACCCAAGACTCATTCATCGCATCAAGAGACAAGATTAACGCCTCTATGTCGCTCTCCTCAGACAGATTCAAAGAATCCTTCCCACCTCGAGAGCTTCCTTCTTATTTCTCGAGCGCCCTGCAATCACGTTTCATGTGCCCCTTCTTGTCGCAATGTCAACACCCGTCTTTGTCTTTCGGTCCATTGGACTTCTTCCTCGACTTAGAACACCCGTGTTTATTGCCTACTTTGTTCAGCGATCTTCCTCTTCCTTCAACGTTTAGAGCATTCCCTTAATCCCCTGAAACTCCTGATGGCTTTCTTCTAGATTATTCACTGAGAATTAGACCGGCCACATCATCAAGTTTCAGCTTTGTCGATCCTGAAGAATTACTCACAGCAATCACCAAACCATCCCAACTGTCTGGCAGACTGGATAAGATCAATAGCGCCATGATCTCATCCTCAAAAGTAATGCCAACGGATTCCAACTGGCTGGTGACTGTATTGAACTCGTTTAGATGTTCAGCCACGCTCTCACCATCTGACATCTTCATGTTGAATAGCTGTTTCATAAGATGAACCTTGTTGGATGCTGAGGGCTTTTCATACATGGTGGCTAGGGCTTTTATTAATTCTTTTGTAGTTTTCACCTTGGATATATTGAAGGCGACGCTCTTAGACAAAGAGAGTCGGATCGTTCCTAAAACCTTTCTATCCAGTAAAAACCATTCATCATCTGTCATATTTTCTGGTTTCTTCTCTTTTCCTCCTAGATGAATATAGAGG
>JAJHSJ010000006.1:82234494-82394534 GCA_021015155.1 Magnolia officinalis
TCTCTTTCTCTCTCTTGTATGCAGTCGCACGCAGCGAGAGAAGCTCTCTCTATCTCTGTTGTAAGCAGTCTGAGAAAACATACTTTTTTTTTATCGGGACTTGATTCGGGTCCGCTCAGATAATGTGGACCTGCCTTAGGTCCATTCGGATCTGAGGGCCCATTTAGAACCTGATCCGTGGGCCTATACTGGATTTTCAGATCTGGAATGGGCCTGACCCTTGGGTAGAGGTGGGCAACTTAGGCCCGATCCGGTGGATCCGACTTGACCAGACCCGACTCAGTACCATTCCGAACAGAACCGACTGTCTGATCGGGCCTGATCGATTTTGATGGTCCAGATCCGAAAGTATTTCGAATTGGGTTCAGATAACACTGTATCCAAACAGATCCGGTCCGAATACCCAGACCGAATGGGTCCGAACCAACCCGAACAGACCCGACCCAGTTTTGACATCGGGTATACAATAAATATCATCTTGATAAAAAACTTTTATAGCCTCCAAAATGTTTTTAATGGTCAACGTTCACTCAACACTGTTTCCTACAATGTGGTCCACTTGAGATTTCTATGTACCTCATTTTTATTCTCATAACATAAAATGATCTATAAAAATAGATGGAGGGCATGGATGAAACACATACATCTAGTGGGGCCCACATAGCACCGACCATGGGCCATTTGCTGGTGGCAGGGGAGTAGGCGAGTAGCTAGCCCATCCGTCAATATGCGCTCCTCGAGAGCTCCGGGTGTTCCTCGAGCTCCGAGTTGTACGAACGGTTCAAAGGAGATCAAAGTTATATGGCCCCCACAGTGATGTACTTATTATATCTACACAGTTCATATACTTTTAGAGATCATTATAGGACATTATCCAAAAAATGAATAATATCAAAAGATCATCTCGACCATACCACAAATAGTAGCAAAGCATGATTTTCGCCGTTAAATAATTCGTGTGGTCTACTTGATAGTTAGATCTGTCTTATTTTTCGTCTCAAGCAATAATACGGGGTCACCAAATGGATGGGCGGTTTGGATATAACACATACCCCATGATTAAACCCACACAACTCGCTAATATGGATACAAAATCAAATCTGTTCATGTGCTTGCGTAAAAAGTAAGTTTTGCAATTTCTTGTCGTGCACGTAAAGTAACGTCCGGTGAAAACCTGAATATGTAAGTGAAAAGCTCTTCCAGAGCCATGTGGGGCCCACCTTGATGTATATGTTTTATCTAAGCCGTTCATCCATTTTGACATATCAATTTAGGCCTTGAGCAAAAAAATAGCATATATTAAAGGTTGAAGTGGACCACATTATATGAAAAGTTAAATTAAATTCACACGGATCCGAATTGTACCCAACTCGATCCACTCGGTTTATCTGACCGAGTCGGGCTCGGTTCGGGTCAAGCGAATCATGTATCGGATCTGTTCGAATCAGGTGACCCAGATTTGATTCCGGATCTGATCGAGTTCGGGTCAAACCATTACCATTTCGGATCTGATCGGGTTGAACCCAATCCGCTCCAATCCGGACCGATGCCCACCTCTACCCTTGGGTCTATACAGCTTTTTCAGATCTGGAATGGGCCTGATACTTGGGCCTGTACCGGGTCTTAGAGCTGATCACCTTATGGCATGAGTCCTTGACTAGGCCTAATTTTAAGAACCATCGAATTTCAGTTCGAATTCATGGACACGCTCCAATTATATTTGGGCCTTATAAAGGCTAGGTGATTGTACATATAAAGATCTTAATTTATAGTGTGTGATATTAAACATTCTCAATTCTGACTCATTCACTGGATATCCATACAGATACAGAATTTCAGGATATGGATCTGTATAATATGACCTAATTTGTTTGTCATATGGATACCTATGCATGGGTCTACCCATCCAGTTAAATAATTTCATCTATCATGTGAATGTCAGGGGTTAGACTTGTAATATTCATTTATCATGCAGAGTCTTAATTCGGCCCAGTTATAGCCCATTACCCATCCTTGGAAGTTGATATAGACCATTAGAACATGTAAGGTGAAACCTATACGTATGTTTCTTTTAAGTTTCCTATATGTTCCAATGATCAATACCGACCATCTTGTAGACCGCATCAGACTCATTAAGATATTATCCAATGAGAGGCAGGATTATAATCGCGATCCTAAGTCTATATTTGTAATGTTGGATTCAGTTGTGTTAGCCACCATAGTAACCTCAATCGATGAAAATTTTACAAGTACAAACTTGTAGCATTGGGATAAGGAATATTGCATACAGTTGCGTTCACATTTTCATGCGTACGGTAACAAAAACATAAACGATTATCGTTTGGCAGTCACGTGAACGGATAAAGTAAATGGTGTTGGTAATGTAAAGCTGAAAGACTCATCTCACCCATAGGTGTTGAGTGTCTCAGATTTACATCACTAACATCACTTAACTTCATGTTCAGGAGGATCACTAACATGTTATTATTACCGCCCACAGGAGGAATGATGATGATGTAACAGATTTTCACCAAGATGTGATGATTGGGCCCATCTTTATCTTGGATAATTCAGTCGATGCCTCCCTTAGTAACTGTAACATCCCGGATTTTCGCCAACCTGGAATTAGACGTCCTTAGGTGATGGGTCAATCCTAACACAGGTTTAACTTCCCAAACGCTCAATTAAAGCCTCAAATCCCTTCTCAAACCATTTTCTTCACAAATCCCACCCTTCACTACCTTGTGCTTTCAATTTTTCAAAGCACTTTCGCCCTAGACGCTATCTTAAACTAGCTAAGTAGTATAACTTGGATCACTTTATATACAAACTACAAAGGCCCAGGTACCACCTCAGACAGAAATCTTACAGGACTAAACCCTTTAGAAATTAAGTGAGATTTAGCTAGTGTTAAACTAGAATGCCTGTGAAATTAGCACCAATCACTTTAAATATGATTTGCAAGACCCAAAACTTGCAAAAACATTGACTCTAGGTTACCCTAAAGTTTAGGATCAAACTCATTACCCGGCTACTCTCGGGAATGACTTGAAACTTCGTATTAGGTCTAGACCGCACATCGGAAGTCCGATTAACACGAAGTTAAGGAACTAGGACCGCCTCACTGGGCTTGACAACCACCTTAGAAATCAGGTCCAGTCGATGTCCCACGGCCATTCGTTTGGATCCGGAGCGAGGGAGTGTGAAAAACACTATTCCCTTTACAAAATAAATATCTGGAATAGTGATCTGGCACCATTCGCTTGCGCATCAGTATTAAGCAACCAGACCGTCAGAATCAGACCAAATTACACCCTCGGATCAGAAAAATTTCAGGAACATTTACATGTACTTGGAATTTCGGATCGTGGCCCACTGACCGTTGAACTGAAAGTGGTCCGCCACGTGCGATCTGGGAATCCGATCGAGTCGAAAACGTAATCCCACGTAGATCCATGTGTGGAGAACTTAAGTCTGACATTTGGCTCAAGGAGGGCCACCAGAACCCCTCTTTTGAGCTGGAAAAGTGACGAAATACCTATATTAGCAGTAACCCTTGAACCTGAGTCTATTTTGGAGAGATTTTTGGCTATATAAGGGCCTTAGAACAGCCCCTCTCACAGTCATACGAATTTGGGATAAAACCCTAGAGAGAGAGAGAAAAGGGAGAGAAAAGCTTGAGATTTGTGGGAGTACTTTCTCCTGCTGCTTTTAATCATCACAAGGGCTGCACCGCCCCTTTCCAGACATTTTTTCGGCGGTATCAACTCCGTTTTAAGGTGAGAAACCCTAACCCTAGATCTGATTTGAGGTGTATAGGCTATAGGTTATGAAATGGCTAACCGATTCCGCTCTTTAGGCTAGAAAACTCCCGAATACGGAAGCTCATCCAACCTTGCTGATTCGTTGAGATTCCAAGATGAAAGGTGCGGACTTTAGGTGTATAGGTTATGGTTTTCAACGCTTTCAATGTCAGATAATGATAGATTCATGATCTGCATGCAATTGCACGTGTACAAAGTGCTGTCTGTTTTCCGTTTCGATTAAAGATGAAAAATATGGAATTCTACATACTCTAGGTATTTGTAGAAAATACGGTATACGTATATTTTTTGGAAATGTGTTTGACATGTTTATTTGTTGTATGGATATACGATATATGGATACAATACTTATTTGGCAAAAGGATTCGCCTAAATACATGTTTTACTTATATACACTATGTATGTTGAAATTGCGTATTCTAGAAAATACTGTATACGTATAAATTTTAGAGATGTATTTATCATGATTATTTGCTGTAGTAGTATATTATACATGGATAAAATACTCGCTTGGCTAAAGGATAGCCCTAATACATGTTTTGCTAACATGCACCATGTATGTTATAATAGTGTATTCTAAGTGTTTGTGAAAATGACTGAATGAGTATAGAATTCTCATTCGTGCTCGCCATGACTAATTGTCATGGATTCATGATTGTTGTATTGGCGATACCCCTTTGACCAAAGGATTTGCCCTAAATCACGCCACGGCCAATATACACTATATATGCTAAAATGTGTGGCCCAAGTGTTTGTGGAAATGGCTAAATAATATGGAACTTGGATTCCTTCTTGCCATGACTATCCGTCGTGGGTGTACGCGTGTTATGGTTGGGGCAACTCCTTAGTGAAAGGATTTGGCCTAATGCCTATGTGATCGACATATGTCATGTGTGTTGATGTATGTTTGTTTAAGTGTTTCTTGAAATGTCTGAATGAGTAGTAGTTAGCAAATTGTAATGTATAAGGGTGTTGAGATATGGTTCTCAACCTCTTTTAACTATGTGTATGATCTCCTTTGATAGTTGTGTGATTAGGAATTGAACATGTACAAACTCATGCTTGTGTTGTGATTCATAACATGCTCAACTGCTTTATGATTTTAACTATGTAATGCATATGTTTAAATTTATATTTACGTTGTATGATCCGTCATGGGTGATGGGGGAGCGGAGCAACGAGTGCGTGCAACAGCCCTGGCAGCCCTAAACGGATAATACCAGACCTCGATTTTATGAGTTGAATCTTGATCCATTACTGCTTTATCTATTTGCAATTGATTGTGTTTGGGGCTATGATTATAGTCCAGACAATCGGTACCAGAATTGAATTCGTGGCTGTGATTCATTTGCCACGTGAGATGTGTTCGACGAACCCGAGTCGTACTTCGGTTGACGATAGTGGTTGGCCACGCGAAGTGCTTATGCACTTCATGTCGTTCAACTTGTTGTGCGCTCGAGCTAGCCGAGCTCGTCAAGTAACCCGATCTGTCTTATGTATGTTCACCCTGTTTGGACGCTACTGCTTGAACCTAGAGTACCAAACTTACCAGTGAAATCCCTTTTAACCATGGTACCTCAATCCGCTAAGACTCATGAGCCGGACATGGTGGTATGGGACACCGTGGTCGAGCTGTCGGCCTACGCTGGGGTTATGTGCCTCCCCGTAGTGACCATTGAGCAACCAACTCGTGAGCCGAATACGGTGGTATGGGACACTGTATTCGAGCTGTCGATACTTACGGCGAGAGCCGAGTACGGTGAGACCTGTACTCGTGCTGACGGGCGACGAGTCCTCTGTAGTATCTTCGAGTATACTCCAAGGTCTGTGATTGGCGACGAGTCTTTCACAGCAACTAGCGTATGAGTGGAGCCGAGTACGGTGAGACCTGTACTCGAGCTAACGGCTAGTGATTGAGCCGAGTACGGTGAGACCTGTACTCGAGCTGACGGTCAGCAATTGAGCCGCATACGGTGAGATCTGTATCCGTGCTGACGGGTGACGAGCCCTTTGTGATGCCTTCGCTATGCCTCTCAAACCATAACACCGTATGTATGATATAACTAGGATTGACGGCCCTAGAATGGATCATGTTTGGGAATGATACAAGTGAGGTACCTTAGTTTCTCAATACTGCTGTTTGAAACGGACTAATAACAACTCGGAAATCATGCGCATCATTGCACCGCATGTGCCTAGTAGATGTGGAGCACTGAGGGAGTTATGCATTCGCGAACGTAAGATGATGTCGCATGAGGGTGGTTTGGCAAGGGCATACATCATGTCATTTCATACTTGCATTAAATAAGAGTAGTTAGAATTGTTTGATTGACTGCTTTATCATTACTGCTTGACTGAATTGATAACATGTTAACCTATGCTTTATTGTTCCACTGAGTTGATCACTCACTCCCACGTTACGGGACGGTGTTGTACACACCAACCAGATTTATTGAGTTTCAGGTGATGGCGATGCTTGTGAAGCAGAGCCGGACTACTTCTATGATGATAGGAGGAGTTCTCCTATTTGTATCTCTCTGGCGGGTCAATGAAGACCTGATATTGTATTGACGGGGCTATGGTACTTGGGATAGGAGACATTACACTTCCTCACATTTGGTATATTTTAAAACTGTACTTGTAATTATTTAACCTGGTAATGTTATCACACTCTGGAGACTCATCATAGTTTATATATTTTATCTATCTATCACAGTCTTCCGCTTGCAAATTTAACTGTCTCTGGAGTATGATATGCTGTTTTGGCTTAATCTCACTCATGTTCAATGCACGAATACAGTCAACATTCAATCATCATTCATTTTGTTGCATAAGTGATGTTCTGGAACTCGGGAGTTGAGTTTATGCTCGACCCCCGATTTTCAGGGCGTTACAGTAACTGAATTAATTATCTTTACCTGATATTTGTTTACATTCATGAATAGCTTTATGAAATAATGAACTAATGTGAGTGCATATGTATCTTTTTTATTTCAGTCTCAATTCCAACTAATACACATCAAGTCCCTGCCTTAAATGGATCAAATTATGCTCAATGGAAGGACACCATTAAAGTTGTACTGGGCTGCCTTCAATTAGATCTTACCCTAATAACACCAGAACCACCAAAACCATCTGATAATGCCACTGAAGTATAATAAAATCGATGGGAGGCATGGTTTAGATCAAATGATACATGCCTGAAAGTCATGAAGTATTCGATTTCTGAATCTATGAAGGGTGTCATGCCTGAAACAGATAAGGTCAAAGCTTTCCTGACTGAAATAGGAAAAAGGTTCAAGAAATCTGATAAGTCTGAAGTGGGCATTTTTTTGAATAAATTGACTCGCTTATCCTACGACGGAAAATGCAATATGCGTGAATACATTGTAGAGCAGATCGAGGTTGTTTCTAAGATCTATTTTCTAGGGCTTGTACTCACTAATGATTAACTGGTTCATTTGATAATGAACAACATACCTCCCCAATTCGGCATGCTCCTGGTAAACTATAACACTCTG
This sequence comes from Magnolia officinalis, assembly GCA_021015155.1. Classification (NCBI taxonomy): domain Eukaryota; kingdom Viridiplantae; phylum Streptophyta; class Magnoliopsida; order Magnoliales; family Magnoliaceae; genus Magnolia; species Magnolia officinalis. The sequence continues at coordinate 82,241,840 of JAJHSJ010000006.1, forward strand.
AAGGACATGTGGACATTGGATGAACTTATCACTCAGTGAGTCTAAGAAGAAGACAGAATCAGGTAGATGATCAAAGTTTAAAATGTTAATATGGTGACCTCATGCCATGGGCATGGGCAAGGCAATAAAGGTAAAAGGAAAATGAAATAAGGTTCTAATAATGGATTCTCTGGTCCTCCATCTGGAAACCATGAGAATTAATCTGGAAATGGATCTAAATGCAAACGGGTTAAAGGTAAACCGTGCTTCTTTTGCGAAAAGACGCGCCATCTAAAGAAAGACTGTGAAGGGTTTAAGAATTGACTTATAAAGAAAGGTAATCATTCTGTTCTTGTCTGTTTTGAATCTAATCTGACCGATGTGTCAGCGGATTCCTGGTGGATAAATTCAGAAACTACTATTCACATATGCACTTTTATGAAGGAATTACTACAGGTCAGGCCACCAACTGATGTAGAGCACTCAGTATACGCAGGCAATGGCATTAAGGTTGACGTGGAGGCAATAGATGTCTATAGGCTTAAGTTGAAGTCTGGTTATTTTTTGGATTTAATAAATACATTTTGTGTGCCGTCTATAAGACACAATTTATTTTCAATTTCCTGTTTGGACAAGTTGGGGTATTCATTCCACTTTGGAAATAAAAGCTTTAGTATTTACTTTAATTCGATTAAAGTTGGAACCGGCTCTATAGTAAACAACTTATACCAGTTAGACTTGATTGCCTCTCACGTCCATAATATTAATATTTTGCATGAAAATAAATTGGGACCCAAGCGTAGGCTAGACCATGAGAATTCCTCAATGTTGTAGCACAGGCGGCTATGCCATATATCTCGTGAGAGATTAGACAGGCTTGTGCGAGAAGGAATTTTGCATTCTCTAGACTCCTCTGACTATAAAGTGTGCATTGATTGCATAAAAGGAAAACAGACCAGAACTATAAAGAAATGTGCAACCAGGAGTGTAAGTCTATCAAAGGTAATACATACAGACATTTGTGGACCATTCCCTATAGTTTTATGGAATGGACACAAATAATTTATTACCTTTATAGATGTCTACTCTCGTTTTGGGTACATTTACTTTATCAATGAGAAATCAGATGCCCTAGATGCTTTTAAAATCTATAAGGCCGAAGTTGAAAATCAACTCGATAAAAATATTAAAGTTGTCAGATCTGACCGAGATGGTGAATACTATGGCAGATATGACGAATCAGGATGCAATCCAGGGCCATTCTCTAGATACCTGCAGGATTGTGACATTGTCGCTCAGTACACTATGCCTGGTACTCCAGAGCAGAATGATGTGGCTGAGAGATGCAATCGCACCCTTATGGATATGGTGCGAAGCATGGTCAGCAATTCGACATTGCCAGAATCTCTGTGGGGTGATGCGATCAAAACCGCAGTTCATATACTAAACAAGGTATCCAGCAGAGTAGTAATCAAAACTCCTTTTGAGTTGTGGAATGGGAGAAAACCAAGTTTCTGATATCTACATGTTTGGGGTTGTCCTGCTAAAGCCAAACTTTATAATCCACATGAAAATAAGCTTGATCCTAGAACCGTAAGTTGTTTCTTCATAGAATATCCAGAAAGATCGAAAGGCTATCGATTCTACTATCATTCTCACTCTATCAGGATTGTAGAGACTGTGAATGTCATATTCATTGAGGACACTAAAAATAGTGGGAGCACGAACATTAGAAATTTATATTTGAGGAACAAAGGGCTGTAACCTCAGTCATAGTCACTTCAGATCACGTGGATATTAATAATGCAGATGATCATACAGTCACTGCAGGACACCACGTAGAACCTCATATACAAACCACTGATGAGGAAAATCAAGATCAGACCCAACAAGCTGAACCATTGAGAAGATCTGAAAGAGAGAGAAAGCCTGTAAATCGAGACGATTACACCGTATACTTACAGGAGCACGACTTTGACACAGGGGTGAAAAAGGATCCTGAATCCTTTACACAAGTCAAACAAAGTGTTGATCCTTCTCGTTGGTTTGAAGCCATGAAAGATGAGTTGAAATCCATGCAGGACAATAAAGTATGAGATATTGTACAATTACCCACTAGAATAAGGTCGATTGGTTGTAAATGGATATTTAAAACTAAGAGGGACTCCAAGGGTAATGTCGAAAGATATAAAGTCAGACTTGTTGCCAAGGGTTTCAACCAACGTAGAGGCATTGACTTTAAGGAGACTTTCTCACCAGTATCTAAGAAAGACTCATTCAGGATTATAATGGCTCTTGTAGCTCATATGGATTTAGAGTTACATCAGATGGATGTAAAGACTGCATTTCTCAATGAGGATCTGAATGAGAATGTGTACATGTTGCAGCCCAAAGGTTTTGTAGCTAATGACTTAAAACATTTGGTTTACAAACTAAAGAAATCCATCTATGGGTTGAAACAGGCATCGTGACAGTGGTACATAAAGTTTCATGAAGTAATTTCTTCATATGACTTTATAGAAAACACTGCAGATGAATGTATCTACATTAATATCGGTGGGAGTAAGTTCGTTATGATGATTTTGTATGTTGATGATATTCTGTTGACTAGCAGTGATATCAGGATGTTGAGCGACACCAAGAAATTCTTATCTCAAATATTTCAAATGAAAGATCCTGGTGAAGCTTCTTACGTATCAGTATTGAGATTCGTCGTGACAGATCACTTGGACTGCTCAGCCTGTCACAGAGGGCCTATATTACTAGGGTACTCGAAAGGTATGGTATGCAAAATTGTGCTTTTAGACAGTCACCCATTGTGGAGGGCGACAAATTTGACCTATTTCAGTGTCCAAAGAATGATTTGGAAAAGAATCGAATGAAAGAATTCCCATACATATCAGTAGTAGGGAGGATCATGTATGCTCAAGTCTGTACGCGACCGGACATTGCCTTTGTTGTTGGAATGTTGGAAAGATACCTATCTAATCCACGAATGCAACATTGGATAGCTGCAAAGAAGTATTACAGTATCTATAGAGAACGAAAGACTTCGGACTCACATACAAAAGATTTGATCAGTTGGAGTTGATCGGATATTCAGACGCAGACTTCGCAGGCTTCGTTGACACTAAGAAGTCTACCTTAGGATACATCTTCATGATGGTTGGAGTAGCTGTATCGTGGAAAAACGTGAAACAGTCTACCACAGCCTCATCCACTATGGAAGCTGAATTTATTGCCTGCCACAAGGCATCTAATCCAACACTATGGTTACAGAGTTTCTTCTCAGGTTTGCGGGTACTGGAGCATATCCGGAAATTATTGAGAATATTTTGCGATAATTTAGTTGTTATTTCATTCTCTAGCAACAACAAGCATTCATCAAGGTCGAAACATATCCACATCAAATATCTTGTTGTAAATGAGAGAATTCAGAATCATCAAGTGTCTGTGGAATTCATCGACACTAAGCAGATGATTGCAGATCCGCTCACTAAAGGGCTCCCGATCACGCTATTTCAGGAGCATGTGGCATCCATGGGAGTCATTGATCCCACGAATGTTTTCAGATAGTGGGAGTTGAGCGTACTTTGATTTTCACAGACAATTAGAGATCTCATTTTATACGATTTTAATGATTTTGATATAAAGATTTATTTCTGCTTCTCTATATATATGCGCAAATTTTGAGTAAGTAGAACTACAGTCATGTCTCGTTGGAGACATGTAAAAGCTTCAGGACCTCTTAAGGATAGGCATATATCATTACATTAAGTGTGTAATCATTATATCACATTTCCTAGTTTTCGATCTATGTCATTAAGATTGAAAGTAGTTGTGATCGCGCTTAGCCTCACTTCGCCTAAATTAAATGTTATGACGACTACCACGGTTCGATACTGACAGTCTTGATGGACCAGATTGAATAGTACTACACATATTATCCAACAATTTTATTGGTTAACCATTTGATCGTTTTCTTAAAATCAAAACTTGTTTTCAACATTATTCTATATGACAATTATTGACATTGCTCAATGAGGCCCAAGTGGGCAAATGTAAGAACTCTATATGGTGAGCCTTACTGATCAACAGTCTGGATTGTCCTTCAGTTGGACTATGTGATTGAGTAAACCAATGGGCCCTACTTCGGGTGATCCGCTACGCATTGAGTAAACCAATGGGCCCTACTTCGGGTGATCCGCTGCGCAGCCTATCTGCGCAGCGGTACGTATTAGGGGTGGAGTGCTTTAGCCTTACGCATGACTACTTGAGTTGAACTAGGATATAACAATGTGGAGCCGTGAGAAAGAGTCGTGATGGGTTTCAAACTCTCATCCCCACAACTTCTATATAAGAAAGAGCTGGGTTCCCGATCCTACAAAGCGACAGAAGTCCAATTCCCATCTACTATCCTCTATGAGGGTGTGAAGGAAAGGAAGACTACAACAGATGTTTCTGGTATTCTTATCTGGTATACATGACGTCTCAGTTAGGTAAGCCATCCGAACTCATGATTCCCATGTCCTGTGCACAACAAATCTTTCGGATTTTCGCATCTAGACAATCTTACAACCTGTTCATGAGGTCAAAAATACTAATATAAAGGAAAAACACAGATTTCAGCTTCATTCAAAACTTTGTTACCCCACAAAGTTTTCACTACTTTCTGTGGTGTGGTCCACCACATAGATCATGGTTGGCCATGGAAGCTGGTGAGGTCAACACACCACCGAGGTCTGTGGTGTGTGCCACACTACGCAATCTACTTCCAAATATTTGATGGCTGTATCTTCCAATCTGGAAGAGATTCCGGTCATTCCAGCGTCTATCAATACCACAATAAATGGACGGCCTGGATTTATGAACAATGCGAAGCACACGTGCGAAATCGGAGCAACAGGACAATGTTCGTATTCCGATGCATCAGGAACCTATCATTCCTCGTTTGGTATCTTTCTTCTGAAGTAAACTTTGATACTCGTGATGACGAAGAAAGTTAATACACCTGCACTAATAATTTGTAGATATAAATAGTTTTAACTAAAATAAAACCGTAGACATTATGAATCCTACTTTAGATTGATTATATAGCAATAGTTACATTAAATAGATAATGTAATTAATCGATTAGAGTACATCCATTGGACGGACAAAATAAAAAATTTCCGGAGGTCCCTTTCTCGAACATTCGGATTTTACGTATAGGATACAACTAAACCTCGAATGCGGAAATTTGGGAATGGTTTGAATTAAATTGATGTGTGAAAAGCGTACAATTTCGGAAGCTGTTTGGCTAGTGTGGTAGGTGCTCCGTGAGCCCCACCATGGTATATGTGTTTTATCTACGCCGTCCGTCCATATTTCTAGGTCATTTTAGGTCTTGGTCCCAAAAATGAGTCAGATATAAATCTAAGGTGAACCATACCAGGACAAAAGAGTAGTAATTGAATGCCCACCATTAAACACTTAATAGGGCTTATTATAATGTCTATTTGACATCCACGCTGTTTATTTGTACATACATACTTAGATAAAGTGAAAAAAACAGATATATGTTTGATCCAAAATTTTTGTGGTCTTTAAGAAATTTTTAATGATAGTAATCCAATCAACATTGTTTACTGTGAATAGGGTTCACTTGGGATTTGGATTTACTTAATTTTTACTTAGTAATATAAAAGCATTTGGATGCCGTGGGTGAAACATATACATCATAGTGAGGCTTACAGGGCACCAATATAGAGATGGGCAGCTCTTGGTGGCTTTGGAAAGTTGAGGTAGGAAGCGGAATTTATGTAACTTATCTGCTCCATCCATCCATTTTACCAGATAATTTTAGGGCTGGTGTCCCGAAATGAATCATATCCAATATTCAAATGAACCACACCACAGGAAACACTTGAATTGAACATCTACCATTGAAAAATTCATGGCCCACAGAAGTTTTGGATCAAGCCTATATTTGTGTATTCTCTTCATCCATTTATGTATGATCTTATTAATAGGTTGGATGACAAATAAACATCATTGTGGGTCCTAGAAAGGTTTCAACGGTGGAAATCATTATCCCCACTATTTTCAGTGGTATAATCCACTTGATCTTTGGATATGCTTCAATTTTGGGCTCAACTCCTTAAATTAGATAGAAAAACGATTGAACGGTGTAGATAGACTGCATACATTCAAGGTGAGCCTAACTTAGTTTACTCAGTGCGATAAGAGCATACTGAACAACTCCGTACACAAACCTATTTCTACAACGTGACGTGAAAGGAAGAATGCGTGAACCGAGAGAAATGGCAGATCACCTGCCGATCTTTGATCTGGCAAAACTATGTCAGAAGAATGGGATACGGATTGAGAAACACAAAAGACATCTCCATCAATCTACGCTCATTGATGAGAGGCCACATAGAGAAGAAACGTCCTACAATTTCAGATGCGGAATTCCGCCAAAGCCTTATAAGGATGATCCATCCCATCCATTCATTTTTCAACATCATTTTAAAACATTTAATAAAACATGAAGCGAATCCAAAACTCAAGTGGTCCAGACGAGAGAAAATAGTAGGATTCAGCGAGCACCATTGGAATATTCTCATGGCCATAAAAGTTTTATATTAATGTAGTTTATTTATTTATTAATGTTTTCACTTCATCTTTAGTAGGAATAATCTTATAAATGGTTTAGATGTCATATAAATATTAAGTTAGAGTTCAGGAATGTTTCACTCTCATGGAAAAATTTCCCTCTCATGTGATCTACTTGAGTTTTGGGTCTATTCGTTATTGTCCAATGTCTTAAAATGAGGTCGTAGAACGGATAAACAGGGTGTATTTAACGTAAACAAGGTTACAATTTCCGTGTGCATGCGTACTGAATATCATACTCCGGCAGAGCATCAAATAACGCTGAGATTCCAATAGGCATACGCGCTGATACGTCTTAAAAATACAAGATTCTCGGGTATTCTCTCCCAAACGGCAGAGAAATGGCGGACTACGCTCCGTTAAACCGAAGAGAAGAAGAAGAAGAAGAAAAGGAAGAGGAGAAGAAAGTCAAAGCCACTCGCATCGCTTCTCTCGATGTTTTCCGCGGGCTCTCCATATTCGTACTCTCTCTTTCTCTCTCTTCGGCATCTCTTGTATGAGACCGTTTGGCTGCGAAATCTTGATTTCGATTTTTGGCATTTTCGCTCTGAATTATGAATGAACTTTTGGCTGGCATTAATAGCTGCTTGTTGCTTGTGATTCTTTTGCCTTACTAACTAGGCATTCAGACCGTTCATCTAGTAGGGCGGTCTACCGTCGATGGACGGAGGTGGCCGCTTGGAATATAGACCGTTTGTTTCTAACCGGTGGGCCTTTTCTTGCCGCATGGAGGCCCACTGGATGACGGTCTGGATCAACACGTGGCTTGGAATGTGGGCCGTCTGTGATGCAAACCCGAAAGGGAAAGCAAATGAGATTGTGGAAAAGATCCAACAATCCTCTAGCCGGATGCTAGAGATCACAAATGCAAGACTGTGAGCAAGCTCAACACTCCTCTAGTCTAGAACTAGAGATCACTTTTCCCCCCTTCAGCAGCTACCACAGAGAATAAGAAAATTTCATAAAGAGAATTTTAATCAACTAGTTCTATTCCATAGGACAGAAGTCCTATTTATAATCAACCTTACAATCTGTAATAAATTATATGAAATCTAAAAATCTAAGAAATAGGAAAGCACCTAAGTAACAAAGCATTCTATAATTAAGAAAATGCCTAAAATAATAAGATAGTTAAACAAGAAAATATTTAAAATTATTCCCTGCCTAAAACTAAAGATATGAAAGAAAGAGCAATTTTCTAATCTAGAAATTTTAAAAAATGGAAAGTGAGGATGGTTAAAAAAGGAAGGTGGTCCTTTTCTTGCACACACGTGCAGAGCGTGCACGTGTGGGATGCGGGACAATTGCATCAGTCTGTTTCTGATCCTGTCCTTTTTTTCCCCACATAGCTGATCCACGGTAGGGGCTACTGGATGAATGGTCTAGATCCACGTTTCGCTAGGTACAAGTAGCGACTAGTGCCAATGGACATCGTTATGTGTTTTCCGAAGCTATTTTAGGACATTAGATTGTTAGGAATTTCGATGGTTTCTAATAATCCTTTCTGATAATCCTTTCCTGTTAGAGGCATTATCGGATCCGAACCTTCACAATGCATATGTTTGAACAGAAAGGCCCATGGATCTGATGGGACCCACCGTAGATGGGGTTGGCCTGAAAGATATCCTAGATTGAAAGACAAATTCAAATCAATGAAATAAAGACAATGCTCCCCATTTAGTGGAAGAGGCGAAAGATTAGATGGCTAAGATCCTCGAATCTGGGGTATTCTTGAAGGATCCTGCATATGCATTGGGGCCCATCAGATCAATGGTTTGGATCAGTGAACCATGGGCCTCACCTCTTTCCATCATGGGGCTCTGGACCTGATAATTCCTCTTTTCTATAATGGGTTGGAGCTGAGCGTAGAGTGCCGAAGTAATCATCTGGTTCACTTCAATCAAACTTGGTATGTTCCGCCATGATCAATGATCCAAGTTGGACAATTCACTAGAAAGTTTTTCAGTCTGACGGACTCATTAGTCCATTCGGTAGCCATAAGAGTATAACCATAGGTTTTTTAAAGATTCTTTATATTCGGCGATGAAGCTTCTTGTAAAATTTTCCTCCGTTTTGAGGCATGTTTCCCTCACTTCGTGACATAAATGAGGTTTAAGCTTAGGTCCAAATTTACCTATTGCTTATATTATAACATTGAAGCTTTTCAACTTAACATTGTTGAAAGCTACACCGGCTTGGTACAATCACTTGGCGATATTTTGATTCGTGGTTTTCCTTTTTTTTTTTTTTCCCTTTTATTGATATCTAAAGTGATTTGTGCGGGTCCTTTTCCCTTACTCCTTTAGTCAACCATATCATTGGGATATGGTTTATACCACCCATCCATGGGTCCATGCCCATGAGCTCTTTTTCGAAGTCGTTGGTCTAGACCGCTTGGTCAATGTTGGGGGGAGGGGGGGAGGATTAGAAGGTTCATCCACATCTGTATTCTCATATGCTTCTTGTTACATGAACTCTTCTTGAAGTACGACAATATCGTATTTTCTTCTCGATTGTTTGTCCATGATTTCCTTTTGGATTTCTGAAGTAATGTTGGAGCAACGCTCTTACATTTGGTATCGACGTGTGTGCAAGGTGTTGCTTGTGCCATGCAATGCCACCGACACTTACAAACCCGCAAAGCTCACACACTATGTGAGTCTTTTCAGTAGCACAATAACAATGCCCGTACTTCCAACCCAGGTCATTTGACTTGGATTTCAAAGAAGAAGAAGACATGATTCTTTTACACTTGTAAAGATAATGACTAGAGAGTAGAGAGAGAGAGAGAATTGTAGAGAGTAAGACTAGAGAGAGAGTTACACTTTTAGAGAGAGAGAGAGAGAGAGAGAGAGTTCTAGTTTTCTTGTATCTTGAACTTGTAGTCTTGTACACTTGTAGTTGTAAGTTCTCACTTGTAAGTTGTAAGTTGTAGTTTGTATTTTGTAGGCTTTCTTGTACACTTGTAGGTTATAGGTTGTACCTAGTAATGCTATTTAACTAACTTGTAAATTGCAAGTTGTAACTTGACTCTTCTCTTGAGTCTTGAAACAAAAAAATAAAAATAAAAAATTAAACTTGAAAGAGAAAGAAAGAAAGAATGAGACTGAGACTAAGAGATGATGAGAGAGAATGTAATGTAATGTAAGAGAGAGAGAGAGAGAGAGAGAGAGAGAGAGAGAGAGAGAGAGAGAGAGAGAGAGAGAGAGAGAGTTGGAGGGATGACAATGAATCAACGAATGAACGTAATGCAGGGGCATTTTCACACTGGGCTCGAGTGGGGTTGCTTGTGGGATGCAGGGGCACACTCGGGGTGAGTGTGGCCCACGGAGGAGGTCTTATGTTCGAGACTCCTCACCAGGGGTGATTAATGCGCATTTCATACCGGGCTCGAGTGGGGTAGCCCGTGGGATGCGGGGACACACTCGGGGTGGGCGGCCCATGTGATTTGGGGCCCACGAAGGGGGTTTGGCTGAGGTCTTAAAACCCATGAGATGTGGGGCCTGGGCTATGAAATAAAGGGATTAATTCGCCATACTCTAACAGTTCGAGCTTTTAGAGCAAATGGTTAATTGTCCTGCATCAGAACGGCAAATAAAAGACAAAAAAGAAGAGAATAAATGAATATTACAAAATGAATTGAATAAGAAATGAAAGTATGAAAGTATGGGACGAACCAAAGAAGAAATGATCTTGAATGACGGTATTCTTGTTGAATCTTGATCGTTGAAGTTTGAACACTTCAACTTTCAATAGAGATTCGAGAATGCGGAACTTGAAAGAGTAGTGGAATCTTGATCTTTGAAGTCTTAGACTCTTGAAGTTGAAACTTGAAAGTGTTGTGGGCTTGTAGTTTTTTTTGAAAGGTGTTGTGATCTTGTAGTTGTAGAGAGATTAGAGTAAGAAGAGAGAAAAATGAGTAAAAGAGAGAGAGTGAGCTTTAGAGTGGAAAATAGTGAAAATGGTTTTCTTTTTGGGGGTGGTCAAATTTCTGATCGTTGGGTCATATGCGATCGCATTCGACAATAATGGTTTTTAGCATGTGTTTTTAGTGTTTTGGGTGTGTGAATGTACATGGCGTTGTGTGCTCCCATGGAGTATGTTTTTGTATTTCTAGCATTATAATAAAAGGTGTGTGAGGGATTGTTGCCCTAACACACAAAACCCATTTTTCTTCAAAATTCTCCTCCTCCTCTCTCTCTCAGTCTCTCTCTCATTTTCTCTTCTCTTCTCTTCTCTCCTTTCTTAGTTACTCCGAAGAACATCTAAACTCAACTGTTATGTCAGGGAGATTCGATCTCGCCTTTTTTTTTTTTATGGTCATGGCCAAGGCGCTTATCAATATGCTTGAGAAAGGTCAAGGAATTGGTATATGATTTGAGGGTTCAAGGTGGTCGACGTAGGAATCTAGGTCTCCCACCTCCAATTTGCGGATGATACCATTCTCTTTTGCAGGGCGGATGTCTCGATGGTGGACAACTTGCTAAAGATTGTGAAGTGTTTTGAAGTCATTTTAGGCCTGTAGGTAAATTCCACGAAATGTGAAATGTTTGGTATTTAGATGGCTGACTAGGAGGTATTTTGATTGCGGAGATATTTGGTTGTGGTGTTTGGTCCTTTCCTTCGACATACTTGGCCCGCCCCTATGTATTGGTAGCCCGCAAGACATCTTTGGGACAAGGTGGTTGAAAGAATTGAAAGGAAGCTATCTAGGTGGAAAAGTCGCCATTGTCTTTGGGGGGTCGCTTGATGTTGATCAAAGGAGCCTTCACAAATGTATCTTTATTTCATGTCCCTATAGATGCTTTCGATTTGTGTTGGAAAAGCTAGAAAAGCTAAGGCGAGAATTTTTATGGAGCGGTGCAGAGGAGAAGAAGAAATTCCATTTCCTGAGGTGGGAGGAGGTGTTCAAGCTCATTTTAGAAGTGGGGGTAGGGTTGAGGGTCTTGGATTCCATGAATCAAGTGTTGTTAGGGAAGTGGATGTGGCGGTTTGCAACGGAGGAAGGTAGAATCTAGAGAGAAGTGATGGCTAGCAAGTACGGGACCCGATATGGGGGTTGGTGGATCAAGGATCTATCGCGGTACAAAGCTTCTAGATTGTGGAGTGTTATCTTCACTGTGGCCCCCAAGTTCAAGGAAGGAATGTGCTTTTCTGTGGAGATGGTAGTCACATCCGTTTTTGGGAAGATTTGTGATTAGGCAATTGAGCGTTAAAGTAGGTTTTCCCAAGGTTAGCCATTCTTTTGCTAGAAAGGAATGTTTCAACAGCTCACTGTTACTCTTGAATTTGTGGTGAGGTGGTGTGGGTTCCCCCATGTTGGAGGGGTTTATGAGATGAGGAAGTAGATGATTTCATTAGTCTTTTGGATAGCCTCAAGTTCTTCATTCTCAGGGTGGGGGAAGAAGATTTGGTGGTGTGGTGTGCTCATAGCTTAGGGAGGTTTTCAGTTCTGTCCTTTTACAATATGCTTAGTTAGCCTAAATCGGTCTATCACCACATCTATCGATTTTGGAAATATGGAGCTCCCTTGCAGCTTTCATTTGGCTAGCAGGAAGAAAGAAGGTGCTCACTGTTGCTAATCTCATTACAAGATCTATGATGCTCCCAAAAATATGTGTTATGTGTACGAGGGATGTTGAGTTAATGGATCATTTGTTTCTTCATTGTTTGTTTGCAAGGAAGATTTGGGAGAGCCTCCTTTTAAACCTTAACATCCAGTGGGTGATATTGGGATCGATGCTAGACTTTCTGGCAGCATGGCATGAGGGCGGAGTGGGCAAAGAGGGGAAGGTGGTATGGCGGTTGGCGATGATGGCTGCCTTATGGGCTATATGGGGTGAGAGGAACAACCGCTCTTTTGAGAACAAGTCTGGGTCTATGTGGATGGTTGTTGGAAAGATTGTTTCTTGGGTAGTTGAGTGGGTGTCCAGATTTAGAGATTGGATGCTTGTGTTCTCATTGCTCTTTTGGGCCGGTAATTGCCTTATATTCTTTTCTGTCTTAGTTTCCTAAGGCAGCCTTTCAATAACAGGTTCACGGTGATCCAAACAATCTTCCCCCATTTTGTATCTAACCATTTGCAATTTCCCTTAAGGAGGGACTGATCTTGGGCAGACGTTGTTCCACAATGAAAGTTGGTGGTTATAGGAGTTGGGATTTAATTGAATGGTGGCTGACTAGTGTTCTTTGTTTAAAATCGACGGATGTGTTGGCTCTAAATTTGGAATGAAAATCCATATTCTTAAAGTCAAACTGAAAGACTGGAAATAACAAAAAATTTAGGAAATGATGTCCTTAAGGAAGAGATTTTGTCAAAGATTGAACATATTGATAGGACAAAGTCTCTGACATCCTTGACCAGTCAAAATTACCAAGGGAGTTGCTCAAGAAGGAACTGGTGATTATGTTGGGGAGAGAGGAGTCAATGTGCTGATTCTAATGTTTGACTGTAAAATCCAATGTGCTATCAGCTATGAGATTTTATTATTACTTGAAAACATAGATTTACAATGATACAAACCCTTATATTTTGTAGGTTCTTGGACACTCAAATACAAACGAAACTCACCTCAACCGATTGCTGGGTTGATGGTGGGTTCGTATCTTAGACTCTCCTAAGCTAGACAGGCAGCTACCCAGAAAAAAATGTAAGCCATATGTGGACTACACCTAACCATCTCACCATTGTCCACCAATAGGGTGGGCCACACACGACAATCACCGTCCATCACCTGGTCCATCAATAGTCCATCAACAACTATTATGAGATAATGGGGACCACATTGTTTGGGGTCCAGTCCTTAGATGTCATTTTTCTGAGAAAGAGGAGGATGGCTTCCTTAATCTAATGGGCTTACTGCCTTTGTGGTGATTGAGCACACGAGGAAGGATAGACTTTTGGAAGGAAATAAACAATCATACCTTAAATAGCGCATGTAAATTGGTTTTCCATTTAATTGAAAGAGTAAACTGTCTTCTTAGCTTTTGGAGGAAGTATGAGAAATCTTTTCTTCTTCTAGTCTTGAGGTTGATTCTCTTCGTATGTCAGTTCTTTTGCCTTGGCTTTGTAATGGTCTTCAGGTTTTCTCTTTCTAATAAAGCATTGGTTAACAATTTTTAAAAAAGGAAAAGAAAAGAAAAGGAGAAGAGAGTCGGGGGGCTCAATTTGGACGGTGATTTTTGTTGAAGGAAATAGAGTTAGGGAAATAGGTTTTCTGTTTCCACCAAGAGTAATGCTACAAAGATCCACCATATTACAGCGACATGTGTCCCCTCCTCCTAGCACGGGCAACGTAAATCTCAGTGGGGCGCCCTATGATGTATATACGAAATCCAATCTGTTCATCACCTGATACAACCCATTTTCGTAGGTAATCCCGAAAATCAGGCCCATCTTGTGGGGAGGGCGGAAAAACTCAATTTGGATGGTGATTTTTGTTGAAGGAAACAGAGTTAGGGAAGTCATAGGTTATCTGTTTCCACCAAGAGTAATGCTATGGTGATTTGCTTGTAGAGGATTCGCCCACCGAGCGATTCGCCATATTACAGCAACATGTGTCCTCTCCTCCCAGCACAAGCAATGTAAATCTCAGTGGGCTGCCCCATAATGTATATGAAATCCAATCCATTCATCACCTCATACATCCCATTTTAGTAGGTAATCCTGAAAATCAGGCCCATCTAAAACTCAAGTGAGCCACGCCACAGGGAATAGTGGGATGGGAACCATTGATAACTTCCTGGGTCCCACCGAAATCTTCAATAAATAACATATTTGGTTTCTCCTTTCATCCTCCGTGTACTCACCTTATGAATGGGTTGAATATCGTATAAACATCATACTGTGCCCCTGGAAGATTTCAACAGTGGACATTTGTATTCTCACGTTTGCCTATTGTGTGGCTCACTTGAGTTTTGGGTCTGCAACATCTTCTGGCTTACCTCCTAAAGTAGGATGTATCAGGTGATGGACGGATTGGACGTCATGGGTCCCACGAAAATTTATGTTGCCCGCGCCGGGTGAAGAGGATACATGTCGCTGAAATACAGTGAATCACTCGGCGAATTGCCTCCGAGTGAATTGCTGTAGCATTACTCTTCCACCAAAAGACGGTGATTTTTTTGGATGTCATAGGTCATCTTTTTCCACCAAAAACAGTGATTTTGTTGGAAGGAAACAGACGTGGATGGTGCGATCTTTGTTGAATGAGGTTGTTGGTGCTCTACAAGAGCAGAAGATTTTGTTAAGGAGCTCAAGTTTGATATAGAAAATCAGGTGGGCTATTTCTGGATGCTCTACAGTCTGAGGCATGGCGATGTTCTCCCCTTTTATCTTTGCTTTACGCCATTCACTTTCCTTCATCATCAGAATTGCTTAGGGTCTGTTTGATTTTTCATATCCTTTGTAAATACACTGTAAATAGATAATTATTACTCTTTCAGCTTGTTTGAAAATTCAGGAGTATTTCTGCCTCGAAAACCGGTCCAAAAGGATTGACTTAAAATTGTGGGCCCCACTGTGATATATGTGGCACATCCATGCTGTCCATCTGTTTTACTGAAACATTTTTGGACGTGAGGAAAAAAATGAGGCAGATCAAAATCTCAAGTGGCCCACACCAAAGGAAACACTGACCTTAAGATGTCCACCGTTGAAAGCTGTTTCCTTTACCGGGCCCACATTGATGTTTATTTGTCATCTAACCTGTTCATAATGTCATACGGACATGGATAAGGGGAAAACACAAATATCAGGCTGATGCAAAACTTCTAGGGGGCCCCAAGAAGTTTTTAACGATAGGCGTTCAATTCCTGCTGTTTCCTATGGTGTGGCCCACTTGAGGTTTGGATCTGCCTCATTTTTGAGTTCATGCCCTAAAATCAGCAGGCATAACGGATGGGTGGTGTGGATAAGCCACATACATCACAGTGGGCCCCACATTCATTTCACACTTTTTTTTTTTTTTTTGTAAAAGGATATCTTCATTAATGCAAAAAGGTTATACAAAGATTTGGGTGATGCGGTCAACAAAAAACAAAAGAACAACGACGCCTATCGTGAGCAGAAACAAAGGAGGGTTATCCCTCTCTTAAATTGCCTAAGCCTACTATATCAATAAACAATAGCCCTCTAACGGTAGAGGGGAGCTCAGACTGGGACCAGTAGAAAGAGGGTAATTGATCATCGCTGGCTTTGCGGGCTAGGGCGTCAGCTACTGAGTTAGCCTCCCTAGGAATGGAAGAGAGTTTGATTTCCCGATTGCCCATGAGAGCTCTAATCATGGCTATCTAGTACCAGATGGACTACGCAGGAGAGGCGGAGTTGGAAAGGGTTTCGATCATGGACTTGGAGTCACTCTCAATTTCTAATTTGTTAAAACCCAGCTCCACACACCACATAAGCCCCTCCCATATGGCTCTAATCTCAGCCTGGGTGTTGGATCCAAACCCGTAACCAGTTGAGAAGGCAAACAACACATCTCTAGCGCAATCCCTGCGGACGCCGCTGTCGCCACCAGGCGGGCCCGAATTCCTAAGAGAAGAACGGTCGACGTTGATTTTAAACCAGCCGCTCCTAGGTGGTCCATTTGACCACCCGGACTGATTTCAGGCTAGTCGACCTCCCCTGGATCCTAATAGTTGAGAGGGTTTCCATGGTGGATCGACTGAGCACTCTAGGGAGAGGGAGAGAGGGGCCGATTATGGTGAACCAGTGGAGGACCTTGCGAATCACCCTGTCTGTGCAAACCGGGGTGTCTTCGAAGCGGGCTAAATTCCTGGCCATCCACGATTCCCAGAAGATGAGATCAGGGGTGAGACCCCTCAAAATTTGTAATTGATGGGAGGGGGCAGACGTAGTCCACCATCTATTTGCCAGGCCGCGGGCCGTTGAATCGGCCGAGCGGTGCATGCTGAAGATGGGGTGGAAATAGTTCCAGACCTTAAAGGTAGAGACGCCCAAGGAGAAGATGTGGTCGATTGTTTCGACGTGGGGAGAATGGGGAAGGAGGCAGCAATTGCATTTCGATGCCAAAGAGATGCCTTTGGCCTGGATCCTGTTATCCGCGGAGATCTCTTTGTGGATGATTTTCCAAGTGAGGAGAGAAATTTTAGGCAGAAGCTTGTGATGCCACACCCATTTGGACCACGCAGACCGTATAGCGATTTTCCAAGCCGACCTAACGTCGAATTCACCTGACAGCGAGTCAATCCAAATTTGCCTATCTTTCGCAGGGGAGGTGCAAATACCAGCGTTAGATATGTGGTCCAACACCACTTGGGGGAGGGGGAGACAGATAGCAGCGGGGTCGCGCCAGCCTAGGGGCCCGATGAAGCTGCTGACTTGCTGGGAGAGGGGGTTAGACACCTGTAGCCTCCACTCCCTAAGTGGTGCTAAGGCCGACCAATCGACCTCCCAGAAGCTGCAGCTGCCATGACCAATAAGCCATTGAGAATGGGCGTCGATGATTGGGAAGCACTTATAGATATTTTTCCACAGGGGGGAGGCGAAAGGCGCTAGGCTGAAACCTCCAAGAGCGAGAAGGTCGACAGAATATTTGGCCCTCATGAATGCCACCCAGCTGCTGTCCTTTCCTCTGCGTGTCACTGACCAAGCCATCTTCATCCTGAAGGCTTTCATGATGCTGCCCAGATTTTTAACTCCCAGCCCTCCTTCATCCATTGGCACCGCAATCGACTTCCAACTAACCCAGTGGTAGCGCTTGCGAGTACCCTCCCAGCCCCAAAAGAAATCTGAAAAAGCATGCTCGAGGTCCCGAAGAACGGCCGCAGGAACATTCATTTCACACCTGTCCTCGGTTTAGCATTCAAAAAGTAGGTGTCAACGTCAACATTGGGAGTGATGTGGTAATTACCTGGAGAAGTAATTATTACCTATTTACAATGTATTTACAGGGTATATGAAAACTCAAACAGCCCCTTAACGTTTTCTATGTGCCATCAAGAATTGTAGAGGCATGCGAATCGGTTTGTGTGAAATATGCTAATAGCATGATAAGTTCACTGGAAAGCAATTACGCAGCTCATGCCATAAAGTTTTATGCAGTTCCCTCAAAGTACATGTCGAAAACATGTGTGGTGGTTATGACTGTTGATCTGGTGGGCCACAGCGTGGATATCCAAGAAGACAAGGGAACTGGGTTATCTTAAGCACCAACTCGTGTCCTGCAAAAGGAACAGTTAGAGCAACGACTGCATCCAACCAGCAAACTTCACAATAACTGCATGGTCAGAGTAGTCCACTCAGTGCAGTTTTTACCTTGTGGCTCATCCACATGATGGCCCAATGGATCAACAGTCCTGATCGCTACACATGTTTGCCACGTTGGCAAGGAGGGAGCTGCATAACAGGATTTCCTTAACTTACCTAGTTATATCTCCAAGATCCAAAAGTTCTAAGACATCTCACGAAAACTGTAGGGTCATCCTGTTTTGTATGACTGTTGAATATCATTCTGTATTTCCCCCAAAGTTCTTTCCCAGTCTAACCAACACCATTTCATTACCAATTATATTTAGGGAATCTATGTCCACTCCCACCCTGGTTGACAATGGAACCTTATGCTTCTTTTGTTGTTGCAATGGTACAACTTTCCACTATTGTATTACCAATAGGAGATAGAAAAAGGTGCAGCTCTCAATAAGGCAGCATAAATAGTGCTATATTTTCTTTATGATACTAATGATGTGCCATTTTTTTTATTTTTTTTTTGTTATCAGCTGATGATATTTGTTGACTATGGCGGTTCAATTCTTCCAATCATTGCTCATTCACCATGGAATGGTGTGCGGTTGGCGGATTTTGTCATGCCTTTCTTTCTGTTTATTGCTGGTGTTTCTCTTGCCCTTGTCTACAAGGTATCCAGAAGATCTCACTATTTGAAGTTGTTTTCTTACATGTATGGGCATCATTTCACATGATTTTACTTCCTACAATTGACCAGTCTATTGTTTTTCCCCCCATTTTGGGGACATGTTTAATGGTGTACAGTTGGCAGATTTTAGATGCCTTTCTTTCTATTTATTGCTGGTGTTTTTCTCTTGCTCTTGTGGGCATGCTCATGAAGTGATGCACAGTCCAAGATCTACACCTGCAGCAGGTGTAGTTGAAGCCTTGAAGGTTATGCTGGAACAACCTTGGTTTTAAGTAGTCTGATATGCATCAGTGTCATCTGAGCTGTATTAGTTTTGGTCTGAAATGAAATGAGACACCATATCAATATGGAACTGAAATGGATTGAAACTGATCCCTATGGTACCAAATGGACGAGTCGAGGTGAATCTTGCTGGTTTCAGTCCCCTAGCAAGTTGCACTAAACCACTATTTAAATCCTTGAGAACAATAGAAGGATCATGGAATGGTTAGATGAGGTCTGAGATTCATAAGCTCAAGATTCCCTATTAGGCAAGACTAGTTGATCCTCTAATAGAGTGAATGCCCATCTGATTGTCTGATTGTCTAAAAAACTGTCGAAAGTGGTTTAAACAGGCAGTTGGACTGGTAAAAACTGTAGATGAAACTGTTTTTGTGCATGGTTGTTCTAAAAAAATAATTTTATGATGATTATAATGTCATAGTTCAAACCAGTTTGACTTGCAGTTGAATTGAACTGGTAGTGTTTCTGCTTTCGTTTTTCAAGACATTGGTTCACATGGAATCTTTGAATTCAGATGGGATGCTGTTTTATTGTGGTCGATCGGATTAGCAAAGGAACACTATGATGGAGAAGATGACGGGCATCTAATTATGACAGTGATCACCAATGTTGCATCTTTCTTTATGATAGAGACTGACACAAATTGTGAAGGTTTCTTTTAAGAATAATGGAAATTCAGTAGCATGAACTTGGTTCCAAGATCAAAAGTTTTGCTCAAGGGAGATCTGGAGAATAAAATCAGATTTTTGGAGGAGATGTTTTTGTTGTGGTGAATGTACTTTTTGTACTTGAGGAGGTGATGAGGATGAGTTTTTAGGATATTGGTTGTACGGTCATGCCTGGAGGGCCATGGGTGAGTGATAGCATCCATATGGATCCGAGGTATAGTGGGCATATGAGCACATAGGAAATGCATTGGTTGTAGGGTATGGGGAAATATCTTTGTTGTCAACAGGAGAGATAATTTGGGAAATATGTGTGTTAGGGAGCTAATGACCTTGCTAACCTATTTTATTAAGAAGAATGGTATGGTACTCCCAAGGGAGCACTGAAAATAAAATACAAATAAAATAAAATGCATTTCTTTCTCTAACGCTCTCCCTCAAGCTAGAGCATAAATGTCACACATGCCTAGCTTGTCCAACAGATCACGAAGACAAGAAGAAGGAACATATTTGATAAGAGTATCAGTAAGATGATCCTTTGATTGAATGTGTGGCTTACAAAGAAGGCCCGAAGAGATATTTTCTTGGATAAAGTGACAATGCACCTCAATATGCTTTGTCTGTTCATGGGGGATTGGATTAGAGGCAATGTGAATTGCAGCTTGATTGTCACCATGTAGGGATACATGCATGGAAACTTTGACTCCAAGATCTTTAAGAAGAGATTGAAGCCAATAGATTTCACTTCTAGCATGACCCATAAAGTAGCATTACTCTTCAACAGATAAGCGAGCAACAATAAATTGCTTATTTCTTTTCCACAAAACCAAATTACTCCTCACAAAGGTACACTATCTAGCAGTGGATTGTTGAT
This sequence comes from Magnolia officinalis, assembly GCA_021015155.1. Classification (NCBI taxonomy): domain Eukaryota; kingdom Viridiplantae; phylum Streptophyta; class Magnoliopsida; order Magnoliales; family Magnoliaceae; genus Magnolia; species Magnolia officinalis. Next base: position 82,262,194 of record JAJHSJ010000006.1, read on the forward strand.
CATTGGATGACTTGTCCCAGTTGGCATCACAATATGCACTAATATGAAGATGCCTCGATTTGGGTACAATGGACCTTTTTCAGGTGGAGACTTGTGGTCATGGTGTGTTGTAATGACCATTAGGGGGCCACATCGGTTGTTACATACCGGTAATGGTGCCAATCGTTACGCGTTATGGGGTCGTAAAGGCTCTTACTGAAAAAAGACTCGTATTGGCTGTTACAAACCCCGTAATGCCATTACAACCTCATAATGGTCCGTTATGGGGCCGTTTTTTCCCCATAAAAAAAAGAGAGACCATAATGGCTATTACGGCTTGTATCATAATGGTAACAGGTGCTGGCCGGTACGACCACCATTAACATTAAGGCACACCTTGCTTGAGGTAGCCAAGGGTTTGGTAAACTGCTTCGAGATGATGAGTACAAGGAGTGTGCATGAACTAACTCAGAACACTAACAACATAGGAAATATCCCAAATGATGCATAGATAACTGAGTTTTCCTACCAAGCGACGACACGTGCTAGGTTCTTGAAGGCGGTGTGATTCTCTAGAAAGCATGTGATGATTTACTTGTATTGGGATATCAACAGGACGGGAACCCAACATTCCAGTCTCATGGAGAAGGTTAAGGGCATATTTACATTACAATATAAATATTTCATTGGATCGAGCAACTTACAATTCAAAGGAAATATTTTAATGACTGTCTTTAACAACAAACGTGCATGCAAGGAACTTCTTCACGACAACAATGTCTTCCTCATTGTCACCATAGATGATGATATCATTGACATACATTGCCAGTATGGTCAGAGAAGAGTTAGATCTCTTCACAAATGCCGAATGATCACATGAGTTAAGCTGAAAGCCGAATTGAGAAATGGCTTTGCTGAACCGCTCGACCCTACCCTGAGAAGATTGCCATATAAAGACTTCAACATGCAGACTTTGCCTTTGGAACCGAGAGGGCGAAAACCTAGAGGAAGTGACATATATATTTCCTCTTGAAGATCCCCATGAAGAAAAGATTATACTTCACTGTGGACACCCACTTACATCAATAGTGTGCTTGCGTTTTGGCAAGCCAACCGGATCCTAAGTCTCCCGTTTGTCAAGACTAGCCATCCCCCTCATCATCATTGCTCTCCAACAAGGATTGGTCAGAGCATCTTTTGGGTCTAGAAGGCACAAACCCAGTGGAAACAAAAGAAAGAAAAGCTTTGAAAGGAGGGATGTGCTCATGGGAAACATAATTGCTTATGGGTTGAGAATTACTCAATACGTATCTTTTGGGTATAATAGTTTTTTTAGCTTTGCAAAGTGCAATGGGAAGTAATGCAGGGGCATTTTCACACCGGGCTTGAGTGGGGTCGCCTGCAGGATGCAAGGGCACACTCGGGGTGGGCGGGGCCCACTGGGGGAGGTCTCGTGTTCGAGACTCCTCACCGGGGGTGATTAATGCGTATTTCACATCGGGCTCGAGTGGGGTAGCTTGTGGGATGCGGGGACACACTCGGGGTGGGCGGCCCGTGTGAGGCTGTACCCATGTGATTTGGGGCCCACGAGGGGGGTTCGGCCGAGGTCCTAACCCATGAGATGTGAGGCCTGGGCTATGAGATAAAGGGATTAATTCGCCGTACTCTAACAGTTCGAGCTTTTAGAGCAAGTGGTTAATTGTCCTACATCAAATTGGTATCAGAGCGGGAGGTCTCGTGTTTGAGACTCCTCGTCGGGGGTGATTAATGTGCATTTTACACCAGGCTCGAGTGAGGTAACCTGTGGGATGCAGGAACACACTCGAGGTGGGCGGCCCGTGTGAGGCGGTACCCATGTGATTTGGGGCCCACGAGGGGGGTTCAGCCAAGGTCCTAACCCATGAGATGTGGGGTCTGGGCTATGAGATAAAGGGATTAATTCGCCATACTCTAGTAGTTCGAACTTTTAGAGCAAGTGGTTAATTGTCCTGAGCTTAGGTGAAGGCAGAGATGGAATCAAGTCATTAGCATGAGACTAATGATGATTAGGCTCTAACACCAAGTCGATGGAGAGTTGGTGGTCAATCAACTTGGAAGGTTGATCCCATGAGCACTTTGCAAAGCAATTATGTGCTTATGGGAAACATAATTGCTTACGGGCTGAGAATTACTCAATATGTATCTTTCGGGTATAATAGTTCTTTTAGCTTTGCAAAGTGCAATGGGAAACTTAGGTGAAGGCGGAGATGGAATCGAGTCATTAGCATGAGACTAATGATGATTAGGCTCTAACACCAAGTCAGTGGAGAGTTGGTGGCCAATAAACTCGGAAGGTTGATCCCTGTGCTTTTTGTGACTGTACGCCTTAAGAGGTTTTTTGGTGGACCTAAGAGAAGCCTGAGTAGGACTATTAGTCATAACAGGGAGAGGAATAACTCACCATCTAAACTGTGAGTGTTAGTTGTGTCTACAGAAAAGTAGGGAATATTTTCAAACAATGTTACATCCTTCGAAATTTATCACTTCTTAGTCTTGGGGCAACAACACAGAACCTTTTGTGTGGATACATATCCTAAAAAACACATTGAATAGATTGGGGACCCAATTCATTCGAGAATTCCCTAACACAAACCAAGCACGCAATTAAACTGATGTAGGGCCGATGCATGAATTCAAATATAGTGTGGGATTAATCAGTAAAATTAACTTAATTAATAAAAAAACACAAAATTGCTATCGTCATCACAAATACCAAAATCCTAAGAGAAGATCATCTATAATTTTAGCCTAGGTTACCAAGCATCATCCTACAAGACCATTAAATAAGGAGAACTAAGATCTAATGGATGTAGGGACATCCAAATAGCATAGGGTAAAGCCTATTTCAAAGGAAAAGATCTAATACTACCTAGGGTGAAATTAGGGTTTAAGGAAATTGGGAAAAACTTGGAATTAGGGTTAATAGGGTAAATCGGGTGGACGGGTTAAAGGATTTAGGCACTAGGATAAGGGAATTAGGGTTTTGGATGGAGGGAATGTAAAGAATTGGGTTTAATTGAAGAATGTGAAGAACTAGGGTTTGGTAATTTGAGGAAATAGGAAAATTTGGGATTTATAGGTTTAGGGTTGGGGTTTGGAAAAGAGAGAGTAGGGTTTTGATGCACGGGTACTGGAAAGCCAAAGGGACAAGAGTGTGGCCATACGGTGGCCGTACGGTTACATGTGTGGGATAGATTTTTGAGGTTTTGGGTCTTTAGGGTTTGGCAAATCTGTAGATGTATAAGGGATAAGGATTGGAAGAATGATGATGACTTGGGATGGAAAAGATTGAAGAACTTGAAGAATACTTCGATGGTTGATGAAGGAATGAGAATGTGGGGGATAGATGGAGGCCTCACACCTCCGTTGATGAAAATTAGCTTCGCACCAATCTTCCTTCCAATTCACATGGAAGTCACCTTCAAATCACATGAAGATGTCTCTCTCTCTCTCTCTCTCTCTCTCTCTCTCTCTCTCACTCACTCTCTCTCTCTCTAAAAAAAACCAAGTGAGGAGAGGTCATCCCCCCCTTCTCTTTTTATAGCTTCAAGAACTTTTCAAAATTATAATTTCAACCTTGTCTTATGAAATTTGACGAAAATGACCCTAGTATAATGAAAAATCAACTAAAATCACTCATAAGGTGTCCCAAACATAAAGTAATCATAAATTAAATCCTAAAAGATAATAATGTCCAAAATGATAAAGATGATCCACGATCAATATCCTAATCGTCACGTCTCTCGAATCCGATGGTTCAAATCACTCCCTAAAGCAACCCATGTGCATTTTCCCAATGTGGGATCTTCTAGATGCTCGCACATGCATATGGGGTCTTCAACATGATCATGGGTACTCGCCTAGTCATAGAGAAATCGGTGCGGCTTGCCTCCTCCTCTGATATGTATTCAAAGGTGTACGTGAAGTGATGTCCTCATCACAAACAATTTGGGAGGAAACCTGAATAGTGGCAAGTCAGGTTTAAGAAAATGAAGAGTGTAACTATTTTTAAGGAAGGTGAAGTCATGTTGTTGGCCGTTTGAGTTGCAGTGTGAACTGCCTCATTCCAATAAACCTTTGGAACCATCATACATATCAGCATGGATTTAGTCACCTTAACGAGATGCTGATTTTTACGCTCAACTACATTTTGTTGGCGTGTGTACGGAGAAGATGTTAAAATGCACTGCCATGATAGCAAAATAACTTTGCAAATCATGAAATGTATATTCCTTACCATTGTCACACCAAAAACTTTAATTATCTTATCAAATTGATTGCAAATCATTTTATCAAACACTTTTACAATTGAGGATACTTATATTTTTCATAAAATATACCTAGGTAAAATTAGAATAATCATCAATAAATGAAATAAAGTATTTAAACCCAAAAATAAAGTAACTGGGGTGGGTCCCCACACATTGGAATGAACTAAACAAAAGGAGGCAATACTTCTATTTTCATTGACTAGATAAACAATTAAATAATGTTTTAACAACTAACACGTATCACACTGAAGACTCACATGTTCATGGAACTTGTTCAAAAATAAAATCGATCCTAATAGATATATGAGTTATGACCCATGCACGTGTATGCCAAAGCTGTACAAGCTCAGCATTATTCAATTTAGACTAGAGATGCATGCCTTGGGACTATCACCAACATTAATCAGTTGGAACCCTTGAACATTACGTAAACCACCAATCCTCCTAGTTGCAGACCTGAACATACAATGAGGAGAATAAAAAAGTAACACTACAGTTAGTTGTTTGGTGAGCACACTCACAAATAGAAAAGTTATAGGAAATATGGAACATGAAGTACTGAAGGCAACTGTCAGGAGGAATTTAGCTGATAAGATCCTTTTCTAGATACTTTCAAATAGGACCATCAGCTAACTTAATACTATGCGGAAAGTATAAATATAAAAGGGAGGAGCATTATTCAATTAAATAATGTTTTAACAACTAACACGTATCACACTGAAGACTCACATGTTCATGGAACTTGTTCAAAAATAAAATCGATCCTAATAGATATATGAGTTATGACCCATGCACGTGTATGCCAAAGCTGTACAAGCTCAGCATTATTCAATTTAGACTAGAGATGCATGCCTTGGGACTATCACCAACATTAATCAGTTGGAACCCTTGAACATTACGTAAACCACCAATCCTCCTAGTTGCAGACCCTGAACAATACAATGAGGAGAATAAAAAAGTAACATTACAGTTAGTTGTTTGGTGAGCACACTCACAAATAGAAAAGTTATAGGAAATAATGGAACATGAAGTACTGAAGGCAACTGTCAGGAGGAATTTAGCTGATAAGATCCTTTTCTAGATACTTTCAAATAGGACCCATCAGCTAACTTAATACTATGCGGAAAGTATAAATATAAAAGGGAGGAACATTCCACACTAGTCACATGATCAGTGGTTCGAACTTTGATTCAGGACGCAGGATTGATGAGGTACAGACTTGACAAAATTTATAGATATACCTTGTTGGTCACTTGATGTACTGGTGACAGAAGCTTGAAGACTGGCAACCTCTTGAAGTAGCTCACTAATGGCACTCGACTTGGATCCGGCAATGGTAGGGTTAAGTACCCCTTCAATCTCAGCACTATTAACCCGCTCTTGGGCTTGGGATGAAGGTGAGGTTGAAGATAATAGAAATGCTCACTAGTGTGTTTTCAACAGCTACAATGAGTACCAATCAACTTGTCCCTGTCAATATTTCAAGAGGATGAATGAGGTTGCTTGTTTGATGAAGATCCTCTCCCTAATGATTTGGATCCAAGCTGTGAAGGCAGATTTATAAATAAATGCAGAAGACACCTTTGATGTTACACAATGATGCACCTCACTTCACAGATAATTATATAAAACTTCGAGGGAAGGTAAAGACTCCCTTTGTATTCTCTAGCCACTTGCTGAGTTTATCTGGAATCACAATTGCAGAGATATATTTAACTCATTCCACAGCTGGCGAAGAGCTATATAATACTCCATGGTAGATTCGCCCTGCTGCATATTTGTAAATCTCTCCATGCAGCTGAAAAGCGAAGGCCAAGTCATGTCGTTGAGAGTACATATTTGCTACTATATCCCAAATTTCTTTAGCCGTCTTACACAACATCAGGCCTCCACTACTATTTGGCATTGAGTGGAGCAACCAAGTCAAGTGGTAAGATTCTCACTCTTCCAGTCTTCGTTGGAAGGATAATCTTCTTTGGGCTCCTTGCTGCCAGTGATATACCCCAACTTCTTTTGCCCCCCAATAAACATCTTGGTTCACTGTGACCAAGTTAGACAATTCATCCAATCTAACTTAACTGTTTTAATTACCAATCCTAGATGTTCGTTTTGAATCCTAGACCTTCCAGATGAAGATCCTTTATGATCACCCACCTCCAAATTTTCTCCCACCAACAATCAAGGGAAATAACAATAGGAGGGGGAGGAACAATCAATCAATTACCTAATGCAATAAAGCCACACACCATGGTCCGACAAAGCCAAGACAATTATACGACGGACATCATGACTTCAACAAGGCGCAGTCTGCATAGATTCAAAAGGCACCATTGGATGTCAATGAATAGGAGGGCAACAAGATGCTGTCAAAGAGAAAGAGAATCTTTGATGAAGGACCCAGCTAGAGCTGCTGCTGACAGTGGTAGCTAGATTTGGATGCTGCAAGGGATGAAGGGTTGGGCCCTGGCATGCAGTGGCAGCGGCTCTGGCTGGTGCGATTGCCAGTGGTGGCTGGATTAATGGTTGCATGGGGCAGTGGCTCGAGCTGTGATGCTGACCGGAACAACCATCTCTCATGCAGTGGCGACAGTTGCTGTGGTTAAGACACAACAAGAGAAAAAAAGAAAGGGAAGGATAAGAGACAGGGAAGGAGAGAGTGAGAAGAATGGGTGTACGAACTAAGGTTGAGAAAAACCTAGCTCTAATGGCATGTTGTAAAGAGGATAAAATAATTTGGAAAATTGTGTGTTCGGGAGCTAATGACCACTGTAACTATTTTATTAAGAAGATTGGTATGTTGTCCTGAGGGAGCACTGAAAATAAAATAAAATACATTTCTTTCTCTAACAATCTTCTATGAGTTGTGTTGCATTGTGTGCATGTCTCGTATTTTATTCAACATGATCCATTTAGAGATAGATATCAACCGTATTATGGAGCTTCTGTATAGTGAAAACTCATTGATCATATCCTGTCCATGGATTTAGTCACATACAATGATGAACCATGTAATTACTTTGTTATGCTTTGCTTTCGCTTGTTGCTTCTCTGTGTGCCATCATGATCTATCGATTTAATAAACTGGGATAACAGCCCTAAGGTTAGATTTGAAGAGCTCGAACGCAGAGTCTAAGGTGAAGTTTGACGGAAAGAATAACTATGTGTTATGGCAACTCAAGGTGAGGGATCTGCTGGTTCAACAAAGGTTTGTGCAAGGCATTGTAAGGAAAGTGTAAGAAACAACTATGACCGATGAGGGCTGTGAGCAATGTTATCAAAATTGTATGATTCACAATATGAATTGTACGATTCATATCGTATCGTATGGGTGTACTGTGTATAATTGGAATCGTACACCCAAATCGCAAATCCTAAATAATCGTAAGATAATCGTAGACTGCCTAAATGGGCCCAAAAAAACTTTTAAAATCAATTTAGTAATATTTTTATTCAATTTTTTTTTTCTTTGTACCATATTGCTCATAAAATATGAAAAGGTTCTCCCCTATTAAAAATATCCTCATTTTTTTTTTCTTGAGAGAGAGAGAGAGAGAGAGAGAGAGAGAGAGAGAGAGAGAGAGAGAGATGTGGATTTTGATATTCAAAAAACCCAAAACAAAGAAATCAAGATATCTTTTTGTTCACAATGGAATCGAATGCCATTTTTTCTAACATGATTTTACACAAGAAAGGTACAAAATAATAAAAAATTTAAAGGATCTTGTATGTCTTTTAAGGTAAAAACTTTGAAAGACAACAAAAGAAAACAAAGGAAAAAGACAAGAATCCTTTATTATCATGATATGTATACATATATGTTTTCTCAATTGATAATATCATGATATATATTACTTTTTTGGTACACGTTGATGGTAAATGGATGATTGATGAGTTTTTAATCTTTTCTAATATACGAAAACAAAGGAAAAAGACAAGAATCCTTTATTATCATGATATGTATACATATATGTTTTCTCAATTGATAATATCATGATATATATTACTTTTTTGGTACACGTTGATGGTAAATGGATGATTGATGAGTTTTTAATCTTTTCTAATATACTTATCTTTTCATGTGTTATATATATATATATATATATATATATATATATATATATATATATATAAATCAGAAAAAAATCTTATGATTTACAATACAATTTGCGATTCGATACGATTCAACCTCTATTATGATTTACGATATGATAATGATTTTGGCAACATTGGCTGTGAGCATGGTTCAAAATATTGTTTCTCACCACTTGGTTTTGCCCATCATATTAGTTTTTGGTTGGGACCGATGCGAGTCACCAGACTGAAACAAATGCGACATAATGAGTCAATGAGTCATGCCTATTACAATCTCTAGGTGAGTTCCACTTTGAAACTGCTTTTTAAAACCATGACTAGGCGGATATGAATTTGAGAGCCATGAGTACAATTTATTTGTCTCGCACGTGGTGAATGAGGATTCAACTCTGAAACTTTGATCAAAGCTTGAAAGCCTACGCATGATGAAGGCCCTTACAACTTGTTAGTGTCTAAGACAAGAACTTTGATAACCATAAGATGAAGGAAAGTAAGATTATTGTGGGTCACTTTAATGAGTTTAATAAGGTAAGATAAAGAACTGATCCTGCTAATGTCTCTTCTCGAGTCCCAGAGACAATTGGTCATGACTCTCCTTTATGGTTGGGATAGCATACGATCATAGGATTTGTTGGCAACCCTTTTATCTTACAAACTAATTAGAAAGAATTCTAGTAGCGAGAAAGGTTTGGTGGCCAAATGTAGAACAAAAGAAAAGCAATGTCCTGTCAAAAGGCGAGTTGTTACTTGATATTGAAATTGAAGACAAAGGAAGACTAAGTTCTGTAAGAAGATTGGACATGTGAATAGGATTGCCTCGATTTGAAGAAGAGAAGGAGAAGGGAAGCCGAAGAAACGATGGAGATTGTCGGATTGTTCTCCCAATGATATTAGGTAACGATTGATTTTATGATACATGGAATCTTGATTCTTGATACATGGACATGTGATTACCTAATCCTAGATGCATGTATAATCAAGTTAAAGAATGTTCAAATAAATACATGAATCAACTAACCCTTTCCAATCAAAGGGATTAGGTAAATTTCAACACAAAGATGAGGTCATTTCGTCAGGATCATGCCCCTTAGCATAAAATCGCGTAAACAGTAAAAAGGGAGGATGTAGGGATATGAGGATATCCCAGATCTAGCATAAGTAAGTCTATAGTCAAGTTTGGATATAATTCTACTAACTAACCATCCCTCTTTTCCGTTCAAACTAGAAAGGGGATATCCAGAGAGGAACAAAAGGGGTGAAGAATGAAGGGTTCGAGATGAAGAAAGTACAGGTCTTTTTTTCGTCAAAAGAAAAGGATGATAGTTCTTACCATATCCCGCACCTTGAAGATCTAGAAAGAAGGAAACCTGAAATCGGGGTGGAATCCTCAACACCCAAGGGCCAATCCTGAAACCCTAATCTCTTGAATAAAGATAAAGAAAATATACGAATTTCTATTCATTCAATAATAATGAAAATATAGTTTCTCACAATGTATATATAAGCTATGGAAAAAAGTAAAAGTACACTATAGCCCCTGAAAACAAGAAAAATAACAAAAAGATGAAAAAAATAAAGAAAGTACAATAAAGCCCCTGAAACAAGAAAAAATACCTAAAAACTAAAACACCCGTGTGGTAGGGTGTGAAATCCGACCTATGGATCTATGGTTAGGGTACGGTCATGCCGCTCCTGCACTCGTAGCGCGTCAGAAAATGGGTCCAATGGACCCAACGTCCATCCACATCAACTCCTCCGCTCTAGTATTTTGTCGGTGATGCCTCCTTCTCTGGTACACTCTAAAGGGTGCACCATTGATGTTTGCATCAATTCTTGATGCTCGTATCATCTTCCCTCACAGGGATTGGTTGTTACATGGAAATTTCATAATGGTGGTATGGTCTTAATTGGAAACGATATTTCCTGTGAAACACTAGGTACAGGGACAGTGAGAATCAAAATGTATGAGGACATCCTTAGGGCCATAACAGATGTTAGGCGTGTTTCGGATCTGAAGAAAAGTCTAATTTCTCTCTGTGCGTTGGATTCTGGTAGTTGTTAGTATACAACCGAAGGTGGGTATGGAGGGTGTAAAAGGAGCTTGACATATCTCTGAGTTGCTATGAATGACTATTATAGGTGGAGCAATGTCAAAAATAGCTGAAGAGGCAGAAGATCAGATACAATTATGGAAATGCAAGTAGGTCACATGAGCGAGCAAGGTTTGTCTAAACTCAACAAACATAATCCAACAGTTTAATGCGGTCAAATTATTTGTAAGATCTCTTAGGTCTCTTGTTCCGGAGAAATAATGGGCTCACGTGGAATGGAAAGAATGATCCTATATTTGATCTTGAAGCCCTGATATAGCACTTATTTTAATCTTAGACGTGGGATCACCTGTAGGAATAACATAATGCTAATCCGCGTTTCACATGGTCAAGGAAGCATCATTTTCTAATATAATTATTACTTGGCCTTGCATCATTATTCCCTCAATTCTTGAAGCATGTGGATAATTAGACCTAATTATTTGATCTTGATACTTTTTGCAGTCAAAATTTTTTCCATTAGTATTTTATTTTGATTCTCGTCTGTGAACTAGAATGTGTTAGACTTGACACAGTGCATATATGACAAAACTAATATGATTTATTTCAATGATATCATGCATTATACCTTTTTTTTTTTGTGTTTTCTAAATGTGTTGTTTTTGTTGGTGAAAGGACCTTTGTTTCATTCTATTTTGCAGAAAATATCAAACAAATTTGCAGCAACATGTAAAGTAGTGCAACGAGCGATAAAACTCTTTCTTCTTGGTATTATTCTTCAAGGTAATTGTTGGATAATTGTTGTCTAGTACTATTTGACACCAAATTCTTATACTTGAATAAAACTGGACTTGGTTTAGATGATCCTTAGGGGCCATTTGGATGCAGGCAAAGTTGTGTTCTGGACAGACTCTCTAGGTCATGCTAGGTTGGATAGGTGATCTTGGTTATGCTGTCTTGGAGTAGTTATTCTGTTTTGTTTGTCAAACACCATTGAACAAAGAGTAAAAATGGATTGTGACACATGTGGCACATGTGGGGAACTTAGGATGGATGGTGGCACATCTAGAACTTATAACGCATGAGCACATTGATGCAGTGGCTTATATAGGGTGCTTGAAGATTGATGGTGGCACACGTAGCATGTGGGGTGCTTGATCATGGGTGGTCGTAATTAACACATGTTGCACATGTGCGCTGAACATTATGTTCTTGCATGCACTGAACTACGGATATGCTTTCCTCATTTTTATTCCACCTTTTTGATGAGACATGCGATTCTTGCTTTTGAATGAATTAACAAAAACCATGGATAGGCTATTTGCCCTGGACAGCTTGTGTCGAATACAATCTTTGCTTGCATTCAAACAACCGCTTTGGTAGAGTCTATGTGGACTACCTCACTCTAGCTTTACATTTCCTTGGAAAGTAATTTGTTTTTCTCTATTTAGGTTTTAAGAAGAATATAGTGAATTCACGATTATCACTTTCATCGTATCCACCGGCTCCATTCTCTTACACATCAACATTCCTACACATTGCTTAAAGGGAGCACCCTAACAAGTTGATCGGATCTAATATTAACCTAATTTGATATGGAAATAGGAGTCTAGGAGACATTCTACAGATAGTGCTAATAATACAAGCATACAAGTTATATTTAATATCTAATCTGCACTGCCTTGTCACTCCCCCCTCAAATTGATGCGGGCTATTATGGCGCATTAGTTTGTTAGTTAAAAAATCATCTCTTTGTCTTGTCATTGCTTTTGTGAAGAGATCCGCTATCTGATGTTCTAAAGTGATATGAGGAAGAGAGACACCTTTTCCAAACTTTTCCTTGATACAGGGGACAATTAATTTAAACATGCTTCGCCCTTTCATGCATAGAATACAAGGCTGTTGGCTATCTTTAATTCACTTGCATATCCCCCATAGTGGGGTTGGTGATGTGAGGAGATATCCATGATGGCTCTCCATGATTAGTAAGAAGCTCACATAACCATATCGCACAATGAACTCAAAGTTCATGGATTACAAGTGTAGGAACTTTTACTTTTGAGCATCCATCACAAAGTTTTAGTAAGGAGGGAAAAGATAAGAGAGATCTAAGATAGTGTAGAGAGAGTTGTGTATTCCTCTCTCACACAATAGCTTTATTTATAATGAGAATGGGATACAAAGATACAAAAAAGATTACACTACAACAAAATAAATTGGAAAATTACACAAGAAAGGAAAAAAAAAAAAAAAAAACTATGCTTGGTATGTTGTACCATAGGACCATACAAAATTGTGATATTTAACACTAATTCTCCAACACTCCTGGAAGCTAGAGAACTGTTATCATTCATACCCAGCTTGCCAAATGAGATAAAAGTAGGGAGTTTTGTGAGAATACCAACGTGTTGGTCCTTGGAGCCAATGTTGTCAAAATTGTGCTACTTGTGATATGGATCATACGATTCATATTGTATCGCCACATGATATGAATTCTGGGTTCAAATCGCAACTCCCAATTTATTGTAACCAAATTGTACGAATCATATGATTATTAACAAATGAATTGTTAGTTAATTGTGGACTGCATAAATGGGCCGACCATATTGTGTATGTGAAATCCACTTCAACCATTATATGTGCCAACCCATGTTAGGCCCAAGGCCAAAAACTGAGGTTGACCCCTGATTTTGGTGGGCCCCATTGAAGGATACAATTGGGAGATAAATGTCCACAATTGATTTTTAACAAGGCCCTTTGTGATAGTTATGTTAAATCCACTCAAACCATGTGATAGTTATGTTAAATCCACTCAAACCATTATATTCCACACTAAAATTTAGGCTTGGGGCCCAAAGAATCAGGCCCATTTGTGATTCAAGTGGGCCACACTAAGGGAAATAGTTTTGATGGTGTGCATCGCCTTGAATACTGTTTCAAATCGTGTGGCCCACGAATCATGGATTGGGATGATTTTTGAGCCTACATCTAGTATTGGGTAATGCACCTAATGGTCAGAGTGGATTTAAGAAATATAGGATGGTGGTGCCACCTTATCAGATGACCCTGCCATTCAAGTAAAAAGCATTTAGTGTAGTAGCAGAGGAGATGTGGATTGCATACTACCAGTAGTGACGGTACTCAGTGGGCCCACCATGGTGTATATGTTTTATCCACGTCGTCCTTCCATTTTGTCAGCTCATTTTAGGGCATGAGCCAAAAAATGAGGAAGATCGAAATCTCAGGTGGACCACATCATAGGAAACAACAGTGATTGAATGCTCACCATTAAAAACTTCTCGGGGGCCACAAAAGTTTTGGATCAAGCTGATATTTGTGTTTTCCCTTCATCCAAGTCTCTATGACCTAATCAACAAATTTGATGGCAAATAAACATTACAATGGGCCCTAGGAAAAATTTAAAGGTGGGCATTTAATCATCCTTGTTTTCCTATGGTGTGATCCACTTGAGATTTAGATCTACCTCATTTTTTATCCAAAATGGGTGGATGGCGTGGATAAAACACATACATCATTGTGGGGCCCACAGAGCACTGTCCAGTAGGTTGTTAGTGGCAGTGTTAGCATGCAATACACAAATGCCTTTTACGTAAAAGGCTTACCTAACCTTTTAGGTTACATAAGGAGTCATTTGATAGGGTGGCCACATCATCTTGTATTTTCAAAATCCACTCTGACCATTAGGTGCATTAACCAATATTAGACATAGGGCTAAAAAATCAGCCCAATCCATGATTTAGGTAGGCCACACGATTTGAAACAATGTATGGGACTACATGGCGACACACTTTCCAAAATGTTTCCCTTGGTGTGGTCCACTTGAATCACAAATGGGCCTGATTTTTGGGCCCCATCCCTAAATTTTAGTGTGGCATGCAATGGTTTGAGTGGATTTCACATAGCCATCATGGTGGGCCTTGTTAAAAATCAACAATGGACATATCTCCCAACTATTTCCTTCAGTGGGGCCCACTTGAATCATGGGTTGGCCTTAGTTTTTGGCCTTAGGCCTAACATGGGATGGTGCATGTAATGGTTGGAGTGGATTTCACGTACACAACACGGTGGGCCCATAAAAAATTAAGGGCGGATGACTCTAATTCTATCCTTGACTCTTGACGTTCTATCCTCAACTCTAGACGTAGGGGCGCACATGGCTCACCTACGCTACAGTTCGTAGGGGATCACTAGGTATGGAGATAATATCCGGTTTTGGGAAGATGTTTGGGTGGGAGAAGCGCCCTTGAAAGAAGATTTCCCGAATATCTTCAGCCTCGCCTCCAATCCAGCCATCCAAGTTGCAAGTTGCTACTATTTCTCGGCCAGCAATATTGTGTGGAATGTAGCCTACAGAAGAAACCTCCAAGATTGAGAAATTGATGAATACGTGGGGCTCCTTGAACGTATTTACAGGGGTTCGCCAGATACTCAATCTCAAGACAGATTAATATGGAAGCTTAACAAGTCCAGCAAGTTCACTGTTAAATCTCTTTACTCCTTTTTAGACCACGACCTAGCTCCAAATGACGATCACCCGCCCTTCTATATTTAGAGTTATTCGGTTCCTCCTAAATTCTCTTCTTTTGGTTGGTTGGTTGGGATCAAGAAAATCCTTACGGTGGATAACTTGAGAAAAAGGGGGATGTCCATAGTTAATGTGTGCCTCTGTTGTATGAAGAATGAATTATCCGTCGATCATCTTCTCCTCTCTTGCCCTTTTATCTCTCGGATTTGGGCTGAATTCCTCCTCCACTTCAATATTCAGTGGTGCTTTCCTAGCTTAGTGTCCCATCTCATTAAAGCTTGGCATGGGGTTAGATTGGGCAAGCACAAGACGCGCTTGTGGAGAATGGCAATTGTTGCTATTTGGTGGTCAGTTTGGGAAGAAAGAAACGGTAGATATTTCAGGGATACCTCAAACTCGGAATTGATTATTGCTAGTAAGGCTAAGCGGTTATTGATAGAGTGGGCTGTGTATGTTGTGGGTCTTAAGGATTGTGATTTTCTTTTTCTTGGAGTCTAGCTGAGATTGCTTCCTTGGCGATCTCTCTCCTATCCTTCTTTTGTATCCCTTTCTTTTCTAATATATATTGTGGCTTTTCAAAAAAAAAAAAAAAAAAAAGCCAGCCGTAACGCTGTTACGTAACGGTAACGGTCACAACCATTACACGTCACAGGGTCGAAACGGCCATAATGGCCGTTATAGAAAAAACAAGTCGTAAAAGCCCTGTAACGGTCCCGTAACGATCCTGTAATGTTCCCGTAACGGTTTTTTCATAAAATAAAAAAGGGCCGTAACGGCCGATATGGGGGACGTAATGGCCATTACGGCCCGTGTCATAACGGTAACGGTGGTGGACGTTACGGCCATCGTTATGGTTTTGGAGCACCTTGGCGTGCACGTGCGCATGTATGTTACTTTGCTAGTATTGAGTTCTTTGTTAATGATTAAGCAAAACATCCTACAATAGTAACTTGGTGTCTTGATTGGCTTTCTACTTTGTGATACTCTTAGGCCCTATTTGGCAGACGGTTAAGAATGAGTTCTTCTCTTTGGCACTTTGTTTTCTCATGGTTTGATTGTTTCTTTACAATTGTTTTGTATTTGGTTTCTCTTGTTTTAATTTATCTGACAAAACTCGTTTGATCATTTTTAATATCATCAATATATAATGCTTCTTCCATTACAGGTGGTTATTTTCATGGTGTAAATACTTTGACATTTGGTGTTGACATTGAACGGATACGTTGGCTTGGTATTTTACAGGTATTGTAAAATGCATTTCGATATATAATTGGAAGGCTTAGACCTGTTTGAATGTACCCCATTAACTAGTTTCCCCATTCATGCTTCGACTTGTCATTGGATAGTGGGGTGAGACTATTTAGTCCAATCACGAAAGCAGGGACAGTGGCAAATGCTTTGTCCGTTCCTTTGATATCATTCACTTGGAAAGGCGAATATAAAGGGTTTTGACATTTAGCGCTTGCAAATCCAAATTCATGGGTAGTTCTTTCTTAATGACAACACGCATGTACCTTGTGTACAATCAATTTAATAGTTCAAGTAATCTGAATAAATTGTTGATATGCAATATACCCAAAGACAGGACGGCCAGTTGGTTTTCATGCTGTAATGGTTGTCCCTTTCTATTGTTGTTCTGAATTGTCTTTTTTTTTTTTTTTTTTTTTTTTTTTTTTTTTTAAATATAAATTTTAAAGCATGAAAACAGTTTAATACAAATTGGGAAGCCACTTGTTTTATAAATTGTTGACCAGATACTATTATGTTGGTCATCTTTCTAACTCTACGATTCAACTGAGGTGCATGGTGCACCGCACCACTTCACTAAAACTGTCTTGATGCCTAAGTGTTTCAAGTATTTGTCAGTTTATTGCATTTTCAAATTTTTTTTTTTTTGAACTTTCCTCCCAACTAGTGTTTTCAGTATCTTGCGATATCACCAATATATTCCATGATATATCTGTTATTCTAGCTGGGTGATACAAAACCCCACTTTAATATCCATTTTTCATGAGATCATGTGATATATCACACAATATTGTGATATCGTGCGATCAAGGTATTCCATAACGGTAACGGTGGCCGTAACGATCATCACCATTACCTTTACGATACGGGTCGTAACAATTGTTATGGCCCCCGTAACGGCCATTACGTTCTCTCTCTCTCTTTCTCTTTTAATTGAAAAAAATCCGAAAAACCTGTATCTGCTCGTAATGTTGAAAAAAAAAGAGTCCAAAAAACATGTATCTACTTCGTAACAGACCATTACGGGGATGTTATGGCCTTTACAGGGGACGTAACGAGCCGTTAACGGCAGTTACGGGCCATTTTCTCCATAACGGCTGTAATGACCGTTACAACCCTGTAACGTGTAACGGTTACCACCGTTACCTTTATGTAACAGCCTTTACGACCCTGTAACGGCCTTTGCGGCACACCTTGTGTGTGATATATTCACACTCCCCCTTTATAAATTCTTAGTGTATCATGCAATATATTGATATCGAGCGTGTTATCGGAAGGGATAAAAGGAAATTGGCACTGTTTTGTCTAGAAAATCCTAAAAAATTCAGAAAACTTGTTTTATTTTATTTTTTTGCAAAAAAAAAAAAAAAAAAAAAACCTTCTTCATAGTACATTGTATGGTGATTTCAATCAGTCCATTCTAGTTTATTGGAAGAAAACGTGATTGGAAGTTTCTTGGGGCTAGATTCTTTACGTGTTTTTAAGTTTTGATTTTTTTTTTTTTTTGATTTTTTGATTTTTGTATGTTGTAAATAGTGTCAAATGGTAAGAAATCCACGATTTTTCATGTTTTACATGAAAAATTATGATTTCAAAGCTTCGATTTTGAGATTTAGGGGAGATGGGCCAAATTGCGAAAATTGGGGAAAAATCGAAATTTCTCCATTTTAAAAAAAAAAATCTAAATCGGTTGCAATATTAGTGTGCAAACATGAATGTGACCTGATCTACACATTCTTGACAATATGGGGATTTTTCAGAAATAAAAATTAAACTTGTAATTAAAAATAATTTAAAAAATGTTAATAAATAATTTTTCTTTTTTGGAAATCCATGGGTATTATTTCTAGTTTTATCTTGTGTTTCCATACATGTCTTCTTCTTCTTCTTCTTCTTCTTCTTTTGGGTTAGCTTGTTAATACACACCCCATTGTTAGTACACACTCCATAGTTAGCCACCCCCACTAGGGAATCAATACCAAAACCTCGGTGTTGAAACGAGGGTCTCTTCACTCAGTCTACCACTTGAGCTATGGATCGGGGTGTTCCATACATACCTTGTGTTTCCATGCATGTCTTCTCACATTTAAAATTTTTATGAATTTCTTTGAATATAGTTGCATCAATTTAGTCAAACAACGGGTAGATTAGGACCCTATACAAAGAAAACCTATCTTGGGCACTTATTTTTTCTGACCTTTTGATTTCTAAGTGTGTATTGGTGTCTTTTTTATTTTATTTTAAAAACTATCCTTGAAGTTTCATTGAAAAATTCGACAAATTTTCCAATGTTTCCCCATGCTTCCCAACAACAGCGATAAATTACTCAATACAACCAATATATCCTGTGGGATAACCGATATGTATCCATATCCCAAGGGTGTGATACATAATGTGATAACGATACGGAAAACATTGCTCCCAACCCTGTGGGTGAGCTATAGCTATAGGGAGGGGTCTGTTAAGAGGTAAAACGTCTCGTGTGTCCCCAACTTCTGATATCGAAACCAAATTTGAGAATGGTGTTTGGCAATCTTGTTCTAACAGTTCATAACCATTCAATAATTTTGCTCCTGTTGAGTAGGCGTTTAATCTCAATTTTAGAGCTTAACGATAACTATAGACTCTTTTTTCTCCTTAGCTTATATGGTTAAGCTGTCAAAGACTACAATACCTCCATTTAAAATTCCAAGATGAGTGGTTTCTCAGTAGTTCATTCTTTCTTACTGTTTCAAGGTTTTCTTTTTCCTCCTTTTCCCCCTCTTTTTCATTAATGTCTATTTCTTTTATCCTAAAAGAGTAGTAAACTTATGCCTTATTTTTTTTATGCCATTGGCCAGAGGATAGCTATTGGATATGCTGTTGCAGCTTTGTGTGAAATTTGGTTACCATCAAGAAATCCAAGGGATGTGAGCATAGGATTTTTCAGGAGTTATTGTTTTCATTGGTAAGGGCTGTTGTCCAATTCCTCTCATCCTTCCTATTATTTACTAGAAGGATAGATTATTAGATGATACATTTTTTAATCTATTCTTCCAATACATTGTTTGTTATAATTTATTTAAGAAGGCCAAAGTTTTAAAAACTAGAAAGTTGTGTTATGAGAGTCTGAGCCTGAGTCGACTCAAGATGTTTCTTTTTACTCAAGTTCTCACATATTATTAATTCATCACTTATTTACTTTATAAGATTTCACATAATTATGTCATAGTGCCACAAATCACAAGATCGCGACTAATGGGCTAAGTAATCATAATTCAGAAATCATAACGAGTGAAATACAATTTTGTATAAGAAATTCATATATGATGCTAATGGACCTTGTATAATACAATAATGATATTTCAAAATAAAAAAACCCAAATAGGCTAGAGGGTAGTTTTCTATGTCAGTAAGCACCGTAGTTGTTGTCCTGTCCATTGGCATATAGTTGTTTGCCATGATATTGCGTCTGTAAACAGTAATTGCTCGTGGTCGCTGAATTAATTAAGCTCACCCAGGGCAACAACATTGACATTTTTGCCTCCATTATCAGCATCTCTGTCATCACCCTCTCTACTAGCTAAATGCCACATTCCTTTATTTCATCCCAACATTGTTCATGCTTAGCGGACTCATCTAGCACTGCATGCTCTAGACGTCAACTGTTTATAAATTTCCCTTTGTGGGTAGTGCCTAATAGTTGTGCCAAGTCAGTGTGGTCCCTGAGTGTGTTGGCATGTGAGTTGTGTTGCAGTCATGGATCAGTGGGTTCCCTATGATTTTTGAGTAGCCAACTACTCAAGTACGACCTTTTATGTGTTTGGGGTTTCATGCTTAGAGTTTTGCTAGAGAGCTGTCCTTCCACAACCCTACATTGATTGCTTCTCCCTTTGGGTCACACACATAATAGTAGGGCCAGTGGTCAAAACTGGGCAGTGACATGTGAGTGGTGTCAATGTGAGCCTCTGCCATGGTCAATTCCAAGAGCCAAGGTAAAAGAGAAGGTTGATGTCTACTGGGCAGCTATTCATACAACTTTTGCCAACATACAATTTAAAAGCTGTTACTTTTCACATGATAGAGGGGAAAAAAGAAAGACTTCTGAGAAAATGAGTGTTGTAGAGAACATTCCTCTCTCACACAATGTTGTTTGAATCGTATGATCCACGATATGAATCATACGATTCATATCGTATCTTGTGGGTGTGTGATTCAACTTGTACACCCAAATCGCACATCTTAAATAATCATATGATCATCGTATTGAATTGTATGAATTATACAGTTGTCGTAGAATTGCATAAATGGGCCCAAAATTACATAAAATATCAAAATTTATTTTTATTCAGTTTTTTCTTCTTTCTTTTTATCATTTTTCCTATTAATTATGACAAAGGCCCTTCCCTGTGCTTATTCATTTTTTCTTCTTTCTTTTTACCGTTCTTCTTCCTCTTTATTTATTTATTATTATTATTATTTTTTAATATAACCCCTTTTACGGTCTTACCATTTTACACATGATATGTATATTGTATGTATGTTCTCAATTAATAATATCATGAGATGCGATTACCTTTCATGGTGGATAAGAAATGGATTATTGGTGTGTTTTTAATTTTTTCTGATTCATTTGTATTTTTTTCAGATGTTTTTTTAAAAAATTATTTTAAGGGAAAAAACCTTACAATTTGCGGCTTCAATACAATTGGACCCCTATTACAATATGCGATACTAATGATTTTGAAAACCTTGCTCTCACACCCTAATTATCTTTTATCAAGCCCTAAGCAACAAAGAGGAATGGTGCATATACGGAGCACTAAAAGAAAATACACACTCACCCCCAATATTAATTCCTGCATACATAAACATACCCCAAAATATACACATGCACGCACACACACACTCTCTACACCCCTTACATTGGAGTGAAGATGTCAATCATGCCAGCTTGCCCATAAACCCCTGGACATGAGAAGGATGAATGGCTTTGGTAAGAATATCGGCCATCTGATCATTTGTTTGGACACGGGGAGTACATAGAAGGCCATAAGAAATCTTCCCATGAATAAATTGACAATAAACTTGTGTTTTGTCCAGTCATGAAAAAAGGGAATTGAAGTAGATGGTGACACGGATCATGGAGAAAAGATTGAAGCCAAACGATTTCACATGCCGCATGTGCCTTAGAATGGTACTTGACTTCCGTAGACGAACAAGCACCCACAAACTATTTCCTCTTCCACGAAACCAAGTTACCCCCATGAAACATGTAGTAATCGGAAGTAGTACGTGGATCATTAGACGACCTGCCCAATCTGCATCACAATATACATGGATGTCAAGATTACCATGATCATAAAACAAGTCTTTTCCCGGAGTTGATTCAAGTATATGAGAATCCAGTATACAACATCAAAATAATGAGAACAAGGTGACTGCATAAACTTGGTGACTACAATGATAGCATAAGCGATTTAAAGGTTGAGTAATAGTGAAGTAAATAAGCTTCCTGACTAAGTGCCGATACTTGCCCAGATCACTAAGAATTGTGGACTCTATTTGATGAAGACGGTGGTTGACTTCAATCGGTGTAGAAAAGGTTAAGCACTCAACATCACTGTCTCATGGAGGTCTATAGTATACTTCCATTAAGATATGAGGATTCTCCATCTCGACTAGTATTCGAAGTATCGGTATCGCTACAAGTTTCTCACTAGCTGGGGATACAGAAACAATATCAATGTCGCTGAAATATCGCCAATAACCGGAAATGTGGGGAAATATTGGGGAAACATGGGGAAAACGGTGGAATTTTTTAGTGAAACTTCGGGAGATGCTAAAATACACATTTGCATATTTAGGAATAAAAAAATGAAGAAAGAATGCATGCATAATAAGTTTCCATTTAATGGGGGCCTAAAAGCATGCACTGCCATAATAAATCAGTCTATCCATCCAATCATCCAAGTTTCCTCACAAACATCCATCGATATTTCAGAATATCAACAACACATGAATTTTGTTGAGAAATTGTTGATACCTAGAAAGAAAACAAAAGACTATGGTCTTGATATCACCCATGCCACAATAAGGATAATATTGTGATATTATGGATATTATCATCAACAATTTGAACACTACATACAACCATGCACCACAAAAAAAAATTTAAATAGATTTTTTTTTTTTTTTTTTAAGAAATAGATTTTTGGCAATATTATTGAAATATTACCGATATATTGGCGATACATGCGACACCTGGAATTTACATTGTTGAGAATATTTGTGATACATCGGTGATACAAGTGACACCTGAAATTTACATACGTCAAAAAATATTATCAATATCGATACACTAGTGATATTAGTGATACATCTCGCCGATACCTTGATTTTCTGATACTACTAGTGTTATTGGTATCGCTGAATTGGAGATATAGATAATATTGGGGATATTTCGATGATATCAGGGATAATCCGAACAATGGTCTCGACATAGCAACTTGAATCCCAAGGAAGTATTTGAGCAAGCCCAAATCTTTATCTTGAAGGATCGGGCAATAAACTGCTTCACTTCTGCAATTGTACTTTCACTATTCCTAGTGAGAACAATATCATCGACGTCAATGGCCAAGACAATGAAGGTCTGGTTCGTGTCTTCGATAAAGACAAATGATCACATGCACTTCTACAAAATCCAATCATGCAGATAAAACTCCATACTTTTTCAAACCACGACCGAGGTTATTGCTTGAGGTCATACAAAGCCTTTCACAGTTTAGACATTACCTTTTGCATCGGGTGGCCGAAAACTCGGAGGGACGTCCACATACACTTGCTCATGAAGATCTCCATGAAGAAAGGCATTTTTGACATCCGATTGGCTTAGAGGCCAATGATGATAATCAACAACAAAGAGAAGTACCCATACTAAACTGAACCTGGCAACTGGAGCAAACATCTCCGAGTAATCAACTGCGAATTGTTGCATAAACCCTTCCGCAACAAGGTGAGTCTTTTTCCTGGCAATGGAGCTATCTAGATTGTATTTGAGTGTGAATATCCATTTACAATGAACCACATGCTTGTTATCAGGGCTATCAAGCATACCACAAGTGCTCTGCTTTGCAAGAACTGCCATCTCCTCCATCATTCCAGTTTTCCAACTAAGGTTAACCAACGCATTTGCAACATTAAACAGGTTAGAAGCATATGGTATAGAGGAAAGAAAGGCTTTTAAAGGAGGGACAAAATGAATGATAGTAGACAAAGTTACTAACCGGATGAGATGTACATGACTGTTTTGACTTGCGCAATGCAATTGGCAAGTTAGAAGAGAGAGAAGGTTGTTGCAAGTCAGAGGATAGGTGACGGCTGAGAACATCTGAGGGCTGGTCCTTATGTCTCATTTGAGTATACACCTTCGAAGAGAATTCTAATGGGTGCTCTGTTGTAGCCCGGGTCCTGCAGTTTCAAAAAAATAAAAAAATAATAAAGGCAGCCCAGCTCCTGCAGGGTGATGGATTGGCGTGTGATGATAGTGATTCTTGGGCTCGATTGGATGGCCTGATTCAAACATGCTGAAGCATCAGCTCTATTTCATATTGTTAAGATGGTGATAGATCATAATCTCTTCCCATTATCATCTAAGGGGACTCAAGAAATGCTATATCTTGGGCTTCGGTTGGGAACTGGAAATTTTCCGTGGAGGTTAATGGACATAATGGAAGAAATCATTGATCGGTATGCCAGGCATCAATTTCAATTCATCCATTCCAATAGAGAAGCGAATGGGGAGGCTGATGAATTAGCTAAAGATGTTGCCATAAACATGAGCTTCTCAGTAACTGAAGCAGTCTCAAATGCTTAATTGAGATAGTAGTTTGTATAATCTGGAGGGGTGGGTGGTGGTTGTCTTTCATGGCCATGGTATTAAAAAATGGTTACATACTGTCCGTGGGACTCGTTGCACAATACGGGGCCATAACAGCCAATCTGAAAAAAAGGGCCCATATGGGCCTGTAACGGCTGCAAATAAAAATCAAAATAAAGCTCACACCACACTAGCCTTTCTAGTAGATAGTAAAGGGTGGACATGTTTTATGTCAAGAGGTTTGCTAAGCCAACACGTGTGGGGTCCTCATCCACATGCAAGTGCACGTGTGTGAGATTAGAGCTTTCTATCATGTGGACATCAATATTAAGAACTTCTGGTCTGAAAATCACGTGTTTCACCCCCTTGGCGAGCCAATATGAAAAACATATGGATGGCTAAAAAAATTGTTTTATCTGTACATTTGTTTTGTACATTGGTCCATGAACTGATTTTGGCTAGGTCTAATCAGTTGGCCCACTTCTCACCTGATGGAAAACTGGGATCTTGCATATATGGCACACATGCTTGCATGTGGAGGGCATGGCTCTACCCTCATGTGTGCTTAGTGTAACCTCTTCTATATAAAAAAAATGTATTGATCATGCATGTAAGATTTTGAATGTTAAAGGTTGATATCTGTCTCTCTGTTAGGCTTTTATTTCTTTTATTCCTTGTCATGAATGGAGGTATAATTCAGGTTGAATTGTAGAATAGTTTTGCGTGTATAGAGTTTTCACCTAATTTTTATCATAGAACTTCGTTTTACAACAGTTAAAAAGTAAAGAAAGAAGCATGCCAAGCAGATGATGATAAGATTATTCCTTAAATTTTTTCTTTTTTCCAGTTTACAACCTAGAAAATCTGAGTGCACATTTTCATTTTCAAGTCTTGTTTCCTCTTTGTTCTCAATCTTCAATAATGTCAAACATTTAAAGATCTTTACTCCCATGTCAATTCAAGTTTGTCCTTGCTTCTCATTTGGCTCACTTATGATGCTCCATATGTAGGTTTATTGCATTGTCATTATGCACCATGTATCTTGGGCTACTATATGGTTTGTATGTTCCGGATTGGCAAATCAAAGTGCCACAGTCTACATCTTCAGCATCATCATCAAACAGTAACTATACCGTCCTTACAGTAAGAGCTTTCACTTAGGCATTTTGTTGTTTGTTCACTTGTATTGGTCAGGCTTTATGTTTGTAAACTTATTCACTGCACATTATAAGACTTATTTTCTTAGTTCCTTATTACTCTCTTGTCACATTTCCATTTATCGTTTTTGCTTTTGTGGTTTATTGATAAAATACCTTAGTTGTTGTTTCTTTATGCATGTTACATGATTAATATTGAACACTTCATTTAAAATTTGAGGTTCGTGATAGGGTTAATGATCTGCTTGAGCCCTCTTGAAAATCATAAAATCATTCTTGTTTTTTCCATAGAAAAAGCCCATTGTCTTAGTCTTAAATAGGGGTGTGTTGTAACTTTCATCAACTAAAGGAAAATCACTCACTTTTCTTGTTAAGGCTGTCATGGTAATCTATGATACTCAGTTCCTTCAAATCTGTTGAGTACCTGTACTGTATTGGACATGGCACAACATGGTGGGTGGGGTATGGGATCCATATCAAATTTGGCTCAGCCATATCCAGAATCCAGATAGTTTATATTTGGAAGAATGTTTTAGTTTTTATTTTTTTTGACATTTTTAGGAACTAACAAGGATATGTTAAAATCTTTTAATAAATAAAGAGAGTAAATGTTAAATATAGTCATGCCCCCGATCTGTCCCGTGAGATTCAGAGGTCAAGCGAGCTTGACACTTGTACCAGTACCCAACTCTCACACCCTTACGTAGATGGTAATTATCCCAATTGTTGTATTTATAGATAAATACCATCAAAACTTGAAACCCATTAGGGCCTTACTTTGCTTTTGTTCGTTCATGTTGGGTGTTGATAGTTAATGTCAGGTTCATGAACATGCTTAATATTCTTTATATTTGTTTAAGTATATTGGCCACAGCCAAGTAGCAGAAACATAGACTCATGACCAAGATTGGTAAGCCTCATCCAATAGTTCAGATAAAGCATCATTCACATTAGTAACAACTAGCATCAGGCATCACCGAAGAAGCTTGAACATGTTCTAATATGCACCATAAGTGCATTAACGAGTGAATGAATCGACTGATATGTTGTGCTTCAAGGTAAGTTTTATTGCATTAGCAGGGAATCAAAGCTCCATCATTGGCACATCCCACTCCATATTATGCATGGAACATTAATGAAATCTTGAACAAATTTATCACCTTCAGCTAGAGACCATTGTTTGGCCTTTTGAGCCAAAAGACCCTAAAATCAGGGCACAGAAAGGAGAAAAGTCACCATTCACACAATATCTGATAGTTCTGCACTGACTTTAGCTGGAAAATATTTTATAAAAAAGAAAAGAATAGACCTTGGCTGGCCCCTTCTAGAAATGAAAAATGACCTACCTCCAAAAATTTCTGATAAAATAGATATTTGGGCAAAGATATAACAAAGATTGTTTAGGTCTTTCATAACCCATGATCACGAGAAGAAGAAGAAGAAGAAGAAGAAGAAGAAAAGAAAAAAAGAAAAAAAGAAAGAAAAAAGAAAACAAAATAGTGGATCAATGGACTGAGAGACTTAATAGTTTGCCTTTGATGGTGTGATGAATCTTGGTCTTGTTCACATGATCTTGGGTTCGAATGCATCATACTTCATTAGGTTCCTGTTATAGAGAATGGGATTTTGGGCAAATGAGATGTTAGGGAGTAAATGGCCTCCCTGACCTCTTTTATTAATGATAGGATATATAATGATATGGTGTCCCAAGGGATGACTTTGGTAAGAATATTAGTGAGTTTGGTAAGAATATTACTGAGTTTGCTTGGATTCAACATGAGGCTTAGAAATAAGACTAGTGGAGATCTTTTCACGAGTGAAGAGATAACTGACCTCGTGTTTTGTCTGTTCATGGAAGACTGGATTGGAGGCAATTTTAATCGCAGCTTGGTTGTCACAATATAGTTGGACAGGCATTGAAACTTCCAACTCCAAGGTCCTTAAGTAGGGACTGAAGCCAAAGTATCTTACACGTAGCATGAACCATACTGGTATTCAGCTTCAGCCGAGGCGTGTGTGACAACAGCTTGTTTCTTGCTCTTCTAGGAAACTAGGTTACTTACATGAAGGTACAATAGTCGGTAGTAGATCTCCAGTCATCAGACGATGTGGCCTAGTCTGTATCATAGGATGAGCTAAAATGAAGATGACGATGATCTGAGTATAAAAGACCCTTTCTAGGCAAAGACTTCAAGTAGCAAAGTATCCGATAGACAGGGTCGAGACAATGAGTACAAGGGGCTTGCATGAATTGGCCCACAACACTAACAGCCTAGGCAATGTGTAGACAGGTGATGCATAAATGAGCTTTCCACTAAGCAATGATACATGAGTTGGGTTTATGAGTCTCTAGAATGCATTGGATGTTTTACTTCTATCAGTGTATTAGCAGGACGTGAAACCAACATCCCAGTTTTTAAAAGAAGGTGAAGGGCTTTTTTTTTTTTTTTTGAAGGATAATGAATTTTTGTTATTGCAAGGCTGCTTGAAAAACATCAAGACAGCAAAAGAATACACAACAGAAAACATCCAAAAAGAGAAACATCAATTTCAGTGACCGAGCAACTTCAATTTCAAGGAAATATTTCAGTGGGGTCAGGCTCCATGGCTCAGTGGTAGACAGACTTTGTTTCAACACTGAGATCATGGGATCGAGTGCTCATATGGTGTGGGTTTGTGTGAAAAAAAATGAGTCATTTCAGTGACCCTTTGTCTTTAACATCAAAAGTGCCTGCAAAGAACTTTTTCATTGCGGCAATGTCATGAACACTGTCACCAAATACGTTGATATCATCGATGTATGCTACCAGCACGATCATAAAGGAGCCAACTCTCTTCACAAAGGCAGAGTGGTCACATGAATAAGCTAATTTGAGAAACGACTTTGTTGAACCACTTGAACCGGGCCCATGAAGATTGCTTAAGCCCACATAAGGACTTCTTCAACTTGCACACTTTGTCATTGGAACCTAGAGGGCGAAAACCCAGTGGGAGAGACATATTTCCTCTTGAAGGTCGGCACAAAGAAACATGTTCTTCACATCCAACTGGTGAAGAGGCTAGTGATAGGTGAGCAGCCACAACAATAGAACTCAAATCGAGTTCAATTTTGCAATGGGAGAAAGTGTCTCATGGTAATCGGCACCAAACTGTTGAGTAAACCTTCTCGCAACAAGGTGGGCTTTATGTCGAGCAATACATCCATCGGGATTATACAGTGTGTACACCCACTTGCGCTCGTTTGCTTGCTTTCCTTTAGGCAAGTCAACCAGATCCAAAGTTCCTTATTTGTCAATGGCCAATTCCTCCATCATAGTTGCTTTCCAACAATGAGGCTAGTGCATGTGCAACTAAAAAAGGAACAAATATGGTAGACACATAAGAAAGAGTAGCTTCGAAAAAAAAGTTGAAATTCACTTATAGGAAACAAAATTGCTTACGGGGTGGGACGTACTCAATCGGTACCTCTTTGGAACAACAAGTTCATTTAACTTATTGAAGGGCAATGGGAAGTTTAGACAAGGTTGGAGAAGGAATCAAATCATGAACAGGGGGATGATGGACAAGGTTGGTGACTGCACCAGAAGGAAATGGAGAAGAGAAGGGAAAATGGAAGGAGAAAGGGAAAGGGAAAGAAAAGGAAGTGAAAATGAAAGGGAGAAAAGAAGAAGAAAGAAGTAAGTTTTTATATATAGAACTAATAATTTACTCTGTTGTGCATCCAAATGGGAAAGTTGAAAGGAGAAAGAACTATGGTTGTGTGGAAAACCCTAGAGCTGATACCATGTTATAGAGAAGGGATTTTGGGAAACTTATGTGTTAGGGAATAAATGGCCTCCCTAACCTCTTTTATTAATAATGGAATATACAATCATATGGTGTCTTGAGGGAGCACCAAAATAAAATAGAGAAAATTCAATAAAAGAGAATACTCTCTAACAGTTTCCATAACTTCTTAAAGTGTATGGACGTAGATAAGCTTGGATAAAGAAAATATAAAAGAGTTACAAACTTACAACTAAAGATGCATAAAAATAAAATCAATAAAAGGAAAATTGCGACCTTCGTCCTCTTATTGATAAATAAGTAGAAGGATTTATCATGAGAAACCTAGATTACATAAGATACAATGCCTGATATTCAAAGTGTGTGGGTCACTTAAAATGGACTCTTGCATTTCTAGCCATTAGTTATTAAAATAGTGCTAAGGAAATTATTCATTTTTTAAAGTGATGCAAATTTATTAAGGCCAGAAGTCGAAAAAAAGACAAACAAACAACAACAACAAGAGAAAAAGACAAAAAAGGAAAAACCAAACGAAAATAAAGAAACTAGCAGGCCCAATAGAACAAATCCATAGGGAGCCCACTCATACATAATAGAAAGCACCCCACTATACACCATTTGCAGGGCTGTAAAAATTATAAAAAACACGACTATTCCTCTTTATCCACAAAGACCAAAGCATGGCTTACAGGACAAGCCTCCATCTTCGATGGCCAAAGCTTCCACTTGGATCACCATGCCGAGCCTGGAATAGCCCAATGATCGAGGCTGGCATCACCAAAAGAATGGTCAAAGATCGGAATATGGTAGACCGCCACCCAAGGTGTGCCGTATCGGTATCGGTTGGCGTAACGGTGACCTCCAAAACCGATACGGATACGGGGGCGTAACAGCCTGTAACGGCGCACATTTTTTTTTTTTTTTGCCAAAAAAATATGAAAAAATATGGATTAAATCCGAAATATTCTAAGCATTCCAAATATGCATTCATTTATAAATTGGAACATGTTTATGGTGGTGTAACGGTCCACTCTTTGGTGAGAAGTTGTATCGGACTGTCTGATGAATTTATGAACCAGATAACCTGAATTTGACTACAAAATTCATATATTTAATTTTCTAACTATCTACTATCAATGATAGATATATTAGAATGAATGTAATAAGAAAATATCTTACATTAGGTGTTTGCAATTATTTTTAAGGAATTTCTCGAACATACCTGTGCACGTGACTGTGATTCTTGTCTATATGACCTGTCATCCTCAAGTCAAGAATATTAAAAAAATAAATTAGTAGTGTCTGATATACTCCCCTGCAACTTGATTAAGGATTACTTGATTGGTTGTCAGGAGAGTTATTTTAAATACAAGTTCGGCAGTGTCAAGTGTGTGCATGGCTTCTTGCAACAATACTGCTGTGAGCTGTCTGCTGCAAATACTTGCCTTAATACAAATATATACTCACAATCACAAGTCACCACCAAAATAAAAATCTGTTTTTTTTGTGGTTGCTTGACCTCCACATCATCGTCATCGTCACCATCAGGCTGAGGCTGTCCAATAGGTGTAGGACCTGTAGGTGCTGCATATCCATAATATTCAGTGCCAGAAGGAAATACTAGATCAACGAAACCAGAGGATGACTGATCTTGACTAGGCAACGACTCCGACCCCGAGTAAGGATATCCACCAGTGCCCGTCGAATAGCCATACTGGTGCCCATACTCAGGTTGTTGAGAATCTTGAGATTGAGAGTGCGTCTGCTGTGATGAGTAACTTGGATTTGGATATAGATATCTATAATCATGTGGATATTGATCGGGAGGGCTACTCCAACATGAATGTGATGGAAGTGGCTCAGTATAATCATAATCCAATTGACCATAAGAATATCCATCATAATAACCAAGTCCATGAGCCTGCTGATGTTCCGGACCTCCCGGACCCCGTGCACCACTAGATGTACCCTCCTTCGGCTGGTTGTATCGTGACTCGGTACACTCGTAAGTCCGACCTCGTGTACCACGTCGTCGATGTTCATCGCCATCGCGATCTGTAGACGGCTGTATAGGGAGGTAAGCAACACCAGAAGTGCCAGCACCAGGGGAAGGGGGGTCATCGTCATCATCCGACACGGTCACGCTACCACTGCTCGTACTCTTTTATTGATCTTGAGCCGTATCTATACGTGGCATAAATGCTGCCCCTCTTATTGGGTCCAACACATCTGCACGACTCTCTTGTTACGCTCTGCGTATTTCTGGGTCATCAATTTCCAATTCTTCACTATCCTCTTCAATTTGCTTTTCCCTTGTTTCCAACCAAGGTAGAAGTGGGTCATCCTCATCATAAATATTGTCCAAGTTTATTGGACAGTAGTCTCCGTCATCGGCAGCTGTAATGCTCCTATGATGTCGTCGCATTCTTAGTTTTATATTGTAGTGCATGAAGACAAGTCTATCTAATGTTCTAGTCTGCAATCTATTCCTATTCTTTGAATGAATGAGTGCAAAACAACTCAAATTCCTTTCGCAGCTAGAGGAAGATGTTGTTTGGCTCAAAACTTTTACTGCAATTTTTTGGAGAGCCTTCGTACTCTCTCCGAAACTAATCCACCATTCGGCCGGTTGTAACCTAGATACTGCATGCTGTGCAAGAGCATCTCCAAAGCTATCAAGGCGATTTCCAAATGTATCTAATTCATTCAATGCCTTTATTTGCAGATCTAAGTCAGGCTCTAATCTCCTTATCACATTTTTTAGCCCGACACGAACTTCATCATCCGCAACAAATGATTGGGCATATCTATACCAAGGATTTAGGTAGTAACCTGCTGCATGAAGATCGTGATGGAGTTGCTTTGTCCATCTCCTGTTGATCATCTTCCAATAAGTCTCTCAACTTCTACAATCACGTTGAATTGCAAACTTTGCCTTATCCATGACATCATATAGGAAGCTCATGGTAGGTGCTTCATCGGTTTCAACAAGACGGAGTACCCTCATTAGTGGCTCTATCACCTTTAGGATCGTCTTGACCTTCTTCCAATATTTGTTGTCCCGTATGGTGTTCGCAACGTCGACCGGTGTCCCTGATGTCTTCTTCCCATGTTTTGTGTTGAGCCATTCTCGAGAAGCGAACATCTCACTCAACTCTCCCC
The DNA here is from genome assembly GCA_021015155.1 of Magnolia officinalis. Taxonomy (NCBI): domain Eukaryota; kingdom Viridiplantae; phylum Streptophyta; class Magnoliopsida; order Magnoliales; family Magnoliaceae; genus Magnolia; species Magnolia officinalis. Next base: position 82,294,383 of record JAJHSJ010000006.1, read on the forward strand.
TATGCTGGAATAAACTCTCTAATGTTATAAAGTTTGTTGCGAATCTAGTCGCCACAGGCCTGAACAACTCTCGTCCTTTTGTGAACTTTCTCATTATTGCGACTACTTGATTATGGTTATAAATAAACGTCGTCACTTCCCTTGCCCTTTCGACCATTTCCTTAACATTCTTCTTCTTCCCAATATCTTCCAATATAAGATCAATACAATGGGCAACACATGGTGACCAAAAAAGATGTTTTCTCTTATCCATCAACATATGTCCTGCAAGCTTATATGTTGCTTCATTATCTGTCACAATCTACACTATATTCTCTTCTCCAATCTCGTCCACAACTTTATCCATTAGTTCATTAATATAATTAGCATTTTTTGTTGCCTCTGAGGCATCAATTGACTTATGGTATATAGTTCCTAAGTGGCAGTACACCATGAAGTTGATCATGCTGCGTCTGGTTGGGCCAGTCCAACCATCACACATAATCGTGCATCCTCTGGCTTGCCATACAGGTTTAAAGGTAGCCACGTATGCTTTCACATCCGCATACTCTGCATTTGTCCATTTCCCCCTAACGTCCTTAGCCGTGGGAGCTTTTATTCCTTTACCTGCTTCTGCTGCTGCATCAATTACCACCTGCCAATATGGAGAATTGGCCGCGTTAGGAGGTATGTTAGCATGTATAAATAACTTTGCTGCTGCTCTACCTAATTTCTCAACGGAAGTTCTACTCCACATTTGTTTTATTTTCTTTTGTTTAATTGATTCTTTCCTAAATAGGATTGGATCAATAGAGGGTCTCCTAGGCTCATTTACTTCTTCATCCAAACGTATAGGGGCATCACGTGAAGATGTCTGTCGTCGGCTCCCAAACATACGTCGTAACCCATTAAACCTACCCCCCCCCCCCAGTCCCACCTGCAGAAGCAGTTGCACTCCCACTCCAACTCCCACTGTCCCCCCCTGTATCACGCACTAACCCATGCGTGCCAAACATGCGGCGACGTTCTTCCTCTTCACGAGCTACACGCAAGCTCTCTCTCCTAGCTATAGTTAATTCCCGATCTGAATCTTCGTCAGAATCAATAATATCTTCATCACGAACGCCCATATATTCAGGACCAAACACCTCCTGTCGAGCTGCATCCAAAATATTATTTTTCTTCTTTTGTACAGCAGCACGTTTACCCTTCGACTCATCTAGACTAGCTTGCATTAAAAGCATTATCTCTCTCGGTACTCTGGCACATGGCGCAACTTGACCCTTTCGATGTGCTAAATGTTGTTTGAGACGGGTAATTCCACCAGTCACTAGTCTATCACAATACTTGCACTTCATTTGGTGCCTAGTACCACCAACCATCTCACAATGTTGCCATCCAATATCGTCACTTGTTGTTGGCCAGACCCAGACATTTCTTTAGGTTTAGGTAGATGAGTGTATGACCTATGTTAATAAAGATGATTTTATGTTCTAAGTAAAATACTAAACCCTAAGAAGCTCCAAAACCTGTCCAATATAAGCAAATAAAAATATAAAGTCACTAATTCGAAAATACAAAAAAAATATTAAATGACACCCCAAATCTGTAAAATGTACATTAACATTTTCTACTATGATTAACACATCATATGACATGATTAAAACAGCAAAACAACCATTAAAAATTGATTTTTTGAATTTTTAAAAAAAGGGTCAAAATTCATGCGTAAATAGAAAAAAATATAAAAAAAGTATTAAATGGCACCCCAAATCTGTAAAATGCACATTAATATGTTCTACTATGATTAACACATCATATGGCATGATTAAAACAGTAAAACAACCATTAAAAATTGATTTTTTGAATTTTTTAAAAAAAGGGTCAAAATTTATGTGTAAATAGAAAAAAATATTAAAAAAATATTAAATGGCACCCCAAATCTGTAAAATGCACATTAATATGTTCTACTATGATTAACACATCAAATGACATGATTAAAACAACAAAACAACCATTAAAAATTGATTTTTCGAATTAAAAAAAAAAGGTCAAAATTCATGCGTAAATAGAAAAAAAATATTAAAAAAATATAAAATGGCACCCCAAATCTGTAAAATGCACATTAATATGTTCTACTATGATTAACACATCATATGACATGATTAAAACAGCAAAACAACCATTAAAAATTGATTTTTCGAATTTTGAAAAAAAGGGTCAAAATTCATGCGTAAATAGAAAAAAATATTTTAAAAATATTAAATGGCATCCCAAATCTGTAAAATGCACATTAATATGTTCTACTATGATTACCGCATCATATGACGTGATTAAAACAACAAAACAACCATTAAAAATTGATTTTTCGAATTAAAAAAAGGGTCAAAATTCATGCGTAAATAGAAAAAAAAATATAAAATGGCACCCAAAATCTGTAAAATGCACATTAATATGTTCTACTATGATTAACACATCATATGGCATGATTAAAACAGCAAAACAACCATTAAAAATTGATTTTTCGAATTTTGAAAAAAAGGGTCAAAATTCATGCGTAAATAGAAAAAAATATTTAAAAAATATTAAATGGCACCCCAAATCTGTAAAATGCACATTAATATGTTATACTATGATTAACACATCATATGGCATGATTAAAATAGCAAAACAATCATTAAAAATTGATTTTTCGAATAAAAAAAAAGGGTCAAAATACATGCGTAAATAGAAAAAAATATTAAAATAATATTAAATGGCACCCCAAATCTGAAAAATGCACATTAACATGTTCTACTATGATTAACACATCATATGGCATGATTAAAACAACAAAACATATTAAAAAAAAATATAAATACCTATTTTTGAACGAATTCAAAATTTCTGAAAAATGGCTCATTGAGCTTCGATTCAACAAAATCCATAATATAATGTGTTTTTATCTCAAATACCCAGCCAAGGTTGGTCGAAATTGGTAATAGAAGAAGTGAGAAACAATTTGGAAGCAAGAAATTTAAAAAAAAATAACAAAAAACGAGCTTAAAATGAAAAAAAATGTTACCGTTTTTCGACCGTTACGGGCGGGCCGTAACGGACGTTACGCCCGTAATGGCCCGATACGGGCACAAAAAATCGTAACGGCTGATACGACCCCGAAACGCGTATCGGCCCAAACCGTTACCGTTACGATACGGCCAATACGTAACCGTTTTGGCACACCATGCCGCCACCACCCGAGAAAAAGAACAGTGGATGGAGAGATGATCCATGAACTCCTCAGCTTCCAAGCACAACAAACAAGCATTAGGGAGCACCATAGATCTTTTTTGAAGATTATCTATCATCAAGGTCCTATTCCTCCTGGCAAGCCAAGTAAAAGCAACAACTTTAGGCAGGGCACCATAGGACCAGACCTCCGATGTATGATGACTCTCGCCACCCCTCTCAGGCCGAGATAATTTTGAATACATCGACCAAACGGAGAACTTGCCAAACTTATGGAAACGCCACATAAGAGAGTCCTCAACTCTCAGAAGAATCAACACACCCTGTAAACTAGAAAGAAGGCAAAGCAAGTAATCTAGTTTAAAGTGTAGTAAATTCCTCTGACATGGGGGAATCCAAACACCCCTTCCAAAAGAGGAGGAAAAAATTTGGCCACAAAGATATTGTCCCTAGGGCAAAGGACAACCAAATCCATAAAGGATTGATGGAAACCGCGCCGCCCCCCCCCCCCCCCCCCCCCCCCCCCCCCCCCCCCCCCCCAACACACACACACACACACATAATTGCTTTCTAAATGAACAAGGCACGATAGATGAAAGAGTCCTCAATCCACCACCAAAAGAGGGATGACCTGTATTTGACAGTGATAATTTTCATCAATTGACTAGATTTTTCAACTCCAAACCGTCAAACCTACTTACCCAATAAGGAAGAATTGACAATATCCAACCTTTTAATGCCAACTCCCCCTTCCTTGAAAGGCCGACACACCTCTTTCCATCTCAAGAGGTGAAATTTGCCATTAGGAGCACCTCTTTGTTGCGAAAATCCCTTCTAAGCTTGTTGATATGCTCAAGCATGGCCTTAGGACATCAAGAAAGGGACAAAAATAGAGAGGGATAATAGATAGAGAAGATCTAATTAGGGTGAGCCTACCCTACCTCCTAAGGAGAGCAATCTGCTCTTCTTGGGGCTAAGCTTCCACTCCATCCTCTCCACCATTGTCCCATAGATGAGAAGCAGGCTTCCCTAAGCATAAAGGCAATCCAAGATAGGAAGAAGGAAAAGATCACGCCCCACATCCAAAAATCTAAGCAAAATCGGAAACCTCCTCGTGAGATAAATGGATTGCAAGAATTTCAAACTTAGGTTGATTTTAAGTCTAGAGACAATCTCAAACCAAAGAAAGGAAATTATTCGTTTAATGATATGTCTCAATACGTGCTAGGAAAATTTTCTTCTATTCTCCAACAATTATGATGATTTCACTTTTCATGTGCCTAACTCCCATCACTTTCTACCATTTTTCTGATTCCGCTTTTACTTATAACCCAAGATGACACAAATCATTGTGCTCGACAAAATCATTCCTTTATCTGTACAGAGTCAGAAAAATCTCTATTTGAATTTGCAGAAATTCCTTTTTCTCTTGAGTGCCTATGTAATGAGACTGTATATAACAATTTATTTCGGTTTTTCTATATTGTAGGTGAAGTGTGGAGTAAGAGGCAAGTTGGGTCCGGCATGTAATTCTGCTGGAATGATTGACCGCTATGTTCTTGGTTCTGAACATTTATATTCCAAGCCTGGTTACAGAAACTTAAAGGTATTCATAAACAGGAGATAATGGCATGATGATGGAAAATATGATAGGAAAATTAGTATTTATAAACTTGACCACAAATAGCTCAGACATGACCATGATGATGATGATGAGAAATCACTAGTTTGCTGCTTTTGTGGTACATTTCCTCTGATCATGAAAACCATTTTTATTGGACAGGAATGCACTAATTCTACAAAAGGTCAAGTTTCAGAAAATTCACCTGCATGGTGCTACGCACCATTTGATCCTGAAGGCATTTTAAGGTGACTTAATAAATCTATTCTTGTAGTTAAATCTTTGTTTGAAAAGTCAATGACAAGAGTGAAAATTGTCTCTTCACTCATTAAATCATCTTAAAGCCTGTATCCCAGACAAATTAGATTGAAATTTCTTATTTGATGGTTTTCCACATCAGAGCATGAGCCCTAAAGATGTTTGGCCTGAAACGTGGCATAAAAATGTAAAATTGTTTATTGTGTGCCATTTGTTGATTTTCTTTTAAATTTCATTAATGGAGGTTCATAGCAGAATCAATTTTACCATAAAGACATTATGAAACTCTTGTTCAAGGATATTTTGGTCTACATTGGCTAAATGCAGAGTGGATTCCTTATGGAACTTACATGAAATCCAATGGTGCTGCTATCTTGAACCATTCCAATCCTACTAAAATGTGAAGAATGGGCCCCTAAAAATGTCACAAGTTAATTTGGATGCTAACTTTTATGGCTTGCATGGTGAATCAATCATGTTCCAAGCTCAATATCTTCATTTATGACATACTTGATATGTAGTCAAAGAATATGTTAAGAGTATTAGAGATAAGCCATTAAACATTTATTTGTTATCTTTCTCCCTGCTTGTTGTTGTTGTTGTTGTTGGATAGGAAACAAAAATTTATTAAAGACCTTAAAAAGGCAAAGAAGATTCAAGATCCATGGGGGAGTGCATTTCCTAGAGCCCATGCAATCAAATTGCAAGAGCACCCTACAAGATCAACGCCCTCCCTAACTCGCAAAAACCTTCACACCGGATCTAGTGGTTGGAAACTCCACTCTATTCAAGGATCATGATCCTACCATTCTGAAGAAGGTGAAATTGATTCTGCAGCTTGTCCTTGAGCACACCCCTAATCCCAAAAGGCTTAGGGTTGCATAAAGATCTGCTGTCAATATTGAGTTCCCACCATCCTAAGGTGGAGGGGTCCAAGAATCCAATTTTGTTGGAGGCCATTGAGGGTCTTCTATTTTCCCTTTCCAGCCATGCTGCATTAGGTCAGAAATGGAGATGCCCTAGAAAACACTTGAGAACAACCCCAATTGACAAAGCATGGTTAATCTCGATGGAAATTTGGTACTGGTGCGAGGAAGGTTTTCAGAGGGTTGTTGGTTTCTTCTTCGGTTTTTTTTTTTTTTTTTGTTTTTTGTTTTTTGCAATTCCCCACATGATTGCTTGTGGGAGCATTCTCCAAGAGCCTTGCCTCTAGTTTTGAAAGGCCCGCTTTCCCATGCGTCAATTAGCTCCACAATAGAGCCCGATGAGACCCAATATATTTGGCTCTACCATTATAATTTGGCTCTTTTATAATTTACAGTCTTGCATGCTTCAGTGTTCGAAATATCTGTATCATGTAATGTAGCGCACCGTTGGAGTATGGATACATATCGGTTATCGCATGGGATATATTGGTTGTATTGCGTAATGTATCGCTGTTGTTGGAAACATGGGGAAATTGGTTGAATTTTTAATGAAACTTCAGTGATTGTTAAAAGAGACATCAATACACACTTGTAAATCAAAACATTACAAAATAAATTAAAATGCACATAATAGGTTTTCTTTATATGGGGTCCTAATCTATGCGCTGTCTAATTGAATTGGTGCAAGTATATTCAAAGTCTAGTTCATATAATTTATAAATGTAAGAAGATGTGTGGAAATACAAGCAATACATTCAAAAGCAAAAGAAGAATCACTAGATCAGGTCACATACATGTTTGATTTTATATTTGGACACGGATTGCAACCAATTTGTGAGAAATTGGGAAATTCTGATTTTTTTTTTTTTTTTCAATTTTCCGCAACTCAATTCATCTCCTCCAAATCTCGAAATTGAAGCTCCCAATTGCATGAAAAATCATGGATTTGTAACAATTTGACATTGATTTAACATGATTTACATGATAAAAAAAATGATTGAAAATTGAAAATGCTCACCGGATCGAACATGTGGGATATATCCCACTACTTGTGTGTTTCGTATCGCATAGGTGGGATACAAGATATATCATGGGATATAACGGCTGATATCGTCGATACTTAAAACACTGGCATGCTTCACTACTTCCTAGGTAAAGCTTATATTTAATGTAGGTAAAAACTACCCACTTCAAATGGCCATGCTATGTTAGCATACATTTATAGACATTTTTTGGCAAGTCAAATATAAAAGTAGGCCTTGGTACAGGGCATAAAATATTTGGTTGCATTTGGTCAATGGTTGGTTCTTGGACTGTGCCATAGCTGATGAACTTTTTTATTTTTATATTTAATTTTTTATGACCATCAATTAGACTCAATTGAGTAATTTTGATATGCAAATGTCTTCATCTTAAAAATTGATTCAGTTATTGTTTTGCTACTCAGCTCTTTTACAGCTGCTGCAACCTGCATCATTGGACTTCATTTTGGTCATGTTCTTGTACAATTAGAGGTATGGCTCTATTTTAAGATGTCTACTTGCCTTTTTTTTTTTTTTTTTTTTTTTGGGGGGGGGGGGGGGACCAATGTCCTAACCTTCCAAACATTGGCCTCTCCTTTTAAACTCTCAGTTCGCCAAGCCAAGGATTGGATGTTTATGGTCATCCGATCAAAATTACTTGGAGACATTTTAATGGGGAAATATTGTCAGAAATGACTTGATCATTGGGCTTTCTTTAATCCAGATTGTGCACTTCGTATAGCATTGTTCAGACCTCAGTTGCATGATCCTTCTTAATTAGGTGCTGCTCAGCTTTGAACTATGCTTTGGATCCCTGCTTCTGCTCCAACTTCCTACCTGGTTATACTTGAACACATTATGAAATAGAATCTGCTCCAGCGCCCAAATCCGTTGGCACTTCGCTTCACGCTTCGTGAAACTATAGGCCAGACAGAAAAGTTCATCCGGGGCGATGGAATACGCTATTTATGGTTAGCCGAAACAGAGGATTCACCTGCTACATTACAATACCTATCGCTTTAAACCTAATGGACAGTCCACATCGATGATTTGACTGTCCACACATCTAAAAGTACCATCGTGCACCTCTATGCATGTCCAAAGACTAGTGAAGTTGGTCCCCTTGTTTTATATTTTCCAAAAATGAAACATGGTTGCTAAAAAAATTTCGGGGACAACAACATTAAGCCTGCCAGTTATTTGATGACTTGTTAGTTTTTTTTTTTTTTTTGTTGGTGATTTAGGAAATAAGTGAGTTGAATAAATCAGAATGCAAATAAACTGCACGTAAAAATATGTCAAATCTAAAGAGTGCACTTGAAGATTGATAACAAATATAATTTGATTTCTTGCTAGTGTGAGGCATGGACTAAATCAAGATTGTTCATGCCCCTCACATCTGGTGTATCAGTCTCTTAGTTTATATCTCTCAAGATACCACAAGTCAACAACCCATCTTACAACAGCCCACAACCTGAACAAACTGGAACTCTGCCCTGCAAATGCCAACACACACATTTGTTTGCCCAAAAGCAAATGGAAGAGGAAAGTCGAAAAGTAGAAGACAGGGAGTTTCTTTGACTGTCAACCTGAGTTCCCCTTAAATAGTTCTAAGCATGATAAGAAAGTTATGAAATGCTCAGATATCTGCTCGAATGTGGCTGTTAACAAAGAGAGTGCTTTATGCACTAAGGCATATTATGAAACCATAGCAAGATTGGCTACATGCGACGGACATCCTACCTAATTCTAATTAATATTAAAATCAATCAATTAAGAATTCATGAAAAAAAGCCAATTCAGCACCATAAATGCAAAGAAAGGACTCATCTGAGGTCACCGAACCTGTGATTTGCCACCCTACAGGACGTGCATGTGCAAATGAGCACAGTTAACTGGTTTCCTACTGGCTTGTGGATCCATGCATGTAAACTGGCTAAAGGGAAGTTTTGGTATTTGAATGAAAACAATAGGGAAAGCCATCCTTATAAGCCTTCTCCAATTTTTGTGAACTTCTCGTATGGGACTAAACTTTCCATAATGAAAAGCAAAGGGTAAGGCCACCCAAGGTTGTTTTTTCAAACCAAAATGTAACATAAAACTACCAAAACAAATGTATTATGTTGAAATACACTAACAAATAAAAGAAGATTTTGGGAATAACAAAGAGCTATATTTCATAAATGATGCTAACAAGTTGTCTTGAACTTGGTGAATCAAGTCTTGAACTAATTTTCTTTGGTGTAGACCATACATGAGGTACACACAATAGTCTCAACATATTCATTAACACGAGTTAAGAATATAGCATGCCATTGCATGCTATGATCCAACCATCGTGTGCATTGCATTTTGTATAGCATCATGTGAAACAAGAGTGATGTGACAGCTTTCAAGGTATGAATGCATCGTGCATCAAGTGAGCAAGTTTAAATCATGAAAATGTTAAAAAGTGACATGTGGCACCACTTGACATCTATCACCCCAGGGAAATCAAATATACAATAGTCCCACCACATCACCAACTTTGCATGCCATGGGGAACTGTTGGTTGGATGGCATGGGTTTTAGCCAGTGTTCGAATTATCTCCAATATTATCGAATTATCTCTGATATTATCTTTATCTCTAGCTCGGCGATACCGATAACACTGGTAGCGATACCAATAATGCTGGTAGTATCAAAAATTCTATGTATTAGAAATCTATTGCTAAGTATCGCCAACGTATCAATATCGCTAATGTAATCGCTAATATTTTCAACTATGTAAATTCTAGGTGTCGCTTGTATTGCCAATGCATCAATATCGCCAATGTATCGCCAATATTTTCGACTATGTAAATTCTAGGTAATGCTTGTATCATAAGTGTATTGACGATATTTTAATAGTAAATTTTTATTTCAATTTTCTTTTCATGGGCACATGGTTGCATATAATGTTCAATTCATCATCGATAATATCTCGATATTATTAATATTGCAACATGCGCGATATCGAGACCACAATATTTCATTTCCTTTCTAATTATTGATGATTTCTTTGTGAAATATCATGTGTTGTTGATATTTTGCAATATCGATGGATGTTTGGTTGGAAGGTTGGATAATTAAATAGGCCGGATGGGATGGTTGGACTAATTTCTTACGACAACACATGCTTTTAAGGCCCCATTAAATGGAAATTTGTTATGTACGCATTCTTTTTGCAATTTTATTATTATTATTATTATTATATATTTTTTTAATTTCTAAATATGCAAATATGTACATTTTAACATCTGAAGTTTCGTTGAAAATTCCACCATTTTCCCCATGTTTCTCCGCATTTTCGGTTATTGGTGATATCGATATTGTTTCCATATCCCTTGCTAGCGAAACCTGTAGCGATACTGATACTTTGAACACTGGTTTTGGCTCATCAAGTGTCATCCCAAGGCAAGTTATGTAGGATGAGCCATGGTGTGATTGCTTGGAGGAATACTATGCCACATGGCATATTAATCTTACCAAGGTTTCCTTACTAACCTCCCATGAATAACAAACTGATTCAACAAACAAATTAGCTATTTCAGCAATTTCCCTCTTGATTTCTCTAGGAATGTGCAAAATACAAACCACATAGAGTGAACTAATTGCGAGTCTGGTAGCCATGTCTTAAACATGCTTGTTGCTTGTTGTGTTGAATTTTTTATTTTTAATTCATAAGCTAGGCTTGAATCCTAGAGCTCAATGTTGAACCACATCCTTGTTGCCCAGCTACCATTGAGCTATGGGCTTGAACCCTTATTGTGTTGAAACTTAGCATTGACTCAATCTTAATTTCGACATCATGTAACCAAACAATTTGAAGAACTGCTTTTCTAGTATCCCACTACACTTATAAATATCATTATAAGTTGGAGCCATATTAAGCTGAATATCTCAGCCTAGACTGCCTCACGCTACTCACAGTGCCCTTGTCAGTCAACAAACTTGATGAAATGCATTCAGGGATAGGTTCTAGACATGGAATAACAGGATCAAGGTGTTCTAGAGAACTACTAATTAACTTTCTCTGTTGGAAGCTATGTGTTCATTGATATGCCGTCCATCTTTTCTGACAAAGTTAATTTTTACCTCATCGATTTTTCCAAAATCTGTTATATCTATTCAGGATACTTTTTTTGAACGTCTTCGTCTTATGACAAAAAAATATATACTACTTTAAGTCTGCATTTCATAGATCTAAGTAATGCCTTTCCATCCTTACCCATTTAAATGCTTTTCAGTGTCCTCAAGCCCTGTGTAGGTGCTATCAAATCTCTTCTTATAAATGGTTGCCTTTCATTTGTATTCTTGTTTACATTAACAAAAGTTGTTCTCATTCTGATAGATGTTTTTCATTCCGTGCATCGACTTATCTGGCTCACTCAATGACAAAGCATGAGTTATTTTCATTGTAGATTAATGAGTGAATTGATGTCTTCATTACATGTTTCAGGACCATAAACATCGGCTTTTCGATTGGTTACTATTTTCTGTGTTACTTTTTGCCCTTGGGTTATTCCTTGCCTTCATAGGTATGCTCTTAACAGCTAGACTGTTTTATGCTCTTAACTTCCAAATTACTTTTTGCCCTTGGGTTATTCCTTGCCTTCATAGGTATGCCTCTTAACAGCTAGACTGTTTTATGCTCTAACTTCCAAATTATCCATTAAGATGTTTTTACATAATCTATAATTGAATTCATTTTGCATCTTTTCATGTTTTTTTGTCAGGAATTCCCCTAAACAAATCTTTATACACAATCAGTTATATGTTACTTACAGCTGCTTCAGCAGGGATCACTTTTTCTGCTTTGTATCTGTTGGTAAACTCCAAATCTCTACTCTACTAACTGAAAGTTAAAACCATGATATCTTTCTTGCTAGACCATAATCCATGAAAAGAACCTAGAACTTGAAGCATATAAATTATTTTCTCTAATGAATTAATATTATGAATTCCAAGGTATAGTATGTATAGGATTTTCAAGTTTATTTAGGAAGATTCTAGAAATCTTCTCAAGCTTATCTAAAGAACTCTTAAGGATCCTCTCAAGTCTATCTAAATGATTTTCATAGACTGCAAAAGTACCTTCATAATACATAGAAATTACAAAATACTCTCATAGAAAGTACACTACCCCTAAAAACTGTTTGGTCATGGGTGATGAATGAACACCCAATTTGCTACATATCTAGCTATGACGATCTCAAGGAAGTGGCTTAGTAAAGATATTGGCCAATTGTTGAGAAGGAATAGGCATGGTGTAAATCTGTCTTGAAGCAACTTTCTCACATACAAAATGATAGTCAAGCTCAAAGTGTTTTGTGCATGCATTAAAGACTAGATTTTCCACCATATTGTAGCACTGACATTATAACAACAAAGAGTGGAGGGCCTAGGCAATGACCAAAATATGAATATTTTCTCCAAGTAGTTTAGTCCTTTTCCTGTCAACACATTTTGTACTCGGCTTGTCATTATATATATATATTTAGTAATTTTCACAATGAAATACAGAGAAATATACTCCTTTCCCCAATGGCATCAAAACTTCAAGCTCCATATACTACAACCTGAGTTTTTGTTTTTGCTTTTTTTGTTTTGTTTTTTTTTTTTGTTTTAATTTTTTTAAATTTTTTTTATAAAAATTTTAAAATTTTAATTAATTAATTTTTTTATTTATCAGGATCTGATCCACATGCAGCTCCTCCCCTCTTGCATTTGATCTTTCATGATTTTTTGCCTCTTTCGTTTCTTTCTTCCCCCAAGATTTTCTAGTCTTCTTCACGAAGATGATGAGGACATCTGACCGTTTAGAGTGAATCTGATTCAGGACATGAAAATTAAATATGATATGCGAGATTTCAGGCTTAAATATGAGTGCTCAGCCGAAGTTTCAGCCCTCCTATAGGACCAGATTCTGAAATTCTGTTGTGAGGAAGAGAATTGCTGCAATAGATGATTGATTCGAAGTGTAGATGATGGGGTGAGATGAGAAGGGATGGTAGAAGATGGGTAGTAGAGATGGCAATGGATGGGGGCGAATCGGGATAGATGTGGCTTCGCACCACGGTAGTTAACCCTTCGATAAAGGGAGGGCTTCACACCCAATTAGGCTTCACAACTCAGAGAGTAGGAAAATGTAGAATTTTTATTAATCTTCAATGAATGAAAAAAAGCTACAAGGGGTACCTATTTATAAGAAAATCATATATCCCAAAACTCGCGCCATGTGCGCAACCTATTACTTGGCGATGAAGTAAACCAAAATAAAAACTAATCAAAGAAATCTGAAGCGTCCATGATGTTCTAAATAACATTAATAAGTAAAACCTAAAATATGAAATCAATTGACTAGTGGGCCACGATCATGAGATCCCATGATGGGATTTTCTTGACTAACGGGCCCACTCTTTTGAATCAAAAGTTCGTCTTCTAGCTAAGAGGCTCTCCCTGGACGTTGTCATCGATCCAGATTGATGGTGGGGCCCTCCTTCTGGCGTACGTGCGTGGGGGGGGGGGGGGGGTGAGTGCGCGTGATGTCCCCATCAGAATCATTAGAGGAGGATAGCAACGCAACCTTCTTTGTGGCTAGACGAGTGTTACATGGGGCCTGTGGGGTCCAGATCGCATCCTTAGCCATTGTAGAAGACCTCACGTGCATGGTTTGTACATCTTTAAAGACCCCACACTGGGAACATGCATGTGAATTGTGTATTGTGGAGTTCTTGACCGTTTGATCGAGTGCACGCGTCGATTGGACTGTTGGATTGTGCGTATCGGGTTGTTTTACCCACTTTTGATCGTGGCCCACCTCGATCGTGGACACTTTAGGACTTAGGTGTCTTAGTTTTTATTTCTTACTTTATTAAGATTTAGTTTATTTTGCGGCTTTGTTTTATGCATTAAATGACATATTTTAGATATTAAGTTTTTTTTTTTTAATAAGAAATCTTTCTTGAGAGTGTCCTTTTGTAAAAATGAATTTATGAGATTATAAAAGGAGGGGGGGTGTGGAGCTCTCTCCATGCTATTGCTTCTTAAAAACTTTAAAGTTTCTCTTATTTCTTAATGTCATTTGAAGGATTCTCCATGTGCTTAGGAGATTAGGATTGGTGAGAGGCCATTCCTATTCAACATAGGTGTGGGGCTTCTACTTATCTTTCGTATTCTTCCTTTTCTCCATCAAAAAGGTATTTCCTTCAAGTTTTCATCTTTTCTTCTTCCCCCTTTTCCAAAATCCCTTCATTTCTTCCTCTTTAGATCCTCCCATATAAACCTAGCCCCTGAAACCCCTAACCTTAGCCAAAATAACCCATATGTGTGACCGTACAACCACGTGTGAACCTGTATAGCTGGCCGTATGACCCACCCTTCGTACCTTTGATTCCTTCTTGCTTCCACATCAAAAGCCCCTTAAATCCCATACCTTAATCCTAACCTAAACCCTAGATCCCCCAATATTTAGGTTTTCCCAAATCACCTAAACCCCAGATTCCCAATTTCCCTAATTGGCCCTAAATTCCAAACTTCCAACCATCCAAATACCCAATTCCCTTCTATTAAGACCCGAAGCCTCAAATCCTTTACCAATTAAGCAACTTAAGCCTTAATTTCACTTTTCCCCAAATCCTATGAAACCTAGGTTGGGCTAAACCCTAATTGAGCAAACCCTAGGTAGTATTAGCTTTCCCTTTTTGAAATTAAACTAATTCCTATGCTACTTGGATGTTCCTACATCCATAAGATCCCATCTTTTAGTATTTAATGGTCATGCATTGCGTAGTTTGATATATGTGGCTTGAACTTCTCATAGTTACATGCTTGATTCTTGATATATTTGATGATTTAGCGTAGTTTATGAATTTTGATTACTTAGATTAAGTTGCTGATTGATCTCGCATAGTTATTTAATTATATGCATGTGTCCTGCATCAGAAGACCAACCCTCACCCTCTTTCTCCCAAATTTCCTTCTTTACATTCTATCCTTGTTTCTTCATCTCTTTCTTCACAACCCTACCCTCCTTTTCTCTCTTTGCTTGTTCTTTCCTTCCAAAAGGGATTAAAAAAAAAAAAAAAAAACTTGCCCATAACTTGAAGCACACATGAAAAAATATTAAGCCATTGAAACACAATAGGTGTCCTCAGTCTGGGCTGTTTGCAGAAATCGTGTCCTGATTTTCATATTAATGACCTTAGAAATATGATTTGTGTTGGAGCTAATGAGTGGCTGCACTATAGGGTGGACAAAACTGCACATTGGTGCTGAACTGCCATTTGGAAACCTCTTATCACTAAGAACCAAGTAAATCTCATCAAAATCCTCTGCAAGTGTTTGCATCAAATACTCGGCCCTAGTTCCCTCCAAATTTTTTAGCAATGTCACTCTCAATCATACCTCCTCTTTCCTTTAATAAAATTTCATACTGATAATGGTATCAATTACTATACAAAATGAAGGTGATTGGTTACATAATCCTTGACTTGAATAAAACTATGCAATCGGTATTAATGCCTTTGATGAAATGCCCTTGAACTAGGAAAATAACATGAATACATAAAATCTCCTAGGACAAACATCATAATGCAACAAATACATTATGTGCTTTAATATAAATCCATGGGTATAGTGCTTCCAGTTTTATGAAAGAGTGAACCTTGCCTTTACAACAACTCAAAGTGTGCCATCCATCTTGTAGTGGCCTGAGTTATAACAATTAATGATGGAAAATGTGAATCTATTTCTTTCACAATCTACCAAACCTTTCTCCATGTAATTGTCTATGACAGTTAGCCCACTATTCTAATTTTTATGAGGATGTCCATTTTCAAGATCACTTATGTATACCAAGTGATTTTTGTTTTTTTTTTAAATTATTTTTTAATCACTAGCTAATCGAACTGTTTTTTAATTTTATTTATTTATTTATTTTACATTATGTTATTTTTATGTGGTTGTTGACATCAATGCATTTGCACATTATTCTACTTTGTACCACAGGTGGATGTATGTGGTTACAGGCGCGTGACGTTTGTGTTAGAGTGGATGGGAAGGCATTCTCTGAGTATATTTGTTCTTGTGGCCTCTAACATAGCTGTTATTGCCATTCAAGGATTCTACTTCACTTATCCTGAAAATAACATTGTAAGCCCTTCTATTCTCAAAAAAAAAAAAAAAAAAAAAAACAAGAAAGAAAGAAAATATTGTAAGCCCTTCTAAGCTTGCGATCAGGTTCCTTGAAACTATTTTCTTAAGAAATCCAAAGAGCGAACTATAATTTTGCGAATTAATCAATAAGATGCATTTCAAGGATGTGCAAAACCAATTTTATTGTGAAATATGTGGCAATGACTTACGGGCCCAAGTTTGGTTGCATATGGAAACACAAGGAAACTCTGAGAGCTAGGTATGCATTTTTCTTTTAATTGTGCTATTAGTTGTTGTTGGGCTATATATGTTCCAACAAGCAACACATGTGCATAGTATGTGCTCGACGAATCGCCATAGAGATGAGGGAGACATCATTAGACTATGAACTGTCGGCTGAGGTTGTATTTCTCAACAAACATCCTACATAGATATATTTCTTTGGCCCTTTTGTTTCCTCTCATCATCTTCATGCTTTCACGGGCTCTGAAATATGGCAATCAAAATTTGGATTTTAACGTTTTTGACTGCCCTCAAATTCCCCGAAAATATGGTCGGATGATGCTGGCTGGAATGCTTATTGTCATAGTACAGGTGGGCCTGCCATGGGCTCCTGGTTTGGGTTGTGGGCCACTGGGCCTTTGGGCCTAATAGTTTTATGTTATTTCTTAGGTTTTTTCCTCATTCCTATTTTGCCCTTATACTGAGGGGTATTTTATGTAATTTGGCACCTTTTGTCTTATAAATATAATAGGGTTGAACGTCCAACCGGATTGGTCTTTCCTTTCTTTCAAGGCTTTCCTACTTTACATGGTATTAGAGCCTAGGGATTGTTCCTAAGGTTTCTTTCTTTGTACTTCCTCTCTTGATCTTTCTCTTTCGAAGCATATTTCATTTTCCTCTCTTCTTCTTTTCTAGCCTTTTTCTTCTTCTTTTATACATACGTTTGATCTTATTTCAAGGGTCGTGGGTGTTTTTTACCCACTGATCTGATTTAATTTGAGAGGAGACCTACAGCTAGAGATTTTTTATCGTTTTTTGAGATTTGTGGTGGAGTACCAATTGTAGTTGATGGAAGTATAGTCTGATATAAAGCCCGTCTAGTAGCTAAAGGGTTTACACCATGGTATTTCGTAAAGACCACCACCGTTAACATTACAATACAGGCCATAACAACCATTACAGTCTTTAAAAAAAAAAAAAAAAAAACCATGTATCGGCCACGTAACGGACTGTTACAGGGTCATTACACCCATTATGGGGCTGTAAGGGGCCTTTTTCTGTAATAACCGTTATTGCCTCATAAATCGTAATGGGGTCACTGTTACCTTTACGTAACGGCCATTATGTAACATTTTTTGCATACCTTGGTTTACACAAACATAATAAGGATTATTCTGAAACCTTTGCTCCTATTGCTAAGATGAACTCAGTTCATGTTATCATTTCTTTGCTAATTTGAATTGGCCATTGCACTAGTTTGATGTTAAGAGCACCTTCTTAAATGGTATTTTGGCTGAGAAAATTTATATGCTTCCTCCACTATCTCCATCTTTGTGGTAGTAATGGAAGCACTTAGCAGGATGATTGATAGATTGAAGAGGAAGGTCCGGTGTGGGGATTCAGAATAGATACTTCCAAATTCCAGATGACACATTTGCAGTATGTGGACGATACGCCACTTTGTGAGGTCGATGAAGAAATGGTGGATAACCTGTGGATGATTGTGATTTGCTTTGAAGCCATATCTGGGTTAAAGATAAATATTAGAAAAAGTGAATTATTGGGGGCTGGCATTTCCAAAGATGAGGTGACCTTCTTTGTGTGATTATTTGGGTGCAGGGAAGGTTCCTTTCCATCTACATATCTTGGCCTCTTGTTGTGTATGGGTAAACCACCCAAACATCCATGGGATAAAGTCATAGAATTGTTCGAAAAGAAATTATCTCAATGAAGGAGCAAGTACCTATCTTTAGGGGAAGGATAACTCTAATTAAGGTGGCTATGTTGAACGTTTCTGATCTATTTTTGTCCCTTTTTAAATGGCCAAAGTTGGTATCGACAAAACTTGAAAGAAATAGGCGGGATTTCTTTTGGAAAGGTGTGGAAGATTAGAAAAAATTTCATCTTATGAAGAGGGAGGATTTCTGTAAGCCATGGGATCAAGGGGGTGCGGGGTTAAAAAGCTTGGAAGTGGTGAACGTAGCCTTGTTAGGAAAATGGGTATGGAGATTTAGGGTGGAGGGAAGTTTATGGAGGGAGGTGGTTGGTAGGAAGTATGGTCTCAATTCCAAGGGTCGGTGGACCCGACCCTTGTTGATTTATAGATCTTCCTGTTTGTGGAAAGTGGTAAATTCAATTTAGAAGTAAGGTATGGGAGGGTGTGGGCTTCTCCTTAGTAAATGGGTTGAAGATTAGATTTTGAGATGATATATGGGTGGGAGAGCAGAAATTGGAGTGAGATATTTCCTAGACTAGCAAGGCTAACAAGAGGGGAGGGTCTAGTAGTTGCAAACTGTTTCTCCATGCAAGGTGAGGAAGTGATATGGGCCTTGTCGTGTACAAGTCTAAATGACAATGAATTTGAGGAATTGGTTAATTTGTTGAATCCCTTATCCAAGGTGAGGCCAGTCCCATTCGAATTAGATTCGATGGTGTGCTAAAAGAGAAGTCTGGGATTTTATTTTTTATTTTTATAAAATTATTCTTCAAAATGCTTAGTGGGGGGGGGGGGGGGGGGGGGGGGGGCAATGAGTGGTAACAAGGTGCTCACTTTGGATAACCTTCGTAAAAGAAATATGATTCTTCCAAATGCATGTATCATGTGCCTTTAGGATGAGGAATCAGTGGATTATTTATTCATCCATTGCACTTTTGCTTGACAAATGTGGATATAATTCTTAGATCTCTTTCGACTTATGTAGGTGTGGCCAAAGTCTATTGGGCAATTCTACATGAAGTGGCAAAGTGGGTCTACAAGCAAATTGGGCTAGAAAGTTTGACGGTCGTCTCCTTGCGGGTGTTTGATCATTATGGCTAGAAAGGAATAATCGGTGCTTCAGGAATTGTGAGGGGCGAGTGGAGGAGGTTTTCAGTAGGGTTAAAATGCCAGTCATTGAATGGGTTAAAGCCTTCTTCTTGATAGTTGGCGCTGTTTGTATCGTGTATCTTTGTATATTTCGGTTGAGGCCTTTCTTTAATAAATTGTTGTGCAATGATAAAATGATGGGAAGGAATAAGGTACGTTTGTCACACCCCAAAATTCGACACCCAAGATGGTTAGACCCCGATCCCACTTCCTAGGTCATGGCTTATAATTTAAGCATTCACAACCATAATTCTAGAAATATCACATAATGCCAAACCGTACTTCCATAAAATACTCAAAACTCATTATAATAATTTAAAGTCTCATCAACTCCCTCAATAAAATTTTCTTTTTCTTCCTTTTGTTTAATACAATGAATTTCAAACTAGAAAAGAAAACTAAAACTAGACCGACGACTAAAACTCTGTTCCACTTCGCTTCTTGACTAAACTCTACATCCTGAAATTTAATATCCATAGTAATGAGTGAGCTTATAAAGCCCAGTGAGATAATCTTGTACAATTACCACATCACATGTAATAATAATTTCAAAGATCGCATAAAACATATATCTTTTGGAATAAGAGTATTCAAGACTAGAATAAAAAACTTTATAAATCATGCATTTAGATATATTTTTCAGAATAAGAGTATTCAAGACTGAATAAAAGACTAAATCATACATTTAGAATAGTACATACTTTCCAATAAAATCATGCATGTGGTAGAATATGTGAATGTGAATCATCCTTCTCAGTATAGTTAATCATCAGAACCTCTCGGGATAATTTATTTTAGTTGGCCCACATTTTCCAATACAACACCTAACTTGGTAATGGAAACCTTTTGCATACATACTCACCCATCCAAAGGGCACTCTTGGCCTGGTAATGGGAACCTCTTGCATGATGCTCACCCATCCAAAGGGCTCATTGGTGAGGAATCATTGAGCATGGTCATGCAAAACAACATCTCCTACCGAACCTGGCAGTAAGAATCTTTTGCAATGCCGACATGCTCACCTGCCCAAAGGGTCTACTCAACATAGTTTCCAAGATCGTTTTCCGAATAACAAAATCAAATATCTAACACAATAACTATAAATTTCTAGCAATAAATCCAATAATTTAAAATAAAAATAATAGATATGAAATTCTGAGAAAATTATAAATTGCCCTCAAAAAAATCACAATTTCAGGCTATAGAATAGGATTGCAAGTGTAAAGCATCATAGGGTAGGATTTCGGGCGATAGACAACTTGGGATTTTTATGTGGGGCGGTCCTTAACGTAATTAGTTTGATAAAAATCATGTTTTTCAGAAAATTTACAAAATAAAAAAAAAGCCCTCAGTTTCATTGTTTCCATAATTCAGCTGCCGAATTTCAAATTTTCAGATATAAGGAACACTGATCTTTAAAATATTCATCCAATGGTTCTGATACTTGGGATTGTTGTGAAATTCCTCAATCCATACATAACCCAATAAAATTCAAAATTCTAAGAGAATTTAGAATATTTAATAAAATAACAACAACAACATATGAAATTGATAACCTACTTAAACAACTTTGTAAAATAAGAATGATTAGAAAACTAGTTGTGTGGAAAGAGCATGAGATGACTCACTGATTTGAAACGCTTAACTATTTCAAACACGAACTTGGACTCAACCCGATAATGAGAACACGTTAAACTGATTCTTTCTCTCTCGCAAGCTGACTAATCTCACGACTACCCTCTTTCACGTATGTTGGTTGGGTTACTAAACTTCTCTCCGAATGCCCTACCCTCATGACCCTATTTATACTCCACTTCCTGGTTCTAAACACCCGTTGAATAAGGAAACTCCAGTAACACATGCTGGAAATCTCCGGCTTAGTTAACGTCAGGTGGCCCTTGCTAGTTATTTAAAATCAACGATGTGAATGGTATTGTTGATGGACTTAGATGAATGGTTGGGATTTGATTTGGACAGTTTGGCTTCGTGAGTTACGGACACTTGATGCAATAGTGTCTTACTTGTCGCATCTTGATGGAGGGGGAATCGGAGAAAGCGAGAAAATCGGTTCTACAACGTGCAAGGTATTCCGTAACGGCCACCATTGTTACCTTTACGATATGGGCTGTAACGGTCGTTATGGCTGTTACGGTCTCTTTTTTTTTTTCTTTTTTTTTTAAAAAATTTAATAAAAACCCAAAAAACCTGTATCGGCCTTGTAACGGGCCGTTACGGGTCCATTACAACCCTTACAGGGGACGTAACGAGCCGTTACGGGGGTTGTAATGGCCTTTACGGGTCATTTTATCCGTAACGGCCGTTACAACCTTTATGACCCCATAACGTGTAACGGTTGCCACCGTTACCTTTACGTAATGGCCTTTATGGAACACCATGACAACGTGTGAACGAAGAAGTTGCGAGCCTAGTTTCTTAGTAGTGGCATTGTAATGCTTCCGACATTTAACATGACAACCGGTTGAGTTTTCGTTGAGTTTACTCGGTGAATGGGTTGGATCGTTTGAGATGGCGAGTTTGATGGAAGCCTAGGATTCGAATTGTTTGGGATGATGCTGATTTAGACGGCCTAGATTGTTAAGATGATGGCTGATATCTACGGTTCAGATAGTCCAATTTAGTGGGTTACAAATCCACTGCACAATGTCTTTTTTCCTATACTGTAAAGGTAGCGGTGGTGGCCATTATAGAATACCTTGCTCATCTCACTGATATATCCTTAGGGATTTGATATAATTCTTTCTAAGAAATTTTAAGGAAAAAAAAAAAAGAATTAAATTTGGATGAATAATGTCGCTGATTTGGGGGACCACTCAAGTGCCCTTAAATTGACATGAAATTCATGCAATCTATGATACACATCTCACTAATACAATGGGCTCCAAATTATGTTTATTTCACTATTCGACTATGTGGGCGAACATTTAGTGGACAGTGAAGAATTAAAAAATAAAAATAAAAATCCAGTGGTCCTATTTCAATAAACAAGTGTCTGCAAATCAACAATTATGATAATTTAAACAATCTTATTTTGGAATTGTGACTTAGCAATAGTAGGCTCACATTTTAATGGGTTTAGTTCGATTTAATACATGCAATGTGTATAACATTTTGAGTGCAAGTGTATCAAGTTTCATGCAACAACGGAGCATCTAATAAGGAAAAAATGAGAAGTTCTCAAGTCAAATTGGTGGGGACCATAAGCTATGGTCCACCCAGAAAATAACTTTCAACTAGTTAAGTGCATGTGAAATCCAACCTTTCCAATAGAATGGTCCCAAAATGAAGGCCACTTCTACCCATTAGGTGGGCCATATAAAGAAATTTGTAGCCATTGATCAATAACATATATACAAGTGTGGTTGACTCGATAAGTGGATATGCCTAAATTTTACAAAAGGTGATCCCCATGATGGGGCAAACCTATTGGATGGAGTGGATTTCTCACATACAAAACAGGTTAGAAGTTACCTGCCGCTGGACCATAACTTATTGTCCAACCAGTTGGATGGATTTTACTTTTAAACATATGGACACAGAGAGAGATGCACTTGCAGCAGAGAGAGAGAGAGAGAGAGAGAGAGAGAGAGAGAGAAGAGAGAGAGGAGAGAAAAAAGAGAGGAGAGAAGAAGAAGAGGTATATTTTTTAAAAATGGCTCCATTACGACCATTACGAGCATGTAATAGGCCATTATGCCGTAATGACTGCTACAATGCATTTTTTCAGGGCTCACTGATTCGAACTCCTATGTTCGTTAGCCTAAACTATTATCATTTTGATCCACTCATCAAATACTTGATGTTGCATAAAAGATAATCACTCTTAGACTTGAGAACGTGTAAGGATCAAATCTTGACAAGGCGGCTTTGGCTGACTTTACGAGGTTTCCCAAAGGCCATTGAAACTGGGTGATGTTGAGTATATTTATAAGGTTTCATTGATTCTTGCATGGGCCATCATTGGATCCATTGGATTTACCTAGGGACTTGTTTATGGCTTGATCTAATTTGATCAGGGACTGATCAATTGGTTTTACCGCTAGGCACAGTACTTAAAAGGTTTTAAATCGGCTTTACAAAAGTTTCTAACTGTTGAAGTTTTGTTTTAACCATTAAAATTACTTTGATCACACTTGATAATGACTTGATGGTCCACTACTTGATCAACATGGGATTTGGATACATACCAGATGGCCTAAATAGTGGAAGGATTGGATCATGAGTATATGCATAGATAAGATAGTTTAACAGGTCCCTCTCCCCCCTGGGCATTGTCACTTGGGGGGAGAGAGAGAGAGTTCTCTTCTTCTCTTCTCCTTCACGCGTGCGATGTGCGCGTGATCCACCTAGTGGACGGTGTGCATCTCCCTTGGCCCCTACTAGAGGAGCAAATGACATCGGCAAAAGCATTGTGGAAAAAGTGTCCTACAATTCAATTGCTCAAGGTAAGATCTTGACCCTTCTTCGCGGTGTTTGATCTTTTAGAAATCTGATGTTTTCACAAACAGGGATTCTTGGGAGGAATATTGAATTGGGTGAGTTTCTGCTGCGTTTAGACCCAAAAATCCAATAGAAGTAGCTCCCAGATTGTGGCTACATTACTTTATAATCCAACTTGAAATGTAACTTGTCACGATTTGGGGCCTGGAACCTCGATATGAATGCTAAAGAAGGTAACCACAATTTGGTTACTTCCACTTAGTTGGACTAATTATTGCAATTCAGTCCAATACTTCAGCCAGACACAGCCCTAAATGAAATTTTTCGCTGGTTGAAGAAATGCTCCTTGCATGTGGTCAAGATAAAAATCAGTTCTCTGCAGTGTATCGTTCGCAATATAAGACTTGCATGTCATAGTTGACATAAGCAGGTTTTATCTTTGGCTATATTGTTAAAGTTTGTTAGAAAATGAAGATAGTTACAGCAACCCTGGGGGCCCAAGGTTTCGGTGACCACGGTTTTGCTTGAAACTCAATATCGAGGACACAATCCATACCTCACTTTGAGAAAATTAATAGAATCTTAAAATCCATCTGATAATGGTAGCCAGGATTTATTTTTCAGGTTCAACCAATAATATTTTTAGGTGGATTTAGTTGCTTTGGAGATTTCATTTTTGTGACTTCTCATCTCGATTTCTTTCTGCAACATTTGCATATTACTAATGTACAATCTAGAAACTTCTCAAGCACTAGCATCGCCTTTTGATCTCCTTATTCATTTTTCTTCTGCAGATTCATTGGATCCTAAAACACTTGGTGCACAATTGATGTGTGCATTCGGTTGAATATTTTGTGCAGAGGTAATTCTTGTATCTCAAGTCTCAATATCTTTTACCATTTATCTTCAAGGAATGCTATGGTGATTTCTGTGAGAGACTAGAGACGTGAATTGCTGCACCCATGCTAACATTGCATAAGTCTGCAACGTCCAGGCCAATTATTAGGTGGAGCTGACCAAGAACATTCCTTGGCCAGTAAATCAGCCAATCCAATCATCACGAAGGCCATGGTCATATGAGGAAAATGGATGGGTTAGAAAGAATCACCCTCTGCATATATTCACATTGTATGTGTGGCATACCTGATGAGTGACCGGTCTGACTTTTAGGACAAGGCATGTTCACATAGAGCCCACATATTCACACATCACTATATATGTGTGATACTGTTCACTCCCCAAGTATAGGGTTGTGATGTAGTAATAAACTCGGTAAGACCGAGGTCGAATCCACAGGGACTGGTCGTCACAATTCAAATTCACAATTCTCCTTAACTAATTCAACAAATAATGGAGCAATTTACTAACACAATTCTATGGAAAATAACTATTGAGAATAAGAAAGAAAATTCAATCAGAGAGAGCACTAGGACTTTCGAATCCACCCTTAATTATCCTAACCTTTGTTTTGTCTGTTAAATTCCCTTAAATTAGATTGATCCACTTATCTAGAGAAAGCACAATCTGTGTCCT
Source organism: Magnolia officinalis (assembly GCA_021015155.1). Taxonomy (NCBI): domain Eukaryota; kingdom Viridiplantae; phylum Streptophyta; class Magnoliopsida; order Magnoliales; family Magnoliaceae; genus Magnolia; species Magnolia officinalis. Next base: position 82,319,673 of record JAJHSJ010000006.1, read on the forward strand.
TAATCGGGCATACAGATTGTCTAATTCCTTCAAGCAATGCCATGGATAACATATCCCATGTCCAAATCGGGCATATGGAATATGCAGTTCAGTAAAGCACCTTGTTTCTTCCTTACAGGAACCTGTTCATGATCAGATACAAGCACCTAGAATAAGCATCCAAACCACATCCATCCATAGACCCAAAAGTTCATAGATGGAGAAGTATAAAATTTAAGACAATCAAGCACACTAAGGAAAGAAACAAATCAATCTTAATTAAAGTAAAATCAACATGGAACAAAGGGTATTCAAATTAGGGGTTTCATCTCAGCCCTAGCTGAGAGATTAGTTACCCATAAACTCCATTAAACAAATGGAATAAATAAACATAAAAATTCATAAAGGAAAATTCAAACCAATTTCTCTCTCTTCTTTCTTCTCTCTCTTCTCTTTCTTCTCTCCCTTGCTGTAGATCTGGAGCTCCTCCCTGGTTCTGAATGCTTTTCCCACGTCCAAAACTCCCCTTTTATAGCTGCTGGATGGCTGGAATCGGGGAACCCCTATTTGTGTGGCCCACTTGATCTCTCACTCCGCCGTCCGAATTGCTTTTAACGGTGGAATTCACTTGATTGCTTGCCTTGGCCGAAAAACGACACCTAGGTGAGGGTCACGCCCCCCCTCTGAAGTGATTGGACGGTTCCGATTGATGATTTGGATGTTGGATGGGGTCCGCTAGAGAAACCCGCTCAAAACAGAGAAAACGCTGTTGCGTTTTCCGTGTTTTGAGAAGAAGAGTCGGTCAGCGTTTGCTGACCGACTTCCTGACTTTTGGTGCACGCCCGGTGCACTAGTGCACCGTGCACATTCACTGTATGATCTGATCCCACAGAGATGTTTTTGTGAGATCTGCTCCATCCAACATATTTCCCATCCAATTTAACCCATAGGGACCGAAGATGAGGCACATCCAAACAACAGGTGGGCCTAGAATCATGACTCTGAGGGCTGATCTGTCCGTTGGGGCAGTTCCCGAGATATCCAGAGGTTGAAATTTAATATGTACGGTTAATTTATGGCCCTCATCCCATGTATGAAGTTTCGAACTGATTGGATGGCGGGAAACATGTGATCTTGCATTTTGCACCAATTTCAGGCCCCTTTGGCTTGCTTTCCTCAGATCCCAGGCGTGTAAAATCTTCATTATTGGTTCTCTGGAGTCCATCCCGTGCTCAGGTGGCTTTGGATCATCAAATCCATGCTTTTAATCCTCTTTTCAGTCCAACGCTCATTATTACATCCTGCAACAAAAATACAATTAAAATCTGATGTTTAGGCATTATCATGTACGTAAAATAGGTAATGATCGGGGTCTGATATGCAATATTTGACCCTGATCACAACCCCCAACCAGCATTTTGCTAGTCCCGAGCAAAACATGCGAAAAATAATTTTAGAAACAAAAGACAATTCCTGTAAACTCAAGTGACTTGTGAACAGATAGTCGAGATGTGATCATTCTACGATTCATGCATGGTGAGTGGAATTTTCTCCTGGAATCAAATTTACTGTAAATTTCATAACCAAGTTCAAACTATTAAACCATGAATTAGAATAATTTTAAAACATTGAGTTTCATGAGTGTATAGTGTCATCTCAGCTTTCAACCATTAAGAGATTCAATTGTCAATTTCATGATATCATTGGTAATCAACAACGAAGCTCATGTCACTCAGAACTGGAGCCAACACTTGCCTTACAGATTAACCTTTCATTCTACCATTTTTTTGATTTTCTTTATGAATAGTACGCCAAGGAGGAGAATCAAATCTGCACCTATAGGGAGCAAACCTATGGTGAAAACTTGTCGCCTAAATCTTTTCTCATGTCAACTATGAGGAATCGAATCTTCATCTATAGGGAGCAAACCTATGATGACGATTATGCGACTTTATTCTTTCAATTCTTCTTTATAGACTGATGTTAAAAATTTTGTTTTTTTTTAGGTTGGTTCCTTTCATGCTTAGTGATTACCATGTTATTAATTAATATCGAACTGAAATCTTAATGTGTAAACGAGATCTGATATGTGAAATCATGGCTCAATCAATGTTTACAACTTCTAATCATGGATTAACCATTCAAACTTCAGTGTGAAATCTGCCAGACAACCGAATCTAAGAGTCATAAATTTCTCACATTCTGAATCTTGTAATTTCAAAATCACAACTATCCTTCAAAATCACTTTGAATTCAATAGAAATTCCAGAGAAATTTTAAAAATTTTCACAATTTTTGCTCAAGACCAAGAAAATACTGATTAGTAACCTAATCACCCACCCCCAACCTAAAATCTACATTGTCCTCAATGTAAAAGAAATAAGCATGCAATGTACATGAGATAACGAAAAAGAAAGAGGAGTAGGGAAAGATAGTACCTGGATGGAGAAGCAAGAAGCTCTCAAAAATATCAGCGTAAAAGCGAGTCAGCACAAGAGAGAAATCAGTAAAATAAAATATCCTACCTATACCACTTTCGCAGGTGCTCTCGATTGCATTTAGCATATGCAACAAGCCTTTAAACCCCTAGGTTACCCCTAGTGGACGAGTTGTAGTCTCGTGAGGGTTTGCAGTAATGTTACCCACAAACATTGAACTAACCAACAAGGAAAAAGAAATCAAATGAAATGCTGGGTTGCCTCCCAGGAGCGCTAAGTTTAACGTCTTCAGCCAGACAAGAACGGACCATGAATTCATTAATCTTTAAGACCAGGGTCCGCCAAAGAACTTACCTCAATACGTGGTTAACCAATCCCAGACAAGTGATGTGAGTCCCATGAGCTGTGCTATCTGAAATGAGGGGTAACTGACACTATCATCAAAAAATTTAAGGACTTCTGCTCGAACGACTTCTTCCCTGTTAGGATCATGCTTCCTTTGTATTCTACGTGACATTTCCATAGCATGATCCTTACATACAGTGGGGCACACTCCTTGTATTTCTGCTATCTTCCGTTCAATTGCTGCCTTATATGTTCGAAGAACATTAAGCAACCTGTTCTCTTTTACCTTCTCAGAGTTAGAAACTGTGCTGTCAGGAAGAGTCTCAAAGGGATGAAGAGGTTCCACTTTCGCTCTCCATTTTTCAGTCTCCAATATCGGAGTAGAGTCGAGCAGTGCATTGATTTCGTGGATGGGACTATCTCTGTCAAAATCCGTGCCATGTTGTGCTAGGCAGGTCTCAAGTGGATCTTCAAAAGATTTACGGAAGGAGTCCTGCACTAGACTCTCGATCATGTCCACTTCAAATATGTCGTCCAAATTCGCGGGTTGTTGTCCTGCATTAAAAACATTCAGTTTAATATTCATGTTACCAAATGACAACTTCATAACTCCATTCATGCAATTTATAATAGCATTAGATGTGGCCAAAAATGGACGACCCAAAATGACTGGGATCTGACTATGAGGATTCTGAACAGGCTGAGTATCTATAACTATGAAATCCACTGGAAAATAAAATTTGTCAACCTGGATTAGCACATCTTCAATAACACCCCGGGGCACCTTGACAGATCTATCAGCTAGCTGTAATGTTATTTTAGTCGGTTTCAACTCACCAAGTCCTAGCTGCTCATAAACCGAATATGGTAACAAATTGACGCTCGCCCCTAAATCAAGTAATGCCTTTCCGATTTTATGATCTCCTATACCACAAGAGATGGTGGGAGCTCCTGGATCCCTAAATTTAGGAGGGGTGTTATGTTGAATCATGGAGCTGAGCTGCTCTGTAAGGAAGACTTTCTTATGAACATTCTGCTTACGCTTTTGAGTGCATAAATCTTTAAGAAACTTAGCATAAGCAGGGACTTGCTTGATAGCGTCAAGCAACGGGATGTTGACTTGCACTTTTTGAAACACGTCCAGGATTTCATCAAAGTTGTTTCTTTTCTTCATTGGTGCCAGACGTTGAGGAAAGGGTGCTTTGGGCACGTAAGGTGGCACGTCAGCGGCTCTTGGCGAGTCAGAGAGTTTTTGGACTTTGGATGCATTGGTGTGTCTCTCTGCTTCACCCTGATTTGATTCATCCCTAGGTATTTCTATTTTATTGTCAATCTGTTTGCCTGACCTAAGGGTAATGATCGATTTTGCTTGCTCATGGTATTGCCCTTGGTTGGAATTAGAGCCAATCTCATATTGTCCCTTTGGATTAGCCACAGGTTGGCCAGGGAACTTACCCTTCTCTCTCTCACTCAATGTGGCAGCTAGTTGACCATTTGTACTTCTAGCTTAGCAATGGATTGTGCATTTGCATGTAAGCTTTGCTGGTTGGCTAGTAAGGGTTGTTGGGGTGTCTTTGGAATTGGAGAGAGCTCTGCATAAAAAGATGGAGTGTGTCCTCAAGAGATGGTTTCCTTGATTGTGCAGGCAGTTGTTGATATTGCGGAAACTGCTGAGGTTGTATAGGAGGATTTCCAGATGGTCCTCCTTGTTGCGGTACTTTTGCCCAAGAAAAATTTGGATGTCTAGCCCACCCTGGGTTGTATGTGTTCGAGTAAGGATCATTCCCAGGTTTGAAAGGTGTTCAAAGCATGAACTTGTTCAGAGAGGAATTCTGGAAATGCTTGTACCAGATGGGCAAGATTGCGTAGGATGGGAAGGACTAGAACATACGGCACAAGCCTCGGCTTGAGTTGTTTGTGGAGGTCCATTATGCAACATCAGAGCATCAACCTTCTTTGTCAGGCCATCAATCTTGGCATGGAGATCTGATGTGACTCCTATCTCATATATGCCACCTCTCTTTTGTGGTTGGGAATTTCTTTCACCTCTATCTGAATAGTCCCATTGCTGGGAGTTTTCACACAAGGTTTCAAAGAAATTCCACGCTTCGGTATCGCTCTTGGTCATGAAGGACCCTCCACTGGTGGCATCAACCATGCGACGGTTCTGGGGTGTCAGACCGTCTGTACTTGTTGCCACTTCTCAAAACCGTGGTGTGGACATTTAAGAAGCAAGTCCTTCCATCTTTCCCAACATTCATGAAAGTGCTCTCCCTCTTTTTGTGTGAAATTAGTGATTTCTCTACGGAGAGCATTAGTTTTGTGAACAGGGAAGAACTTGTTTAAGAACTTCCTAGACAATTGGTCCCAGGTAGTGATAGACCCAACTTCTAGAGAATTCAACCATGCTTTCGCCTTATCCTTCAAAGAAAAAGGAAACAGGCGTAGGCGGATCGAATCGTCTGAGAAGTTTTGGTATTTAAAGGTGGAGCAAATGTCTAGGAATTCTTTCACATGATGATATGGGTCCTCCTTGTCTAACCCATAAAAGGAAGGCAACAACTGTATGACCCCAGTCTTGAGTTCAAAGTGTGCTGCCGTGGTGGTAGGCAACACTATGCATGAAGGCGCATTGAATTGGACAGGAGCTGAATAATCTCTAAGAGTTTTAGTTCCATTCTCTTCTGCCATTTCAACTGGGATGTCTTTCAATCTTCTATGGAATGTTCTTTCTATTTCAGGATCAAAAGGTGCTAATTCTTTATCTAGAGATCTACGTCCTAGCATAAACTAAGCAACAACCTAAGAGAAAGAAAACTAGAACTAGAAATTATGCTATTCAAAAACAAGTTAAAACTATGTAAGTAAGAATAGGACGAAAGAACCCGGAAAAGGAGATGATTGATGTTAAGAAGCTCCTCCTCACTTAGTAGCTTTCTTCCTCAATTCCTGAAAATAGAAACAAAACAAATCAGGTTTCCTAAATTAATGATAAAAAAAAAATCCTAAGCAAAGGTTAATTTCTAAAAAAGAAAGTTTCTAAAAAAAAAAAAAAAAAAAAACAAGAAGAGTTAGTTTCTAAAAAGGAAAGAATAGTTTCTAAAACTAGAAAATAAGAAGTTACTTAAAAAATCTAAAAACAAAAAAATTCAAAAGAAATTCTAAAATTAGAAAATTTATAAAAAGTAAAAACCTAAAAAATAAAAATTAGAAAGAGTAAAGAATTTAGAAAGGGATTACCAATTAGAAGTTTTATCTCAGGACCCTACAAAACTGGAAAGAGGTTAATTTCTAAAATAAAGAAAAGAACTCTAAGTTAGTAAAATCCTAAGCTATGAATTATGATAAGAGAGAATCCTAAATTCAATATGGACCGAAACAGTCCCCGGCAACGGCGCCAAAAACTTGTTCACTCCCCAAGTATAGGGTTGTGATGTAGTAATAAACTCGGTAAGACCGAGGTCGAATCCACAGGGACTGGTCGTCACAATTCAAATTCACAATTCTCCTTAACTAATTCAACAAATAATGGAGCAATTTACTAACACAATTCTATGGAAAATAACTATTGAGAATAAGAAAGAAAATTCAATCAGAGAGAGCACTAGGACTTTCGAATCCACCCCTAATTATCCTAACCTTTGTTTTGTCTGTTAATTCACCTTAAATTAGATTGATCCACTTATCTAGAGAAAGCACAATCTGTGTCCTTAATCGGGCATACAGATTGTCTAATTCCTTCAAGCAATGCCATGGATAACATATCCCATGTCCAAATCGGGCATATGGAATATGCAGTTCAGTAAAGCACCCTGTTTCTTCCTCTACAGGAACCTGTTCATGATCAGATACAAGCACCTAGAATAAGCATCCAAACCACATCCATCCATAGACCCAAAAGTTCATAGATGGAGAAGTATAAAATTTAAGACAATCAAGCACACTAAGGAAAGAAACAAATCAATCTTAATTAAAGTAAAATCAACATGGAACAAAGGGTATTCAAATTAGGGGTTTCATCTCAGCCCTAGCTGAGAGATTAGTTACCCATAAACTCCATTAAACAAATGGATAAATAAACATAAAAATTCATAAAGGAAAATTCAAACCAATTTCTCTCTCTCTTCTTTCTTCTCTCTCTTCTCTTTCTTCTCTCCCTTGCTGTAGATCTGGAGCTCCTCCCTGGTTCTGAATGCTTTTCCCACGTCCAAAACTCCCCTTTTATAGCTGCTGGATGGCTGGAATCGGGGAACCCCTATTTGTGTGGCCCACTTGATCTCTCACTCCGCCGTCCGAATTGCTTTTAACGGTGGAATTCACTTGATTGCTTGCCTTGGCCGAAAAACGACACCTAGGTGAGGGTCACGCCCCCCCTCTGAAGTGATTGGACGGTTCCGATTGATGATTTGGATGTTGGATGGGGTCCGCTAGAGAAACCCGCTCAAAACAGAGAAAACGCTGTTGCGTTTTCCGTGTTTTGAGAAGAAGAGTCGGTCAGCGTTTGCTGACCGACTTCCTGACTTTTGGTGCACGCTCGGTGCACTAGTGCACCGTGCACATTCACTGTATGATCTGGTCCCACAGAGATGTTTTTGTGAGATCTGCTCCATCCAACATATTTCCCATCCAATTTAACCCATAGGGACCGAAGATGAGGCACATCCAAACAACAGGTGGGCCTAGAATCATGACTCTGAGGGCTGATCTGTCCGTTGGGGCAGTTCCCGAGATATCCAGAGGTTGAAATTTAATATGTACGGTTAATTTATGGCCCTCATCCCATGTATGAAGTTTCGAACTGATCGGATGGCGGGAAACATGTGATCTTGCATTTTGCACCAATTTCAGGCCCCTTTGGCTTGCTTTCCTCAGATCCCAGGCGTGTAAAATCTTCATTATTGGTTCTCTGGAGTCCATCCCGTGCTCAGGTGGCTTTGGATCATCAAATCCATGCTTTTAATCCTCTTTTCAGTCCAACGCTCATTATTACATCCTGCAACAAAAATACAATTAAAATCTGATGTTTAGGCATTATCATGTACGTAAAATAGGTAATGATCGGGGTCTGATATGCAATATTTGACCCCGATCAGATACATTCCTCGATCTTGGATGTCTGTGTGCCATGTTGGCTTGTGTGCCATAATTCACCAATTCAGTTGTCACGTGAATTGCTTTTATTCACAGAACAAGCTTGGCTAGTGGGCCAGCCACCTGACTCTGGCCGTGGAGGTATTATTCAGGCTTGAGCTGAAAGGTTGTACAATACCTTTCAGGTTTTGAGTTTGTGTTAGCGGGGGCAGGTGGGACCCATGTTTCAATGATCCAAACAGTTGTATAATGGGTGATGGGTCCCATTGAGGATGAGCCATGCACCAAAATCTCCCCCATGGTTGGAAGAACCCTAACCGTTCCAATGGGTAGTCAACCAATAGATGGTCAAGAGACAAAACAAAGCATAGTTCACACTCAACCAAGAAAACAGACCAAATGCTACACATCTGGGATCTTCCAATCTGTGGGAGTTTGGTTGCATTGCCCATCCACTTCAAGCCCCTATCTATCAATGATTCTGATAATTGAAATATGGGCCCAACTCGTGCAAACTCAAAACCCAAACAATACTGTACAACCTTTCAGCTGGAGCATTGTATGGTGCATCTTGGCAAAGTATAAAAGTGTAACTCGCTGAAAATCGGGGGTCGAGCATAGACTCAACTCCCGAGTTCCAACGTATCACTTATGCAACATAGATAATGATGATTTAATGTTGTCCGTGTTAGTGCATTAAAGATGAATGGGATTAAGCCAAACAACATATCACACTCCAGAGACGAATAAATTTACGCAAGCAGAAGACTGTGATTGATAAATATAACGTATAAGTTGTTGTAGATCTCCAGAGTGTGAAAATGTCACCAGGTTAATCATATACATGTATACTCCCAAAGTGATCAAAATGAATATACAAGTGTGTCCCAAAATACAGAATAACAGTGCAAGGGCATCTAGTCAGTGTCCCTGTAGCCCTGGCGATCAGGACACGGCTCACACGAACCCGCCCGATAACTGCATGTAGGAGAACACCTCTTCATCATCCTCGAAGTCTGGCTCTGCCTCGTAGGCATCGCCATCACCTGCAGCTAAGACAGAGTCTGGTTGGTGTTTAAAACACCGTCCCAGAACGTGGGAGTGAGTGATCAACTCAGTGGAACAATAAAGCAAAGGTTAACATGTTATCAATTCAATCAAGCAGTAATGATAAAGCAGTACAGCAAACATGTCCTAGATACTCTTGTTAATGCAAGAATGATATGCGATAATGATGCATACCCTCGCCTACACTCTCTCATCGTCTTCATCTCACGGCGCGCATGGCAAACTCCCGAAAGTGCTCTTCCTAGCCAAAGCACATGCAGTGCGGTGCATGCTCATGTTAGCCAATACTTAATTAGATTGATTCATACAACAGTGTTGGGAAGCCAAGGTACATCCCTTGTATCATTTGCCTAAACAATGATCCAGTCTAGGGTTGTCAGTCCTAGTAAATCTCATACGATGTTGCGGTTCTGGGTCGCTACAGAGAGCTTGTCACCTGATCAGTGTAAGCCTAGTTTATACTCTAGTGGTTACGGAAAGGCTCATCGCCTCAACGCAGTCTCAGAGTATGCTCGAGGTCAATACAAAGGGCTCGTCACCTGATCAGTGTAGGCCGACAGCTCGAATACAGTGTCTCATACCATCGTATTCGGCTCACGAGTCTGTGTTGCTCACTAGACACTACGGGGAGGCTCGTCGCCCCAACGTAGGCCGACAGCTTGACCACGGTGTCCCATACCACCATGCCCGGTTCATGAGTCTTAGTGGATCGAGGTACCAGGGTTAACGGGGCTTCTCACTGGTGAGTTTGGTACCTTAGATTCAAGCAGTAGCGTCCATACATGGTGAACATACATCGGGTCAATCGGGTTACTTGACGAGCTCAACTGGTACGAGCGCACATCGAGTTGATCGACATGAAGTGCGTAAGCACTCCGTGTGGCCTAACCACTATCGACAACCAAAGTATGGCTCGGATTCATCGGACACGTCTTATGCAGCGAAGCAAACTCAGCCACCAAACCAGGACCGGTTACCGATTGCCTGGACTACGTAGTAGTCCCAAACGCATGTAAATATAACAGGATAACACATATGGTAGGCATATCAAAGTTAAACAATTAATTCAAGTAACGTAACCAATTGAACATTTCACAAAATACAAGGTAAACATAATTTGCATAAATGCATTTCATGCTAAATCCCACAATTTAATCTAAGTTACAGGAAGGGATATATACACATAGCTAAGGTAGTTGAAAATCTCACCTCAACACCTATATAATATACACCTTACTAAATATGTACTCATCCAAACATTTTCACAAACACTTAGACTACACACATCAACATACATAACGTATGTTGATCACAACATGTATTAGGGCAAATCCTTTCACTAAGGAGTTGTCACGAATACAACACGCATATATCCACGGCGGATAATCATGGCAAGCAGGGATTCAAATTCCATACTCATTCAATCATTTCTACAAACACTTAGACTACACATTTCAACTTACACGGTACAACTCAGTTATAGGCTATATTAAGGCAAATCCTTTCATAAGGAGTTGTCACGTATTCAACAATCACATGTTCATGGTGAGTAATCATGGCAAGCACAAAACCAAATTCCCGACATATCCCGTCATTTCAACCTACACATGGAATAGCCTATATTCAACATAGTTCATATATAACGTAAAAGCGAGGAAAACAGCGTATCTAACATGTGAAATGGCAACCCAGTCGGTTATAAATCATTAACCGACATTGAAAGCCTTGAAAACCATAACCTATACGTTTATAGTCTGCACCTTTCGCCGGTAAACTCGTAACGGATTCAGTTTGAACACTCCGTCTTCGTCTACGGCACAACGACAGCCTATAGTATGAAATAGGTTAGCTATTTCATCACATACCCTATTTAAATCCCTAAAACAGATTAGGGTTATGATTTCTTACCCGAAAATGGAATTAGAATCGCCAGAATAACGATACGGTAGTGGTAGCTAAGCACGTGGAACGGCGAGATTGAGTCCTGAGTACAATCTCCCATACTCTCTCTCTTTCTCTCTTTCCTTCTCTTTTCTCTCTTCTCTCTCTAGGGATTGCAAATTCGTATGTGAAGGGAGAGAGAGGGTTTAAGGCCCTTATATAGGCTCAAACGTGAGCTCAATAGCCTTAGGGCCATGGTATACTTATGTTATAGCCAAAACCCATCTGTTTCGGCTCAACGGAGCACTTCTGGAGGCCCCTTTTCTGCGCGCGGTCGGACTTAAGCTCTTTGACATCGGATTCAGGTCCAGTTAAGTTTTCGGTCCGATCGGATTTATAGATCGGCCGTGGCGGACCAGTTTCAGTTCAATGGTCACCGATGCTCGATCAGGGCCACAAGTGTACTGACATGTGTTGGAAATTTTCCCTGATCCGAGGGTGTAATTGGGTCAGATTCCGATGGTCTGAATCCTTAGATTCGGCCCGCAAGTGAGACGACTCAATTCACTTAAGTCTCAGTTAATTTTCTAAAGATATTCGCGTTTCTCACACACTTCGCTCCCGGCTCAAGTTGTGCGTTTCTGGATATTGTTAGGACTTGATTTCCGAGATGGTTGTCAAGCCCAGTAAGGCGGTCATAACCGTATAGTTTCGTAGTAATCGGACTTTCGACGCGCGGTCCAGGTCCGATACGGAGTTTCGGTGTGCTCCCGAGAGCAACTGGGATTAAAGATTGATCCTAAGTTTTAAGGTAATGTAGCGGTAATGATTTTGCACGTTTTGGGTCTTGCAGATCATATTTAAAGTGATTAGTGCTAATTTCACAGGTACTCTAGTTTAGCACTAGCTAATTCTCGCCTAATTTCTAAAGGATTTGGTCCTGAGTGATTTTTGCCTGAGGTGAAACTCGGGTCTTTGTACGGATTTTTCCGAGACGTTACAAAAAGCCAAGAAGCAGGGCACAATTTCCAAGGGGAAGCAGCAACCTGATGAGTAGGGGTGGAAAGAAACAGGCTAGATCTGGACCGGTTTGCGATAAGCCTGAGCATGACCTGATTACCGATCATGCCTAAAAGTCAAACCCATTCCTGGACCACTTAGTAATTAGGCCTCTGATTTCAGACCCAAGGCAACATCATAAATGGCTTGTTCTCGGGCTCAAATCCGATGACACTGGAAATGTTTGCGAAACATAGGCCGGTCTTGATCCTTTTATTGATTGGACTTCAAACTTGGGCCCATACCTGAGCCATGGGCCTATATTATAGACCTGAACCCTGCCCAAATTGGTTCAGAACCCAAAAATTGACGGGCTAGGCCCATTGCCACCCTTAGGTGGGACGTTCATGCAGTTAATTAACTAGGGGGATTGACAAAATATGTCTTGAAAATAAAAGAATAACTGGTCATTTGGATGCATGGAAATGTCACTTCGAAATTTTTTCCATAGAAATTGGAAATTTTCATGGTTTAGATCTTTAAATACGGGTTGATAATTTCATATGTAGAAAACTCCATAAAATTACCTTTCGAAAAAAAAAATGTTCTAAAATCTTTGATACACTGATTTATTTTATTTTATTTTATTTTGTTCTTGTTCTTTCTCCTCAAACCCTAGTGGTCAGTAAACATGTCTGACCAATGGATAGATCCATGTGATGGATGATCTAGGTCAATTATTAGGCCCTTTCTAATATAATCAATATGCATTATCATTTTCCTAGCCATTAATTGGAGGGTGAGAATCATTCGATCAATGTGATTTTATTTGATGGAATGGTAATCAAGGGTGGGAAACACATGATCAGACCATTTATAGTTTAGTCAATATGGATCATCAACTTTCCTAACTGTTGATTCATCAATTAGGAGCATCCAAAAGAAGTAATAATTTGGGCGGGATCCATAAGCAAAGGTTGGACTTACATGATGGATGATCTAGATCAGTGGTAGAACCGTTTGTAGTGTAGTCAAAATGATGGATGGTTCCATTTCGTTAGTCATTGATTGGATGGTCACTATCATCCAACCACAATGGTGTTTTGAGAGAGATGGTCAATCAAAGGTAGGACCCATGCGGTGGATGGCCTATTTCAATACTCAGAGCGTTTGTAGTATTTTCAAAATAGACCATCCATTTTTCTAGCCACTCATTGGATGGTTAAGGTCATCCAACTGGTGTGATCTTTTTATGGAGATTGAAAACAAACATGGGAACATATGATGTATGGTCTAGATCAAACACAATAGGTACTGGTCTTGGCTGAGCTTTGTCAAGGAAGAAATTGGATTAAAGAAATGTGAAGTTGGGACTTGAACTGTCTACCTCTATTTTGCAAAAACCACATGTCTTGCCATAATAGCAATTAAGCAACACAATAATCATGCATGAAGTTTCCATTAATCTAATTGTTGATTTCTAGAAGTTTCTGAATTCTGAATGAGCCAACCCACTTAGTGTCATCTCCACCTAATGTATGCTAGGATAATCAGGACCATTAATCTAGTAGTCCATAGATGGGTTATATTCTAAAGATCATGGACCAAATCTTAGCCATACATCAATTGACATGCAATAGATGGTTAAGGATTGCCAATAAAAAATGTGACATTGTCTACGTTTAATTACCGAAATCTGCTCCTGAAGAAGGGGCTTAAGCACGACTGATGCCGTGCACTTAAGTGGCAAAGGAAAGCGAGACCGTACTTGTTTTTCCAGGCTTGTTCAGACATACGGTTCCCCAGTTCCCACAGAAGATCAATTTCTTGAGTCGTGTGATCGGAAACCTTCCCACAGGGTTCGGAGAGCACTGAATTAGAATGAGAGGTTCACCACCACATCATTGCAAGGGGAGCTCGCTCGATTCGCAGATTGGTCCTACTCGTAGTGACATCTCTGCAAAGGAAAGGTATCAGTTGAGATATGTGGTAGGGGTTCTTCATCACCAGGTTCACCTTGAAGGAAGACCTAGACATGGTGCTTACACATCCAAAGCCTTTCACCCTTGGTTCCAGTGGCCTTGCATGGAAGAAATGGGAACCTGATTTTGACTTGAGGAGGGAAAATGGAATGTGTCCTTGGGTGAAGCTCCCGTTTCTCTCGTTCCCCTTCTAGAGGGAGGAAGCATTGGAACAAATCAAGAAAACCATAGGTAAAGCGGGTAGTCTCATTTTTTCTTTTCAACCAGGGAGGAATCAACGAATGACTTACCAAATCAATAACGTTAGAAGTTCAGTGACCTGCTCGAAAATCCTCCTCACACCTCTAATGCTGCCCCTATTTATTAGGAGGGGCTTCTACTGACTCCCAAAAGGAGAGAACGTTCGGAACCCTAGATTCCAGTGAAATTGACTAGGTGACATCAACATTCGACAGGTAGGGAATAAGCATAGGCTTTTAAGGGGAGAGTTTGCAATCATTGCTTCATCATGATTTTCATATGGGAATTGTTTCAATTTTTGAAATTCCTTCCGGTTTTTATTGTTCTCGGGGGAACGGCTTAATACCTTCGGTTTTGCCCTTGCTGAGCTCAAGCTTGTTGAACTAGTGTTGCTTGGCCCTGCTGGTTCTGGTTGTTGGGGTAGTGTTGCCCCTGCTAGTGGTGTAGAGGTTGAGGATTCTGAGTGGCAGCAGTTCGAGTTGGAGAGGAGCGCCCTAAATGATGTTGACTTGGGTATTTGCCTCCGGATCATTCATCATTGTTGTTATTACTCCTCTTCGGGGGGGGGGGGGGGGGGGGGGGGGGGGTGTTATCCTATCCTCTTCCTCTATTACGGGCAAGGATCCTTCACGAATGGCCCTTTCTAGACGTATGCCACGACAGATGAATTCTTCAAAGGTTCGTACTTCTCTTATAAGTACATACCCCTTCACAAGCTAATAAAGGTTCTAGAGAAGAATTCCAACGACCTCACGCTCTAGAATGGGAAGGACACTTTAGCTGCTAATGCCCTCTATCTATTAATAAATTGTGTGAAGGTCTTATTGGATTTTTGCTTAGTGGCATGCAGATTAGCTAGACTTGATTCTACCTCGATGTTGTAATCAATTTGGCTAACGAACCATTGAGCCAGGTCGTCGAAGGTCTTAAAGGTGCCTGGTGTTAAGCTAGTGAACTAGTCGAGGGCATCACCAGAAAGACTCTTTAAGGAAAAGGCAAATACGCAAGGGTGTCTTATCATTCTTCGGGACAATCGTTGTAAAAGGAGACTAGATGGCTATGGGGATTTCCTTTTCCATTGAACTTGGAAAAGGTAGGTGGCACATATCCTACTAGGAAGAGGGCGGAAGGATGATGAAAAAAGTTGCCGAAAGTGACGCCCTTCTTGGCGTCTTTGAGCCTAGCGACCTGCTCGCTTAACTCCCAAATTTGCCTCAAAAGGAAGTTGTTTGAGACTAAAGGTGGAGTTGCTTTCGGGGGTTCCTGGTCATAGTTGACCTGAGTGAGTCAAGAGGTATAGGAATATGTACGAGGGACCCATGACTGCTCTGCATGATTAGGGTGCTTGCCATTCTCTTGACAATTTTGCTCCTTCAATGACATTAGTGAGTTGCCCACCCCATTCATTATTTTATGATTCTCGACAGTCTACTTCCCACCCCATCAGAAACTAGGTCTCTTTCGTCGTTGTTGCAAGCTAGGATATGCTCAACTTCTCCCATAGAAAGAGCCAAGTCATCTCTCCTAGGGCTCCCACTCAATCATTCAAAGGCAATCGTTGATCTGGTCAACAACTGCTTTATTTTCAACGTTTCCGAGTCAATCCTAAAGTTGGTGGACAAAGAGAGTTCACCCGGTGATTGGGAAGGAAGTTCTCCTCTTTCCGACCAAGTTTGACTTCTATTTCTCATGTAGTAGTGTCAAAACGTCAATACATGAAATGGGGGAGAAAACCGAATCCTCGACGATCCACTAGTTATCAAATCTCCTCCCACCAGCTATAAATGATCAATTGTCTATTCCATCTCTGTAACCCGCTACTAAAGAGGTAAGGGTGGATTGAATCTTCCTAGGGAGAAAGAAGAAGAAAAAGAGACTTCGAAGGGGGTCTTCATTCCTACTGCCCATCCCTCGAAGGGGCTCATCAATTTAGGCTTCATATTCGCCACTCAACTACCCATAACCCATCTATGCTAGGCTCGGCATACAAAGCTAGGGATATCCTTCGTCGTTGATAAAGAGTGGTGGAGCTACCAAAAGCAGGTGAAAAGTGAAGGTCCTTACTAAGGGGACTAAAGGGCAAGTCGTCCAATACTTATCTTTTCTGGAATTCACTTGCCATCGCATCCCCTAGTTGCAGCTTCCTCCCCTAGATCCCATCGGTCCACTTCCTCTGCCTGCCTAATCACTCCAAACTAGATGCACATTTCTCGTAGGGGGTCTGATTAGTGAGCCAGGCAGGAAGCTGCCAAAGCAACGAAAGTATTAGCAATTGTACTAACGGTAGTTCACCACCTCCAAGTGGGCTTAAGAAACTTCTGGATTGTGAGGTTTATGACCATTTCGACATCTCTTTACCATTTCATCACCGCAATCAAATGTTGAAAAGGAGACCTAGTCTAACGCATAATATCGTTTTTTTTTTTTTTTTTTTTAAATAATAAGGCAACAGAAAGGCTTTCATTGATAAAGGTGTTGAGATAGCGCTAGAGGAACGACGAAAAGGAAAAACTAATCAAGAGGAACTAAAGTAACTACCCACTCCTTGACCAAAGAAAAGGCAATGCAAAGAACTCGACCCACCCCGATGCTCTCATTACGAAAACATCTATTGTTTCTCTCTCCCTAGATAACCCATAATACTGCCAAAAGGGAAAGAAACCAACGAGTTTGCAACTTCTCTGGGAAGGACATGCCATGTCAAGCCAGGAGAGTCCCCAACATCGAGAAGCATGACCCATGCCACATTGAAATCTTGGAGGACGGCCAGCCACAAAGTAGTGGCGAAAGGACAATGGATAAGGAGTTTGTTGACCAATTCAACCGTAGACAAACACAAGGCAAATATTTGGGATGATCATAGCTCTCTTTTGGAGGTTGTCAACAGTTACGATTTTGTTTCTACCCGCAAGCCATCCGAAAAGTTGTTATCTTCAGAGGGGCACCATAATGCCAAATGTGAGAGATTGGGGCTTGCTTCCTGCCTTGCTTACGGACTAAGGAATAGAATGAGCAAACCAAGAACTGACCATATCATTTGGGATGATCATAGCTCTCTTTCTTCTATTGATGGGCTGCAGTATTGCAAACGTTGCAGAAGGGAAATCAGTTCCGAGATCTCATCGTCCCTAAGGTTCCGGTGGCTTGGCGGGTTCCATATCATTTGTCCACCACAAATATTGTAGCAGTTAACAACAGAAACGTTTCGATATGGGTCAAGGCGAGCCAAACACGGGTAGTTAACTTTAAGGGGAAGGTCATCACACCAAGCATCTTCCCAAAAGCCTATGTCTTTACCATTCCCGCAAGCAAAGGCAATACCATCCTTGAATTGAGCTTGCACCCCATAGATTCCTTTCCAGATAGCGGACTCTCTGTACATAGTGGATTCCATTGTCCACTGTCCTCCATTCTGACAACCATATTTTGCAGTTATCACCTCCCTCCAAAGGGCGTCCCTTTCCTCGCCAAACTGCCACCACCATTTGCCCAAAAGGACCAAAATCATGTCCTCCAAAAGTCTAATGCCAGCTTCTCCCTCGTCAAAGGTTTTACACACCTCACCCCAATCCAGAAGATGTAATCTCTTCTTTCTACGGTGTCTTGCCACATATAGTTGCGACTTTGTCTTTCCAATCAGGCTAGGGCCGATTTTGGGCATTTGAAAAGATACATGAAGTATAATGGCAGATTGGGTAGACCAACTTTGATGAGAGTGATATGACCCTCATGGGATTCATGGGATAAAATCTGACCCTTTCAAATTGAAAGCTTCTCTCAATTCTTTCCACTACTTTGTCCCATAGGTGGGTAGCCGGACGTCCCAAGAAAAAAGGGAGACCAGTCGAAGGAAACGAACCCGCCTTGCATCCAAAAGATTCTGCCAAATCATTCAACTCATCAGTATCCACATGGATTCCCAACATTTCACGCTTTACCAAATTAACCTTCTGCCCCGAAACCACGTCAAAACATCTGGTGATCATGCTAAGGTTGTCAACCTTTTCTTTTGTTGCCTCACAAAACAGAAGCGTGTCATCTGCAAACTGAATGTGTGATATCGGGGGGCTACAACTAGTTGCCTTGAAACTGCAAAAGAGACCTACCTCTTGACCTACAACTAGATAAGTGCGGGCATCGATTCTTTAATTAGTTCCCATTTCTATAGATAGTTCATTCTTATGTACCGTACCAATAGTGAAGTTTCAAAAATTAGTATGACGAACTGTATGTCTTCTACAGATAAGGCGGAGCATTTTTGCTCTTCTTCCAAACTAAAACATCTGTCTTCGGTCTGGCTGCAAAGTCTTTCGGCTGGGCCTTGGCAAGGGGTGGGTCATCCTGAAAATGCGAAAGGGCGGGTAGAACCATCTCTAGATAGAGATAGGTTCCACCTTTCGAAAAGTGGAACCCCTTATACGTAAAAGCAAACCGGCTTTTCTGGTGGGCTATTTGTTAAATTGCAACAACCTGGGATTTCTCTTCTATTCTATACTGATTCCCTCCCCTGCTGACATTGTTTGGCAATTCATTTGGTTTCTTCACTTCCGCTTGAAATCCCACTGGAGGAGTATCCTTGATGTGCCAGTTCCTACCAATGGGGCCCATGTTCAGTGATCTAGTTGATTGATTTCATTGATCTGATGATCCCCATCATGATAGGGGATCACAAAACATCTCCATGTTGGAAGATCCTAAACCTTCATTGCGTGGCCAAAATAAATGGTGACAGAGGAAGAAATAACATCAATTTTTTAAAAAATTATTATTATTATTATTTTCAGGGGGGGGGGGGGGGGGGGGGGGGGGGGGGCGCTTCTGAGGTCATCTGTCTGGATCTATGAACCATTCCATGTGGAGGTCATCAAGTCAATATTCTACCATAATGAATTATGGCTCCATCATATAAAATGGTCGCTTCATATGTAATTTTGCAACTATGTTCACTACTTCATTGTTCATCAATGATCGATATTCTTCGAGACTTAAATTTCTAATTTTTATATCTTATCTTCTACTTAAAAAAACGACTTTAGTTTCTCTATTTCTAACTTCATTCTTAAACCTGTTTAGTTAATCCTAGTAAAAAATTATGAGATTATGCCAGTCACTGGGTTGACTCATCCGAGCCTTAACTTGTTGGTCGACTTTGCTGAGTCCTAGTTCGTGGTTTTATAATAATGGTTTAAAAAAATCCCTGAAAAATTTCATGGAATCCTTTGTCCAACCCAATCTTTCATGGTTCCAATGGAATTCATTTTCCACGGATTAAATGAACCCCAAAAGATTGCATTCAAGCTCTCCTAGTGATTGACAGCCTATCTGACAAATTCAATTATGCATGGGAGATGGCTAACATTGCAGCTTTGCAGGGCTTTGCTGAGGAATTTTGAAAGCTGGTCTGCTAGAAAGGTGTTGTGGAATGGACCAGATGGGGTGGGAAAAGTTGTATTCTCCCTTTGGAGTGGATTTGGTGATTTTTTTTATATTGGATATTTTGTTTTGTGATGTATATGTGATTGGCTCTCTTGTGCCTTTGGCCTACTTAATATAATCTTTTATTGCATTAAAAAAGGATAGTTGTAAATGCCTCCCTATGTTTTTATGACAAATGTAAACACCTCCCCTGTTTTGGATTATAGCAAGTACCTTCCATCTTTTAGAGATTTCAGAGACAAATCTGTACCAAAAGGCAACAATACCCCACTTTCATATCCTATCTATAGGCTTATTTACTCTCATTTCCATACGTTTGCTCCCATCTAAATACACCACAAATGCGTTTACCTCCATTTGTATCGTTCGAGTACCCATAGGTGGTGAAATTCCACTAGCGTGAGCGTGTGGGGGTGTGTGTGCCTGTGTCAAGGAAATAAAATTTCCCCTCATTTACCCCCATTTATATCTAAAACCCTGCCACTATGATTTATGTGTTAAATTCATACAGTCCATCCAATGGCGAGATCATTTTAGGGCATGACCCCAAAAATGAGGTAGATCCAAATCTCAAGTGGACCACCCCACAGAAAGTAGTGGGGACAATGATTCCCACCGTTGAAACATTACTAAGCCCACCATGATGTTTATTTGCCATCCAACCTGTTTATAAGGTCACAGAGACGAAAAAAGAAATATCAGCTTGATCCATAACATCTGTGGCCTCCAAGAAGTTTTCAATGGTAGGCTTTCAATCTCCAATGCTTTCTGTTGTGTGGTCCACTAGAGCTTTGGATCTAACTTATTTTTAGGCTCATGCCCTGAAATGATCTCTAAAAATGCATGGATGTTTGGATATAATACATACGTCATGGTGGGGTCCACAGAACTGGTGATGTCAACATACTACCGAGGTGGGTGATGTGTGGCACACCACGCAATCCACTTCCCTTCTATGGTGGCAGGACTCTGAGGGGCCCACCCTGTTTTATCCATGCCATCCATTCTTTTTCCTGCATACTTTAGGCCATGAGCCCAAAATTGAAGGGAGCGTGGGGCCAACCTTAGTGAGACGCTTACTGTGGGGCCAACCTTAGTATATGTATTCTGTATTTATGCTTTCTAGATCTATGCTGTCCATGTTCTTTTTCATATCGTTTAAGGGCATAAGCCCAAAAATGAACCAGATCCAAATTCCCATGGACCATGTTATAGGAAACAGTGGTCAGTGAACTCACCATTAAAATAAAAAATAAAAAATCATAGGACCCACCATAATATTTAATTTCCATCCAACCTATTAATAAGGTCACAAAAACTTAGATGAAGGAGAAAAAAATAAATAAATAAATAATAGCTAGATCCAAAACTTTTATTGCCATTATAAGTTGCTAATGGTCAATCACCGCTGTTTCTTATAGTATGGTCTACCTGAGATTTGGATCTTTTTAATTTTTGGGCCCATAACCTTAAATGATTTGAAAAAACAGATGAACCGCATGGGTATAAAATAATACATTAAGGTGGGTCTCACGATAAGGGCCGTACTATTATAGGTGAGGTCAGGGCGCACCTTATCCTCTCCCAAAATTGAAGCATATCCAAAGTTCAGGTGGACCGCACAATAGAAAACAGATGAGAGCCACAAGTTTTAGATTAAGCTGGTATTTGTGTTTTTTCTTTATCCATATCCGTGTGACCTTTTCAACAAGTTAGATGACAAATAAACATCACTGTGGATCCTAAGAAGGTTTCAGCAGTGGATGTCGTTATCCCCAGTACTGTTTCCTGTGGTGTGGTCTATTTGAACTTTGGATACACTTCAATTTGGCTTATGGTCTAAAATAAGCTAGCAAAATAGATGGACAGCGTGGATAAAACACAAACATCACATTGGACCCCAAAGTCCTGCTAAGGAGGTTGCTGGTGGTAGGGTCACTATGCAATCCCCATCCATTTGTCTGACAAAATCCAACAACATGTTTCCATTGTGGACCCACCATTTTAACATCAGTTATTGGGACTCGATTCAGTAGTGACCCTCTATACAGATGTTTGTGCTTGATTTAAGTGTTTTTATATGCCTTACATCCATTTTGCCAGCCCATTTTAGAGCATGGACCCAAAAATGAAGCACATCCAAATCTCAGGTGAACCACACCACAAGAAACAACTGTAATTGAACACCCACTATTACAAGGGGGCTACAAAAGTTTTTAATCAAGCTTGTATTTGTGCTTTCCCTTCATCCAGGTCTGTCTGATCGAATCAATAGGTTGGATGGAAAATAAATATTATAGTGGGACTAAGAAAGTATTTTATGGTGGGCATTTGTGTAGCACAGATTGCGCATGGAATGGGTGAGCCCGCCTAGTGCTTTTCTATACTTCTGTGTAGATAGGGTGGTATTGACTCAAAAGTGATAAGATTGTTTTTGAATCTGTAGAACCGCTTGGGAGTCGAGGGATTTGAAGATCATTAGACATAAGTGACTCTTGCGGTTGTTCTATTACATAAGATTCTAAGGACCTCGATAACTGAAAAGGAAAGAGTTAAGCACTATTTTCTACTGGACAGAGTACAATCTCTACTTTACAAGATTTTGAATTTTCTGCATATATGGATTGGTTCTAGAAACGACTACATCTGGGGTTCGAGTGGACAAATGCCGAAGTGAAAACAAGAAAAAGAAACTAAGCGAAAGCAAGATGCTTAAATGTAATGCTAGGGGTTATTAAAATGAACTTGTGGAGATGTGAGAGAGAGAGAGAGAAAAGCCAAGCACTCTTATGTGCAGAAAGTTAGCCGAGTGTCCTGACTCCGACTCTACTCCGTTGATCTACAAATTTTCTCAGAATTGATAGCCTTATGGAGTGAAGGAGATTACTTGAAAGTTAGCCGAGCGTCCTGACTCCAACTCTACTCTGTTTTTATAGCCTCCTTAGAGCCTCCCTCAAACTTACCCAAGCAAGCCTGCTCAAGCAAAACCCAAATGGCGATCGACACCAAGACCTCAGTGTTGAAACGAGGTATCTTTCACTCAGTCTACCACTTGAGCTATGGATCAGGGTGTCAAATGAGGGAGAGGAGCTGGATATTTACAGAGGTGACAGGCAGGAATTGGATTCCCATTAGCGTAAAGCGGCCTGATTTTGCAAATTTCAAAGCCTCTTAGTTAATAAGAATTATCATACACTGATAAGTGGACTTTTTGGACTAGTACGAATTAAGAATTGTATTCCCGCTATACTTTCTTCACATATTTCGAAACAAAATCACCACCTCCGCTGCCACAAGGACTCATCTGATGATTCGAATGGTTGTCATGTCACCGATTCCAATCGAATTCTCACCTGTTACTTCTGACCAATCCAAACCGTCTATTGACTCTGGGTATATCCCTTGGTGCAATTTGTTTTCATTTGTGATGCTCCTCCTGGCCTATCAAGGGCCAATTTTGAAAATCCATTGTGATCATATGAAGTATTATTTGTGATTTTGGATGACGTGTCTGCAACATTCAACAACCAATGTTTCTTATGGTGTGGTCCACCTAAGATTTAGATCTGCCACATTTTTAAAGCCCATGCTCTAAAATAAGCTGGCAAAATGAATTGATGGTGTCATAAAACACAAACATGATGGTGTGACCAACAGAGCTTTTGCAGCACCTACGTGGAATCCGAGTCCAGCTGATTGACAGTTTTATTCTCGCGTGGGTGTGTTTGGGCCCACTGTACTCATAAAGAGCCAAAGATGCTTAATTGCACCATCCTTTTCCATCTTTCATTTGGGAACCCTCTATTTGTACAAAAATAAACCCACAACATCTACTTTTTGTTTTATGGAATATTACAATATTACAAAGTTGTTTGGTTGTCTCACCAAAAGTAGGAGAGGTGAGTTTAACTATCAATTAAGTGGGTGTAAATATCACATGAGGTCTTGGTATCGATCCCTAGTGGGTGTGGTTAACAGTGAAGTGTCAACTGACAGTAGGGTGTAATAACAAGCTAACCAACAAAAAAAAAAAAAAAGTGGGTGTAAATATCAATTCAGTTTATTTTGTCTTCTTGTGCGTACGATTACTTTCGACGCTCTTCCCTCCGTTCTTTATTTATTTTATGTTAAGGGTACTGAGTAAACTCTGTGGGGCCCACTGTGATATATGTAGTTTATCCACTCTGTCCATCCATTTTACCAGATAATTTTAGGGTTTATATCAAAAAAAGAAGCATATCAAAAGTTCAAATAGACCACACCACAGGAAACAATGTGAATTGAACATCAACCATTGAAAGTTTCTCGAGGGCCACAGAAGTTTTGGATCAAGATGATATTCGTGTTTTACCTTCATCCATGTCTATATGATCTTATGAACAGGTTGGATGACAAATAAACATCAATGTGGGCCCTACAAAGCTTTCAATGGTGAAAATAATTATTCCCACTGTTTCCTGCGGTGTGGTTCACTTGAGCTTTGGATCCTTCTTCAATGTCTTGATCAACCCCTAAAATGAGCTGGAAGAACGGATGAACGGCGTGGATAAATCACATACATTCAAACTGGGCCCAAAAGAGTTTACTCAGTATGATAAAAGCGTACTGAGTAACTATGTACACAATCCATCCGATTTCGTTCTCAAGGAGGTATTTAAGGGGCGCGGCTTCGAGGATCCCTGAGTGGGGGCCCACCGTGATGCATATTCCTTACATCCACACCGTTCATCTGTCTTGACAGCTCGTTTTATGGGATGATTCCAAAACTGAAGTAGATCCAAATCTTAGGTAGACCACACCACAGGAAACAGTGGTGATTGAATACGTACCGTTAAAAACATCTTGTGGGCCACTAGAATGTTTATTTTCCATCCAACCTGTTGATAAGGACACAAAGACCTGGACGAAGGGGCCACACAAATATCAGCTTGATCCAAAACTTTTATAGCCCACACAAAGTTTTTATATTCTATCACCTCTGTTTCACGTGGTGTGGTCCACTTGATATTTGGA
Source organism: Magnolia officinalis (assembly GCA_021015155.1). Classification (NCBI taxonomy): domain Eukaryota; kingdom Viridiplantae; phylum Streptophyta; class Magnoliopsida; order Magnoliales; family Magnoliaceae; genus Magnolia; species Magnolia officinalis. The sequence continues at coordinate 82,344,145 of JAJHSJ010000006.1, forward strand.
TCTGCTTCATTTTTTATTTTATTTTATCAAAACGGACATGAGGCTGTCAAGGTGGGCCCCACGGTCAGGGATCCACTGTTTAGTACACTTGCCGTCCCTAAGTGAGGACCGTGTCAGGGCTTCTTTCTCAACCGTCCTTCTCTCTCTCTCTTTTGGTAACTTTTGAACCGTCCATTTTGCTAACCATAAATTGAAGGGTTAATGTTTCTTCATCTAGGATATGTAACGAGAATAAAGTAGTGGCAATGACTGGGTCACGGATCATATCAAATCATTATCAGGTGGGCCACACTGGAACGTGAAAGATGGACAGTTGAATGAACATTCTCAGCTGTCTATATTCAACGTATCCTTGGGATAGTAACATTCTACCACTCTCCACAGCCATGTTTTGGAAGCTTTCATCCTGCTTCAGATTATCCTTTCCACAGGTTAAAGACATCGGTGTTGGCTTTGATACCATTTATTAAGAACTTAACTAATATGGAGAGTTATAGACGGATAGAACACCGGACTATAGATTGATGATGGAACACATTAAGCTAGGCTCTTTAAACATTTGGGATTGTAACAATTGGGTTGAATTTTGAGACAAACCATGCTGGTATAGAATGTATATAGTTCAGATCCCACGTACATGTACCAAGATGGTGTCGGCTCTAATACCAATTGTTAAGAAGCTACAGTACACCAAAAAGCTCAGGGTAGATGGAACGCATGAAGAAAAGCTCTTTAAACTCTTAGGATCGTAACAATAGAGTTAGATTTTGAGACAAGAACATATTGACACACAACTTACATAGCTCGAATCCCACACACATGCACCAGGATAGTGTTGGCTCTAATACCAATTGTCAAAAGCCTTACTAATATGCCAACAGCCATAAGATTGATGTCACGTATTAAGCTAGGTCCTTTAAACTGTAGTGATCATAACAATTGGCTTGGATTTTGAGATGTACCATGCTAACATAAAACATACATAGCCTGAATCCTACAAACATGCACCAGGATGGTGTTTGCTCTGATACCGATTGTTAAGGACGTGACTAATACGTCAAAAGCTCCATGATTGATGGAACACATCAAGCTAGGCTCTTTAAACCATTGCGATTATCACTAGGGCTGAAAGTCGGGCGGGTTGGTGCTCAACCCTAGCCCAACCCGAGGTTCCTGTACCTCAACCCTAACCCAACCCAACCTCGGGTTGAAAATTCTCAACCCAAGCCCAACCCAAGCGGGCTCGGTCGGGTTGGGCGGGTTGGTCGGGCGGATACATGCTAATATTTTCGTTATTACATTAGTCTATTATATTTCAATACACTTCTTATTTCTTGTACCTATGATTTTATTAACTATATATGTAATTATTCATGATAAATAACTTTATTTTTTCTAAACAAACAAGCTAAAATATAGGACTACTCCTTTAAAAGTTATGTTATATAGTACTCAATCTATTTGAGAGAGAAATCTGGCATATCTTGTTAGCTTGAGTCAATGGAAATGGCGTAGACCAATGAGACCTGATTGCACTGGAATTTCCTATCTTTTCAACATGGATGATCCACGCTCAATTATTATTTATGACTTATATATTGATCGGGTTCAGGTTGGGTCAGGCAACCCGAGACCTCAACCCAAGCCCGACCCATCCTTTATCGGGTTGGTGTTTATATAGCCTAAGCTTTAGACCAAACCTGGTACATCCTGCCCGAGCCCAACCCAATGTTGGGTCGGTCACAGGTCGGTTGGGTTGAACCTGCCCGACTTTCAGCGCTAATTATAACAATTGGGTTGGGTTTTGAGAGAGACCATGCTGACACAAACATATATAACCTGAATTCCACACACATGCACCAGGATGATGTTGGCTTTGATACCAATGGTTAAAAACCTAACCAATACACCAGAAGCCCTAGGCCTTATGAAACGCGACAAGCAAGACTCTTTTAAACTGTTGGAATCGTAACAGTTAGCTTAGATTTTACAACAGCTGACATGGAACATACATCGCCGGAATCCCACACACATGCACTAGGAAGGCGATCACTCTAAAACCTAACCAACATGCCAAAAGCTCGAGTATTGGTGGAACGAGTCAAGCTAGGCTCTTTAAACCGTTGGAATCGTGACAACTAACTTGGATTTTGACATAAAACATGTTCACACAAGATATACACAATCCAAATTCCACTCACATGCACCAAGACAGTGCACCGGTTGTTAAGAACCTAATCTCAGGACCAAGGAACCCTTTGAATTAGGCTCTTCAAACCGTTGTATCGTAACAATAGGCTTGGATTTTGAGACAGACCATACTGACATAAGACGTACATAGGCCAGACCCCACATACATGGACCAGGTTAGCACATGCACCTTTATTCACTGCTCCAATCTCTTCCGGCAGGACTCACTTGAGGACAAATGAGAAAAAGAAAGAAAAACTAAAAAAGGTGGTCCACATTTCATAAGAAAAAAATCACCAGCTATCAGTATTCACCGTACATGTATGGCCCACTAGAAGAGTGGATCATGGTGGGCTAATTTTCAAACATCGTACCGTTTGGATTGTGGTGGGATACTAGTCAAAAATCATACAGTTACATAATGTGGACCGCCAATTAGTATGTTTTTGATAAGTGTAAATCCATGGTGGGGCCCACCACTTGCTTTGTCTTCATTACCTCAGAAGTGGCCCCAAGATTCGAGGACAAGAGCATTCCACGTGCAACCACGAAATGAAAAGTAAAGTCAAGGCACTAGTTTTGGGTGAGGGGCCTGCACCATGTTAAATGGTGGCAAACTCACTCACAATACACATGGCACATCTGTACATCAATAAGACCATTATCATGGGCCAATTTTCGATCGAGAATAGCCCGTAATAGCACTGATCAAACAATCCTAACCATAGAATAGGGATTTTTACACGGACACTTAAAAATGAAAATACGGTGGTTAAATTCACTGGGCAAAATAAGATAGCTAAAAGGCTATCCATGTTGGCTCTCGGTTTGTTTTTGATCATGTGTAGTATATGTCGGGTGTTGAAATTGATCGTGGGGCTCAATTTAAACCGAAGAACCTTAACCCCAAATACCAAGATAGGAGATACATTGAATATCATCTAATATGATCAAGATTTGAGAAGATCGGTCACCGATTTGACCACTCACACAATATTATTACAAGACTATCAAGTAGCTGTGGGAGAGTGGGGTTCTTCCTTCGAAGATGAGTTGCACTTTGCTTTTCATACGAAATGACTTTTAATATACCAGGCAATTAAAAAGTCATACAAAAAAGAAATACTTATAATCAATCATAGGGTGAGACTATAAGGAGTATTCCAAATGAAGAACGGTTTGTATTAAAATGTAACTAGTCCAGCGTAAGAGAGTAGACTTAAATTACAGTTAAAGATTACTACTAAATATTATCGTTACTCTTAAGATAGAGCTAAAGCTATGATAAGTAAAGATAAAGTAATTGGTTTATTTGATTAGTACGAGACAATTTGTTATATTGATTTTTCCTTTTATTTTAAAGCTTCCCTGCTATGCGGATACTTTGCATCCATTTCTATTTTTTCTTCAACTGCTATTGTAGTTGAATTGTTGCCACCTCAGTCTTCAGATCCTTTTGCCTCTTTGTATTCTTCTAACCATTTCTCTTCTCCCAACTGCTTTTTGTCTCTTGAATGTCTCGGTCACACTCTGCCACCAAATAACATGTACTATACAGCTCAACACCAGCTGTACTTTCATAAAAAGTGCTCCAAATATCTTCAAAGATCTTTCTGCATATTTGTAATACCCTGATTCCCGAAACCTGAGTACACTACTCGGTTTCCAAAAACCCGAGTGTTAACCTTTAACGGTAGCTCAAATTTCACGTACATATTTTTTTTTTCTTTATCAATGTCAGCAATTTAGTGGAATAGAAACAATCAAGTATAAGAGGGAGTCCAAATATACATAACCAAAATTTCAAGCGGTTACCCGAAAAATACAAACCAAAGTCTAAACTTTTTATAAAACATAACAGTACAAATTAAATACAAATGAAGTCAGGAATAGAGAGTCGCAAGGTCATCTGGCTCCTCCTATTCCACATGAACACCAGCATGCACATCATCTGCGTTTCCTGCACACTGAATACGGTTTGATGACGTCAATGGCTATCTCAGTGAGGTATAACCCCCAAGATTTATCGTATCATCAAGATAATTAAGCATAGTCACCAGAAACAATCCATAATGAATATTTCACGATGATCATTATAGTAATAAGACAGAGTTTACCAGATATGAATATATTAAATAAATTCCACAAAGATATTCTTGCTTAAATGCATGAATGCTGTTTGCTTGCCTCCAAGTGCAGAGGTTCGTAAGTAGTATCCCGTGAATACGGAGTCGATCCCACAAGGAGATGAATTGTGAGAAGAAAAAAATCAACGCAAAATAAACTAAGTAATAAAAATTAATCTGATGATTTGATTTTGGGATTTTTGAATGGATGTAATTCAATTGAATAAAATAAACCCCAAGCTTCAAAGTTCCACACATACGTTAATGTTCCAAAATCATGATGACTTGGATAACACAACTAGGATCTGAGCACTATGGTCAGCCTAGTCGGAAAATAAAACAGTTTAAATATTTTAATAAATGATATAAAAAATTAGAAAATCTTGGATTTGCACCATTGACATATATTCTCAAGCGTCAGTGATTTTAAGTATTCAATATCTATAGGATAATGAATACAAAGAAATATAACAGGTTGAGAACCTCTCCTATCTAGGAAATCTGATTGATCTAGGGTAAGCCTATCCATCAATGTCGATCTCATATGATGGAAACATATGGATCTCACAAGAGGATAAAAAACAAAACCTAAATAATAGATAACATGCATACACCATTTTTCTCATCATTAAAACAATCAATCATCATAATCTTAAAGAAACATTAAACCCATGTGCTTCCCTTTTAGCTTGGGATAGAAGGAACTTAGAAAAACATAATTAAATTGCAGAAATAAAAAGCAATAAGAAATAAAGAAAGAAAAATGCAAATAGAAAAATCTAAACAAAACAACTTATAAAGCTTTAATAAAACTAAAAACTCTTTAAAAACCCTAAACCTTGCTCTTGAATGCCTTGAATAATGTTTTAGAATGCCCTAAGAAGCCCTATTTATAAGTAGGGACTTCCAATTTTCGTACAAATTTGAAAAACCCTAAAAACCGCATCAAATATACATATTTTCCCAAACTAGACTTCTCTCTGCATAGTTCATTTAAAACAGACTTCCTGCTAAGCAGTTTCCCAAAATAAACTTTACAGCTTCATAATACACTTTTTCAGGACGATTTCAGGATTCTTCACTTCAAATCTTCGATTCTCTTCATTCTTCACTTAGTTTTCTTAGATCTTTGGCATGTGAATTCTTCAATCTTGGTCTCCTAAGATCAATCCCTTGCTTTGGTAATTCTTGAGCATCAAAATCATGCTTTTAACACCATTTTTCAATCCAAACACTTAAATTCACCTTGCAAGACATACATGAGTAAAATAGAATATTAAGCGGATTCATGTTCATAAAACCAAGATATAAATGGGGAAAATTATGCAATATTTGAGTCTCAACAAATGCATGCACATGCTCACAGACCTGGGGATGCACATCCAGCTGGTAAAGAGGTCACCCAAGGCAAACTAGCCACCAGGATAAGTACTCAAAGGTACGCCCAAGGAGACTAGCCACCCGAAAAAGACCATACAACGAGGACACCCAAGGTAAGCTAGCTTCGTGGAAGAGTATTTTATGATACGTTCAAGGAAAACTAGACACCTAGAAAAGTCCATGCGAAAAGGACATCCCATGGTAGTCGAATGCACGCAACGAAAACTTGGGACCACTAGGTAAAATACTTTACGGTACAACCCGTAGTGATCTAAGAAAACTCTGCGTCTTATATCGACCACCCGGTAAAGTCCGTATGCCATGAAGATGCATGATTAGCCCAACCATTATTATTTCAATTTCAAACAACCATTTTAAGGAAGCTCAAAGGTCACTATGGGGGGTTAGTCACCCAGCATAGGTCGACAACTCAGGCATAGTGTCTCATTCCACCATCCTTGGCTCATGAGACTAACAAATAGGATGTTTAAAGGTAACCTACTCAACTAGTGGCCAATTATATTTCTACAAGTGGAACTTACCATCGTAAGGTTATACGAAGACAATCCATTTAAGCCACATATGGCGAATATTCCATCAAAGCCGCAAGGGCCAAATGTTCAATTTAATGATGCGATAAGAAGGAATTATTCCTTAAAAGCCACAAGGCCCAAATGATTCATAAGATGGTAAATCCACAACAAACATTCCTTTTAGTCTATTAGACACAATGGCCACTAATCCGAGGATCTCCCAGCATTCCATCGAGTAATCACATACAACAAATTAAATTACGTGTAATATCGACAACACAAGCATATTTGAAGCATTTATTTTAATTCAGAATAGGAGTATTTAAATCTCATCGCATGTTCAAATGTTGAATTTAATTCCAATTCATCAATCATTTATAAGAAATCAAATCAATAAGAGTAATGAATCACATTAAGCAATCAATAAGATAACTAAACGAAGATGAATGAACAAAGCTAACTATCAAGATGTAAAAAAGCTTGAAGGGTGATCCTCACCTTTCGAGAGTCGAATTGACTTCTCATGTTGTCGAAATTGGTTGCACATGTTCACGAATCCAATCCTACCGCAATTTATACTATTTGTTCAATTTGAATGCTACATCATTCCCTAAGATTGCACTTAAAGATTTAAATAGTATAAAAGTTAAGTATGAATCTATGACCTAGAGAGGATGATTCGAACTCTAATATCAAATCAGCATATTTAAACGATTACTATATTGGAATTTAAGCTAAAGCTCCAAAAATAACTTACTTAGATGAGTCATGGTACCACTCGACTTCGGATCGAACTCTCCAACTCAGCCTTAACTCACCTCAACTTGGATTCAACTCGAGTTCGGCTAGCTCGAGTTATACGTGCAACAACGTCCTCCTTTAGATGTAGCTGGACAAGTCTGAACCCACACTTGACTTTTGCACCGAAGAGGATCAATCACCAGATCAACAACAACCAGAATTCATGGTTGGCCGAGTTAACTCGACGGCAATCCAACCTAACCCCATTCCAGATCTGATATCCCCCTTCTTTCTACAATCTTCTTCTTCCTCCTTTTCTTTCTAACTCGTCCAACAAACTCAACTCGACAACAGCGAGTTGACTCAACCCAACTCGGCAGCAGCAACTCAACTCCATCTTTCTTTTCCTTCTCTTCTTCTTCTCATCCTTCTCCTTTTTTCTCTTTTTCTTCTTCTTCCTCCAAAGTCCAGCAATGCCTGGGCCTTGACAGAGCTTGACTGGACACGCTGGGCCAACAAACTCAGTCCGACCCGTGACTCAGCCTGACGTAGTTCAACTCAATGGACTCGGCATAAACGAGGTTGAACTCAATCGCAACATCACTTATTGAATCTTCAGACTTGTAATGGTGGTAACCATTAACAAGGTCCTGAGATAAATCTGAGTTTAAGCCAAACTCGATTGAGTTGACTCAGGTAAAACCTGGTTGCTCGGAACGATTTCCACTTGAAATTGGCTCCACATCCATCCAATTACCACTACAAAACATGATTCAACTCAACACTAGTTGGGTTGAGTTGGAAATAGCGTACCAGATCAAAATCTGATCCAAGATCAGCATTGGATGCCAGACTCGACTTGACTCGGTCCCGGTCGAGCTAAGTCGACACAACAACCACACCACGCGATTCTCTCCCTCACACTTTCCATATTCTTCTCTGTCTTTTCTTATGCTCTTTCTCTCTTTCTTTTCTTCTCTTGCAGTGTCTAGCAACTTGGCCCAACGCGAGACTCGGTCCCAGTTGGGCTGGTTTGACAACGAGTCAGGCTCTAAACTCGACCTGTGCGGCGCCCCTTCCTTTCTCTTTTCCACTTTCTATTTTTGGAAGTCGTCGCCCTAAAAGGCAGCCTTTATAGGTTTTATTAACCTCATTCTAGAGGCTTCGTAAACTAACTAATTGGTGGATTAGTTACGGGCGTGGATAATGACTCAAATTAATCTAGAAGGAACTTCTGTTCTCAGTTGTACTTGATTGCATGACCAAGATCAGTACACTAGAATACATTTTTGATGGGGTGGGCCATCCATTGGACGACTCGGATCAGCGACTGGAGCCCGTTCAAAGGTGATGGGTTTTCATAATTTAACAGAGAAGATGATGCGAACAATCATGGCAGTTCTTAATCTATGGTCTCATTTCCTGATCTAATGCGTCCGGATGGTCCGGATGTGAACATTGATCATCATGGGGTCCATATTCTGGATGTCAGTCCATAAATATCAATGGGTTCCGAGTATTAGAGTTGCGGCGGCTTTTTTTTTCATTGCAGCGGAAGCCCTAAAGTTGACTTGGATTGTAAGGCGGAGATTCATTGAGGTGGAGGGCTGGGATGAAAAGGAATCCTGCACGCGGATTGCCAGGTTGGCAGCTAGAAGTGGCGTGAATTCCATTTTAGCAACTGAGTCGCACGCACATTTTGGTTACGACACAGTTCGTGTGCATGTACACACACGTAAACATGTGAAATTTTTGGGGTTGACTTGAATTCGAGTCCTCTATAAGATGAATGGTTTAGATCTCTTCTATGACCCGAAATGGTGGGCCAAGTCTAGATCAAATGTACGTTGTCCACTCATATGCCAACCGTTTGCATTCGACCCTGTGCACTCATCCGCAGGTAACAAACATGCATAAGTATTGGGGTTTGATTGAATTTTCCTGGGCTACATGATGAACAGTTCAGATCTTTGGCCTGGGCGATGGAGGTGGGTCCTTGATCAACTATACAGACATCGTCCATTTAAATTTTCGCTGGCGGGAGAAAATGAAGGAAAAGGAGAGAAATTCCTCCTTTTTATCGGGTCTGCGCTGTTGACCGGTTCAGTGTGCCACGGGTACACACGCCCTAGTGTACATCCATGGATAAAAGTGAGATCCACTGTGATAATTAGTGAAATCCACTCCACTCATTAGTTTCTACTCATCTAGCTGGGACATGTGTCTAGCGTTGAGGCAGATCCAACGCTCAAGTGGGTCGTGTTCAGTGAAATTTGACTTCTTTTGTCAAGTATCGTCAATCTGATGGTCAAATTATTTCCCAATCACTTGTTGGCGGTCTGAATGATCCTAGGAGCCATCGAAGTGGACTTTAGAGCTTGATTTAATCCCTATATCATTGTGTTCAAGTGGTGGATCATTCCCCCAGATGTAGTGGACATGATGAACAGTAGATCTAATGAGTTAGATCTCGTAACTGGTAATGTATGGTTCCGTTGGTATAGTTAAGCATTGTCTAATGTCTCATCATGATCGTGACTCTAGAAATGTGAGTTTTGTGATGATGTGATGGTCCGTCTCGAAACGTAACGGATGGATGGTCCAATCGATGGGTGAAAACTGTTCTTGATGGTTAGATTAATGCACAATGGAGTTTATAGGTTGATGTTGAGGTGTTTAGGTGCAATATTATATGCCTCAACGGCTGGATTTGGATTGTGGGTCGACTGGTTAGTGTCGATGTAATCCTACGTTGAGACGTAAGGGACCACCCAAGGGTGGATCATGAGTAATCAAGCGTGGTGTAAGTTATAGGTTACGTGAGTTTTATCATGCATTCATACTAGGTTTGATTTAAATGGTAACACCCGAGTACTGAAAAGTACGGGGTGTTACAATATTATATCCTCTTTGTGCAACATGTGTCATTCCCTAATTGGTTATCCCAAAAATGGCCAAAAATATGGTACAACATTGCCCCCCACCCCATGTCGCTTCGCCTTCAGACAAAAAGGTGAAAGCGACGTTGGCTCGTTGCTTCATACAAAAAATGCACTCTGCCAATCATTCCACATGGCAAGTCCTCATTGATTTTTCCTGACCGAGATGAAAATTGAAGGGCGGTTTTGCATCTACCACATGGTTATCATCATGACATGTAATATACAATCGTATCGTATAAGGAGTCATGATTATCCTCTCATTAATGTACATATCCTTGACCGATATATACGTCATTTCAAACCGATTTTTCTTTTTATATGACTCTTGTTATTCTTCTTACTAAACTCTTTTCAGCCGAGATTATTACCGCCATGGCTACTTCCTCTTCATCTGGCCTTGCAACCTTCCATCAAGAAGATGCGATAAGAGAGTTAGAGTCTCTTATGTCTGAAATTTCAGACGATATTATCTTCTCCACCCTTATTGATGTAGATTGATCGTTTCTTACGCTCAGTTTGACATTTCACTCTGAGATCTCCCTTGATCAACTACAATTACTGAATTAATTCTTCCCTTGTTGTCTAGGCAAACAACTCCTTATTTAGTTCGACTCTCTTTCGTACCCAACAACATGGTGAAACATTGAGACAGGTTGGCATCTATGAATGTATCAGCCTTTCTTTGTATGAATATCTAGCAGACATTTCTCTTCTTGCTATCCATTGACAGATCGTTGTTCAGTCGTGTAGCATAGTAGCAATATCTTGCACTATGTTGTTTGGATTAGTTCTAACATGTATATTTGTTGGACATCCATACTTATTCATTTCAATAAAACATATCGTCCCAAGCTTCTCTCCATAGAAACAAGCCTCAACTGCATTAAATGTAACTAACAATGGTTTATTGTCGGCTAACACCAATTCAACTCCACCTTGATTTTAGCAAATTATGAATTGGTGTAAATATGATGAGATGCATGAGAAAGAATGTATCCAATCACTCCCCAATAAGGCATCGACTATTGTTCACAACCCCAAGTGTAGGGTCGCGATGTAGTAATAACTCGGTAAAACCGAAGTCAAATCCACAGGGACTAAACTTGTACATACTTTAAAAATAACTAAAACTAGAACTAGAAAAATATCTAAATTGAAATCTGAATAATCGAGAGTAATGGTGAATAATGTTGATTAAAAGTTATGAATTTAAAGGTGGGAACTAGGGTGCCAAAGATCCACTTGTAGCTATCAAGATGCTACCTTACTTGATTCAAGGAACACAATTGGAATTGGAGTCATATCCTATCCAATTGGAAGATAAAACAATTAAATCAAATCTGAACTTTTCATTAACCTAATTTTCAATGGAAAAGAATTGTGATGATTGGAAGGGATTCCATCACCCTACCATGCCCAGGAGACGATGGTGAACAACAGGATTTACCAATCTCAATATCTCAAAACAGGAAAAGAAGATATCCAAAGCTATCACAACATCTATTGTAATTTGAGTCACAATAAATTATGGAAAACTGAAAATATTCCATTGATATTAAACTAGAAATCAATGAAGTTCAATAAGAACAAAAATCAAAGCAAAATAAACATCCAAACACGCTACAAGCTTCACCTCTTAGCCCTAGCTAAGAGACTCAGCCAACCATAGACATAATTGAAACCAAATCTCTTAAACAAAGCATGAAAAATAAACTAGGGAAGAAGAAAAACTCTTTGCCGGCTGCTCCACTCTTCTGTATGCTCCTTGAGACTTTTTCAAACCCTAGAAGATACTTTGGAGCATCCAAGGGAGTCCAATTTATAGTTGTGGAACTCCAACTTTCGCATTAAGTTGGAAAAATCTAGATACGCACTCTTTGCAGTTTTTCAAAATAGACTCGGAGTTTCAGAATATGCTTTTTCATGACAATTTAAGGAATATGTTTGTTTTCAGGACAATTTCAGGATTCATTTTCTTCACTTCAAATCTTTAATTCTCTTCATTCCTTACTTGGTTTTCTTGAATCTTCGGCATGTGATTTCTTCATTAATGACTTCTAAATCTCCAAATCTTCATTTAGTAATCTTTTGAGTATAAATTTTTCTTTTAGCATCAATTTCACCTTAAGCTCTCCAAATCACCTTGCACATGAAAACATGCATAATTAAATCGATTAAACATTATCATGTTTATAAAACCAAGGCATAAATAGAGAAAATATGCAATATTTCACACTCAACAACCATAAAAAGGCTGCCAACACTTTCTTGGTTTCCACCATCAAGTTGATCGGTAGGACACTATGTGTGTGTGTCACCCCTCTGGTGAAATTATTGACCATGACTTCAGTCAAAATTAAATCATCAAGAATTTTTTCAAATTTGGCCATCATTTTGGTAATAAGAATATTCACATCCACTCCATTATCGACCAGAACTCTAGTAATTGGACATCCCTATAAATGGACAAAGATGTATAGCGGTTTCAGATGTTGAGTCATAGTGTGAGTGAGTATCTCTATTACTATTTTCTCAGACGGTATGCCTGACTCAATCATGATAGTCGACACATTCCTGGTTTTCTCTTCAAAGTCAAAGGAATCATGTTGTATGATTATAGGAAGACTAATTTCCTCCACGTCTCATTCCATCTTGCTAGGCGGAGATGGTTTAACCTGAAAGCTCAATGGTAGAGTAAGCACCATATTGCAATTCAAAACAGTCGGTAGAAATGATCCAAACTGCATCATAGAATTCGGACATTGCCCCCCAGGCATTTCCAAATTCGTTCGTTCTTCTATATTGACGACCAAGGTTTTCATTTTTTCCTCGAAATTTGGTGAAGTTTCTTCTAGCGAATTTTCTTTTGTCAAGAGTTCCTCAATTAATAGATTATCTCCTGAAAGCATTCATAGCTAAGTTACTTGGCCAATCCTTCAAAGTCAGATCCTTCCTTATCAAGCTGCTGACTAATCCCAGTCAACTTGTGAGGATGAGCCTCCATAGTCAAGTCTACCATGTTTATAGTTATATGTTCATCCTCTAGTTACGAAATCCTCGACGCATCACCTGCATTATCATTTTCTAGTTTTTGTTTTTTACATCAACCCATTCACGTTGTTTGATAGCATGTTGCATTTGTCAACGCCATTTCTAGGTGCAAGTCATCCCTTCAGGCATGGTTGGAAACTTAGGATGACTGAGCCTTCTCCAGACATTTTTTTAGATATGGAAACGTTTAACTATCCTTCGTCCTAGTATTGGAATTGGTCGAAGGTGGTTAATGGGATGTTGACATGATTCTACCTCTTTCATTTTTTTCTCAACCATGGTTTGGTTCAGTCATTTGCTTGGATATTCGATCGAGAAAATTGTCTGGTCAACCAAATTTGTCATGCGCTTTGGTCACATAAGCGTGATTCATGGTAAGTAGGTAATACCTCTTTCATTTTTTGGAATTGGTCGAAGGTGGTTAATGGGATGTTGACATGATTCTACCTCTTTCATTTTTTTCTCAACCATGGTTTGGTTCAGTCATTTGCTTGGATATTCGATCGAGAAAATTGTCTGGTCGACCAAATTCTTCATGCGCTTTGGTCACATAAGTGTGATTCATGGTAAGTAGGTAATACTACTTCTAATTGTGTGTTCCACACTCATGACCGCTCGCCATATCATCTTGGATCCTCTTTTAGGTTGTCGCTCCACATCCTGGTCATTGCTAGACCCAAGGCAAATTTTTCGTTGCACTCGAACTAACTTCCGAGGATTGATCGTGACCATATTAATATGTTCGATGGAAACAGGTCGATGTCAATTAACATTGCCTTTTTTTTCATTTTTAGGAAATTTCAACAACCCTCGGTCGATATTGTCCTGGATAACTCGGTCGATATTGTCCTGGATAACGTTCCTGAAAAAAAAAAAAATACTTATTAGTAGAATGAGATCAAGTTCCATGTCATTTGCAGTATTCGGTCTTTTTCAATTCTTCGACCATCGGTATCTTATGATTGATGAGAATTTTAATGAACTTCTCAGCTAGCATTATATCAAAGATTTCATTGGCCCGATTAATATCAAATGTATACGTCATTTGAGTTTTTTGCATGGCCGGTGCGGTCACTTTTATTTTAACCAACATCGAACAAACGAATGCTTGTTTGGCCACTACTTTGTCCATTGTTACACTGCAATTAAGATCATAGTAATAAGTCCTGGCAGTTTTTCTACCTCGTTCCTTCGTGAAGATCAGTAAACTTTATTCTGATAAACTTTTTACAGAGTTTAAATTTCAAACCATATAGGGTCGTTGTACAAATTCGGCCTCGGTCGTGGCTACTTTGGATTGTCCTTTGGCACTTCTAAACTAAGCGATATAGTTTTCAACCGATTCTCCTAGCAACGGCTGGAAATGTGCAAGGTCAGCCATAAAAATTTTCTTGTCCCTATAAAAGAATTAGGCGTGAAACTTCTCTTTCATTTCTTTTCAGGTTTGATCGAAATTTGGCAATAAATTAGAGTACCAGGTGAAAACAATTGCGGTTAAGGAATGGTCAAACAATTGTAATTTGTGATAATCAATATTAGCTAGTTCTCCACACTACATGGCAAATTGACTTATGTGTTCTAAGGTCAATTGACTAGTGTCACCTGTGAATAGTGTAAAATCAGGTTGATCATTTCTCGGCAATGGATATTGTTGGTCGATCCATTCAGGATATGATTTATGATTTGGCCAATAATTTGGCCTGCCAACTCCTGTACCACTTGCAAATTTTAGTCACGATCCACATGGTGAGGTTCAGCCATCAAAGGTGGCTCATGACCTACATGGACTTGTTCCCATTGTGAGGAATATTCCTAGAAAATGGTTGCCCCCCCCCCCCCCCCCCCGTTCTCTTCGTTGATGTCGGTTGACATCAACAGGTTGAGGAATATTCTACACTTCATGTACCGAAGCAGGATGCGTGTTCCGTTGTAAAATAGGTGTTGTCGGTGTTGGCTATGCTGGTAGGGTTGGTGTCAAGTTTTCGACAGAGCTTATCTCAATAGTTTGTCGAGGCATAATCGGCTGAAGTATTGTTTGCCGAAGCACCATAGGTGCTCTTTCAGCGAAAATGGCTATAATCTTATTAAGCTCTCAATCTAACTGGCATCCACCTGTTGAAAGTTTCAATCTAAATTCGAGATTACTCGGCTGATTATTCTACAATATGTTGAATCCGCATTTGTATATCGTGTAGTCTATCTAATATTATCTCGAGATGATCAATCCAAGATGAAGATGCCATGTCCTGATTTGGAAGATTAGGTGTCGGATTCAGCAACAACTCAGGTATTTGCTGCACCTTCATTTTCTCTTCTTGTGCAAGAGGGTCAATAGTGCTAAAAATGTTACGACCTCTTCAACTCATATTGCACTGGTAAATTTACGGTCACCAAGTAATTTTATGTCTGTCGTACAAAAAATTATTGACTTTTTGCACGGCCAGTGCACGATAAATATTTATGACAACCTAGTAGTCTGAAGTCCTACTGGGCATGCCAAAAATTGTTGACTTTTTGCATATCCGGTGTACAATAAATATTTATGACAACTTAGTAGTTTGAAGTCTCACTGAGCGTGGCAAAAATTATTGGCTCTCCGTTTGTTTTTGGTCGCATATGGTATATGCGAGCATGCCAGAACTGATTATGTGACTCAATTCAAACCAAACAACTTTAACCCCACGCGCCAAGATAGGCAGATACGTCAAATGCGATTGTATATGACCGAGAACTAAGAAAATTGGTTGCCTATTTAGCCACTCACACAAGAATGTTATAAGACGATCAAGTGACCGTGGGAGGATGAGGTTCTTCCTCCAAAAATAGGTTACACTTTACCTTCCATACAAAAGGACTTTTGGTATACCAGACAATTAGAAAGTCACACAGAAAAGGAATACTTACAATCAACCTAGGGGTAAGACTACAAGAAACCTTTATGAATGAAGAATTATTTGTATTGAAACCAAACTAATCCAATGTAATAGTGTAGACTTGAATTATAGCTAAAGATTAACGCTACTCCTAAGATAGAATTAAAATTGTGATAAGTATAAATAAATAAATAAATTTATTTGATTGTTATGAAAGGATTTGTTTTGATAATTTCTGCTTCTAATACTCTATATCCACTTTTATTTTTTTCTTCTATTGTAATGCTAGTTGAATAGTTAGCAAGACAATTTTTCAAACCCTTATCTTTTTATATTCTTTTCAAATGCCCACTTTCTATATCTTGGACTTTTCCGGCTGCATCACTGGATGATGTGGACCACTTCTATAAAAAGTGATCAAGATTTTTTGGCATGTTATATTCCTTTTTACCGCAACACTTGTTATTTCCCATATACTATTCTAGGAATAGCAGTACAACAATCCGATATGTGGCATTTCATCATATTCTCCATCCCAAGTAGGGGCCACATTTTGGACGGACTAGATTGACATAACTTGTACCGCACGTGCGTTCATGAGTCACCACCATTTACGGCAAAGCATCAACGAGCACTGGAATCCTGCCCACAGTCCATACCCAAGGGAGTAAAAAAGCAACTGTCAGCCAATTGCGTGCAGCATTCGCCAACCAAGAGCGCACGTGCGTATAGCAACCAAGAACGCACAGTTACGGCAAAAAATTCGAGCGCGGCTTGATGAGGATGGATCCCTAAGTGTGGGGCTAATTGTGATGTATGTTCCTTACATCCACTCCGTCCATCCGTTTTGAAAGATTATTTTAAGCCATGGTCCAAAATATTAAACAGATCAAAATCTCAGGTAGACCACACCACATGAAACAGTAGTAATTGACCATTATAAACTTCTTCAAGGGCTACAAAAGTTTCGAATCAAGTTGATATTTGGGTGGTCCCTTCATCCAGATCTTTGTGATCTTATCAAAAGGTTGGATAGCAAAAAAACATTCCGGTGACCCCCAATAAATTTTTAATGGTGGGTATTCAATCGCCACTATTTCCTGTGGTGTGGTCCACCTAATATTTGAATCTACTTCATTTTTGTTATTATTCCATATAATGAGATGTAAAAACGGATGGACGGTCGTGGATGGAAGGCATACATATCAAGGTGGGCCCCACTGTAAAGGATCGACCGACTGCGCCCAAAAATTCCCTGGAAAAAAATGACAATTCTTCAGTGGGTCCATGCACTGCGCTTTTCCATTGGCGCCGATAAGAGGGCGAAAAACGTGGGCCCCACCAAAGCGCTACAAGACGAGGTAAAGACATAGAAAAGGATAGAAAAGAGAAGACGGTGAGATGTTGATAGTGACAGCCAGACGTCACGTATTCTGACCGTCCATTTGGTCCAGTCCACTCATTACAGGCTGCCTAAAAAACAAATCACACTCGATGGATGTTCCAACTGTTAGTCAAGGTCATATAAAAAAATGGACGGACAACATCGTTTTATAGAAGATAGGTCCCATCACGCATGTTTATGGCCGTCCATTCTCTATAAATATTTGCATGGTAGCTGGCAAAGGGTGGATTAGACGTAATGAACGTTTCAGATGGATGATGTCCTTACAGGGCGCCGTTTGAGCGGATCCGCCATCCACCGAGGTAGGTGGATCTCTAACTGTGAGGCCTACTGTGATGTATGTTCCTTGCATCCGTGCCGTCCATCAATTTTGACAGCTCATTTTATGGCATGATTCTGAAAATGAAGGAGACCCAAATCTTAGGTGGACCATATAGCAGGAAACAGTCGTGATTGAATCTCCACCATTAAAAACCTCATGAGGCCACCGGAATGTTTATTTGTCATCCAACCTGTTATTAAGGTTACAACGACCTGGATGAAGAGATCACATAAATATCAGCTTGATCCAAAACTTGTGGCCCCTGGGAAGCTACTAATGATCGATTACCACTGTTTCCTGTATTATGGTCCACCTTAGATTTTGATCTCTTCATTTCTGAAATACTGCCCTAAAATGAGTTTTTAAAACTGATGGACGGCATAGATATAAGACACATACACCATGGTCTCAGGGAGCCACACCGTTACAACAGTCCAAATGCAACTACGCGTATGCACTTGATCATTGCTTCCAACGTCCGTACACTTTAGGGCTCATTTAGACAACTGCTTTAGGTGAGATTAAGGTGGATGAAATGATAAGAGTAACAATAA
This sequence comes from Magnolia officinalis, assembly GCA_021015155.1. Taxonomy (NCBI): domain Eukaryota; kingdom Viridiplantae; phylum Streptophyta; class Magnoliopsida; order Magnoliales; family Magnoliaceae; genus Magnolia; species Magnolia officinalis. The sequence goes on from JAJHSJ010000006.1 coordinate 82,362,262, forward strand.
ATGCAGGTTTAAGGTCGGATTGGATGAATTCTCATGTTTCCAAATATCATATTTGGAATGTATGTAATTAAAAGTAAATCTTAAAATTTCCTTTCAAATTACACTTGAAAATTCATCATCATGAGATTTAGAAATCCTATCTTATACTTTTCAACGTAAGGCTCATATTCCAAAGCGTATAAAATTAATTTTAATCATATCCCACACTCCTTCCAAACATGTCATTCTCAATTCCAGGGGGGATTAGCAATGCAATCACATTTAATACCATTTGATATGTGCAAGAATACATCTGACCGAATTTAGATAGTACACATTGCATTTGCATACAGGGTCATATTTCAGTGATCCGAACCATTTATATGATGGGCCTCACCTTTGAGGGAGGATATGAAAAGAAAATAATGGTTATTTAACCTTTTAATTATTATTTTTTAATTTTTCTTTGGAATATGAATGGTATTTTAACCTTTGAATGGTATTTTTTTATTTTTACACGCACACACACCCCCCACACACTCACGCCGTATTGGGCTTTCACCACCTATGGATTCTTGCTCTTGCTCGGGTGGTAGACTCTCGGGAGTTTCAACACTCGGTCGAGGGTTCGAGTATCCATAGGTGGTGAAAGCCCACTACGGGGGAGTATGTGTAAAAATAATAATAATAATAATAATAATAATAATAATAATAAAACCTTTGAATAATAATAGGGCTGAAATACTTAAATAGTTGGGTTTTCTTAGGTATCCCAACTCTGTGGCTTTTTATGAGACATGGTTGATCCTTCTGTGCCGGTACAAAAATCCAATTATAATGACTTTAATGCTTATTCTATTTCCTTTTTACATGGAAGCCCGCCAAGATGGACAGACTGTCTTTCAACGCTGAGAGGGGTGTGTATGAGTTTGTGAGTGTGTAGTGTGAATATGTGTGTTGTGTAGGAGTGTGTGTGAAGTGGGTGTGTGGGAAAATATTTTTTAACGGGCCAAATCATGTAGAGAGCTTGGATCACTATAAACAAATCAAGCAATCATATGAATGGTTTGGTCAATAAACAAAAAGCCAATCATTTGAATTGTTTGTAAAACTATTTAAAAAAAAATAATAATAATAATAATAAAATTCTTACAAAATTAAGAGTATGATTTACTGGGAATTCTTAATTAATAAAATAAATAAGAAAGATCAACTTAACACATCGAAATAGCCCAAGCACCTTATAGGTTTCAATCAAGACTAGAAATGAATCAAATCATATAAGTAATTTGTTGGGATATGGAATTTGAAAAACTATTTAGATAAAATAAAATTAAAATTAAAATGAGAAAATAGAAAACTTATCGGTTTATAGAAGTCAAGGCGTGACATGAGTCACTCGACTTGAAATCGAATTTGCTCCCATTGGACAACGTCCCAAGTGCAATAAGTTTCCAGAGCAATCAACCTCCAGGATACAATAACTATAACCCGATCTCAGCAGTACACTCACTGTACACGGACTCGAACTACTTGTAGTCTTAACCCGAACTAGAAAATACTAGAACACAATTTTTAAGAGAAAACTTGATTTTCTAATATATCTTAAAATAAAAAAGTAGAAATCTAATTATAGACTTTGAGAAGATGCCATTTTAAAAAAGGTTATGACTATTGGGTTTAAATCCAATTGGTGTAACCATTAGGCTTGAGAAGATGCAACATTTCAAAACAAAAAATATGAAAAGGTACAACCCTTCTGTGACGCCCCGGTCACTGCTTCATGTGGGCGAGCACACGTGGGCAGGCACACATGTGGGCGGGCCCCCAGGTGTGGCTGGCAGGCTACTATGCTGGGCGAGCTACTGTTGCAGTTAACTGTAGCGTAACTTGTCCCACATCGGAAGAGTTGTCCGGAGTTGTGGTGATTATATGTTGGGTTTCTCCCTTAACAGACATGACGCGTTTTAAAGCCGTGAGCTTCGGCAAAGCGGACAATATCATGTGCTGTGGAGGTGGGCCTTACAAATAGTATCAGAGCCGAGGACGGTTCTGCCCTCGGTGGGGATAATGTGACGCCCCGGTCACTGCTTCATGTGGGCGGGCACACGTGTGGGTGGACCCCCAGGTGTGGCTGGCAGGCTACTGTGCTGAGCGAGCTACTGTTGCAGTTAACTGTAGCGTAACTTGTCCCACATCGGAAGAGTTATCTGGAGTTGCGGTGGTTATATGTTGGGTTTCTCCCTTAACAGACATGACGCGTTTTAAAGCCGTGAGCTTCGGCAAAGCGGACAATATCATGTGCTGTGGGGGTGGGCTTTACACCTTCAGACTTGTTGAAAAGACACATTCGTATGGCACGTGCGCACCTATGGTCACAGACCGTCCCAACAGATATTTTAAAACACCAATTTAAAATACAACACAATTTATATCATTATAATAGGAAACCTGATCATTTAAATTGTTTGTAAAACAGAAAAGAGTCTTACAAGATTAATGGTATGGATCGTTACTTTGAAATACTGAAAACATTTGCGGAGAAAATTTGACCATTCATTTAATATGAGTCATTAGATTAATCATCAATGAATCCACATAATCATGTGATTAGATGCATAGCCTTCCTTTAACCCACCTATATGACCTTATCGAACTCAAAGAATTTCCCTACATACGCCCAACCCCATCAAATTTGCTTGTCATGATTTTGAGAATGACACAAAGGTAGAGGCGGCACATGATCATAGCCTAATCACATGGTACAAATGCACTAGAGTCACCTCTTGGACTAGTCAATTTGCAAGCAAACGAGATTAAATTAATCCATTGCTAATAAGTGCATGGGCTCACCACATATATAACTCAAGCCGCACGATGCAATTAATCCAATGCTTGTCATATGCATGGAGACCGCACCGTAGAAAGCAGTGGAGATTGAATGTCTACCATTGAAAATTTCTCAAGGATCACAAGTATTGGATCAAGATGATATTTGTACTTTACCTTCATCCAGAAAGGTTTCAATGGTGGCCCTAGAAAGATTTTAATGGTGGATATCATTGTCAACACTTCTTTCTATGGTGCGGTTCACTTGAGCTTTCAATGTACCTCATTTATTTTTGTGCCCATACCTTAAAATAATCTCGCAAAAATGGATGCACATTGCAGGTATTAAAGATACATCATGGTGGGGCTCACAAAACTTGGTAACATCAACACACCACCGAAGGTCGCATTCAATGCAATCCACTTCCCTCGAATGTGGGTTCATAACATGTATGACTCAAGCCAAACATTGTGATGGATCTAATGCATGTAGTAGACATGAGGACCATGCATTATCCCCTTGATCAACCCATGATTAGAGGTGTACATGAACCGAGCTAGCTCGGTTAGCTCGTGCGATTCGACTCGGTTTGAAGCTGAGTTCGAGCCGAGTTGAATTGATTTTTTGAGCTCAAAAATGAGTTTGAGCCGAGTTCGAGCAGGCCCCAACTCGACTTGACTCGGATCGAATCTATCTCGAATCGAACCAGTTCAATGACTCAATTACTTTGCCATTGATGTTGCTCATCAAGTGTTTGATAAAATGACTCAACTAAGTGTGGCCGGTGGCAAGGAAGGTATGTACATGAAACAAATGCCATTTTTTCTTTGGTTTTTCTTGGTTTTTATGTTGATTAGAAGGTGTTTGATAAAATACCTATAAAATCATTGCTTCTGTTTCACATATAGAGGGATTTTGAAGGTGCAATCTAGGTGTTTGTGGAAATGCGTCAATGGTGAACTCGGCTCGATCTTGGCCCGAGCTGCTGACCGAACCAAGCTGAGCTGGCCAGTCAGACTCGAGGACCGAGCCGAGCCATGTTCGAGCTGAGGTCAGCTAGTGGCGGAGCCGAGTCAAGCTAAGGCCAGCTCGACTCGGTTCGACTCGATGTACACCACTACCCATGATCGATTTAGCTCTATAGTATAAGCTTTTATGATTATTGAAATCTCATCCCAATCATCTCATAAATTACTTCTCATCCTGATTATCTCGTAGATTACAGCAGAGATACATATGATATAAATGGATGTATCATGCATTACACGTGCACAATGTCTGCAACACAGACAAATGCAATCCAAGCCTTGAAATTATAATAGGTACTTATAATATATTAATTGCACGAGGAATATCACATCCAACATATATATATATATATGAGACGCGCTCACCTGCAAACCAGTTCGACGTAATACGTACCACTTTTTTGAGACCCATCATACGTGATGTGGATCCAAAATCTGAACTGTTCATGTGAAGCAGCACCTAGTGAAACCCTCCAGGACCAAGTTTTACTTTTTCTAAACTTTTATATACCGTCCTAGCAAGAGAAATTAAATCAAAGAAAGAACCTGTTTACATTATTCATGGTCCACCAAAGTTTCGGATCAAAGTAAAAATTCGTACTATGAGGTTTCATGAGGTTCTGCTTCATGTGACCGTTCAGATTTGCGAGATTCATCATGTATGATGGGTTCTCAAAAAAGTTGTACGGCTACGTACGAACTGGTTCGCTGGTGAGCGTTTTCATATATATATATATATATATATCATGTATTCATATACAAGAGGTCTAATGGGCCACGCATAATCTAACATTCTGCATTCTTCTTACTCCTTTAATTACACCCTCAAGATAGATATTTACAGAGCTTTGCTAACAAGGCTGGCCCTTTTTGTTGGCTTCTTTTACCAAGATTATCAGGACCCTTCATCTATAAAGTCCCACTGTATATGGCCCACCTAGCTAAAACCTCACTGATATGATATCCTCACCCTCCATAGGAAGGTGAGTTGTATTCAGTGCTGTTATGTCTTACTTACGTTGTAAGTGAGAGTTTTCGCCTTGTGGTCCATCCATGATGCGAACTTATCGATGAACGGTCCAGAAGATCCCGTGACAAAGCGACTAAAATTACTTTTTGATGAACGGTCCTGATGCATGAGACTGCAAACAGTTTCCTGGTGTATCCATTCCATAGAAGTGGGGTTCATTGTTCGGTGATCCAGACCGTTGAAAATATGTACCCCGACGATCCAAATAATTCTATCCATCAGATCCAAGACTGATGTTTCAGATATTTGTTAGGCTATTCCGCTTACCAATATGTAGGGCACAGGTACAAGGATTAGAGTCATCTATCCTAGCCACATACATCGTAGCTTCTTTCAGATCAATGGTGTGGATCCACCAGAAACAGTGGGCCCCACACGGGGGCTGCCAAAATCCTTCTCAAAATGGAGCCGTTGAGGTTCGGTATAGAGGGTGTTTGGTAAGCACTTGAACGGATGCTGCTGAAGACAACTGTCCATATACAAACACAATCCAACTTTGGTCAAATAACGGAGTGAAAAAGGGAAACGGATTGGCTACTCGGCTACTCCCCCTGCCACTAGCCTGTGACTGGTGATCGGTGCTCCGTGGGCCCCACCATGATGTATGTGTTTCATCCATGCCGTGCATACATTTTTAAAGATCATTTTATGGCTTGACCACAAAAATGAGAGGTATATAAATCTCAGTTGGACCACACCACACGAAAACAATAGTGATTGGATATCCACCATTAAAATCCTCCTAAGGCCTACTGTACTGTTTATTTGACATCCAATCTGTTGATTAGGTCATACAGACCTAGATGAAGGGAAGAAACAAAGATCATCTTGATCCAAAACTTTTATGGCCCCCAAAATGTTTTTAATGGTCGAAGTTCATTCAATATTGTTTCCTGTAATGTGGTCCACTTGAGATTGGGATATACCTCATTTTTGGTCTCATACCCTAAAATGATCTAGAAAAATAGATGGACAGCATGGATGAAACACATACATCATGGTGGGGCCCACATGCATTCGTACATTTGGGGCCCTTTGATGATCCAAACAGTCGATAAGATGGGTCCCATCCTAGATAAGGGGTGCCTTTGAAATCTCCCAGAGATATTTGCCCCTTCTTTAATTAAATGTAGACCGTAGCTGTCTTTTTTTTTTTTTCTATTAACCGCCCATTTGTTTCCAAACAATCGGCAGGAATGGACCGTTTAATCTAAGAGATTTCATGGGAGCTCCTCATCTAAGTAGAGTTCTATCAGATGGACGGTTTGGATCATTGAACCATAGCCTCCACTGGTTGCTCCAACACAAGAAATAAGAAATGGGATTTTTGTACCTGTTGTTGCTGTTTTCTCAGCTTAGTATTTTCTTCCATCAAATGGGATAATTCCATCTCTAACTCATTTGTATAAGCCTGTGAGAAAATTGAACCGTTGATTGAGTAGTAGAGTTATTCGTGACACACGTGCACAGGATCCAGCCCGTTCATTTGCCTGTGCCATGGTGAGCATGCCTTCTTCCCAGAATAGGGCTTGTCCCCTCATCTGTATGTTCCACTACAAAGCCTTGAAGGTTAAGCTTAACCTACAAAGACGCAATGTCTGGGGCCCACCATGATATGAGAATGAAATCCAATCCACACATCATGTGCATCTCCTTACATTCTTCTAGGCACCCAAAAATTAGGCCGATCCAAATAAAAAGTGGGCCACACCATAGGTAAAAGTTGGGATGGGGACGCCTGCCATTAAATACCTTCCCGATCACATGTGGGGCCCACTGAGTTTTTTACAGTCCACTCAATCCAATCAGAAGATGTCGCCCACCAGGATAAACGGACAATCCAAAAATTCAACCATTCCAACACTCAAGTGGGCCACGCCACATTATTTTTTAGAGGTTGTAAGCATGGTCTTGCATGTAGTGGGCCACCTAAGCTTTTGATCGGCCTGATATTTGAGACCCAAGAACAAAATGAGGGGGTACACATGATGAACAGATTGGATGTCATTCATCCACATCACAGTGACCCCAAGCATCGCCGGCCCACCGAATGAGTGGACCTTCATTATTTCTGGGACAAGAAATGTTCAGCTAGCACACCCACCCATCTAATGATCGGCGTCGACCGCAAGCACGTGTGCAACGATGTCAAGTTGGCACGTGCGCCACGAATTCTCTTGATTTCACAAACCAAAAAAAAAAAGAAGAAGAAGAAGAAGAGAGAGAGAGACTTTTATACTCTGGCGGTGTGAAGGATGATACGCAGGCACTTAAAAATTGGGTATGCGGCATATAAGAAATTCGAATTTAACTGTGCAAATTATGGGTCACGCTTTAGATGTATTATGACTAAAAATTACACTTATTTTATTACTTGAATATCCGATTGGTGGATATTTATTGGACGGTTAAAATTAAAAATATATATATAATAAAAAATCCAAAGATCTATTTCAAGGAACAAGTGTCCATGAATCAACGGTTATAGTTGTTCAACCAATATGCTTTGTGACTATTGCTTGGCGACGCTGGCTGCTACCATTTAGTAGGTTTAATTTAAGTTAATATGTTCCAGGTTCACAATTTCTGAGTACCTGCGTATCAAGCGTCACACGCAACCACAGTATCAAATAACTCGTCAAAAAGAAAGGAAAAACCATGCCTGCCTCCTGGCCCTCGATCTGGCCGCAGATTCCCGGTTCTTGATCAAGCGCTTGTGGCGTCGATCGACCGAATCACCAGCGAATAGGGGTATCCGCTTCTTTGAAGTGGGCCCCACCATGGAAGGGGCAGTGGAAGTATGGTTGGGATCAGCACCGCGTCGATGCGAAGGCGATGTGATCGAACGGACGGAATTCTCGTGTGGGTGGAGACCCATTGAATTGGAGGTGGGCCCAGATGCAATTCCTGATCCCAAGAAGCCCGAGATATCGTCGCCGTCGATGGAATTTGTGGATGGCCCTCTGAAGGGCGCTGATAGGAAGTCATGGAGATTGTCGGCTTTGATGGTTGCGTTCTTTGGGCCATCTTGTGTGGTGGGCCATTCTTGGAGGATTGTTAGAGAGAGGTCTTTCCATACCTCTTCCATATTTCTCTCTCTCTCTCTCTCTCTCTCTCTCTCTCTCTCTCTTTCTTCTAGTTGGAGTTGGAGTGGGGGAAGAGGATGAAAAGGGGAGGAGGGAGTGGAGGTAGTGGAGTATTTGGACGGTTGAGATTAGATCTTGTGATGTTGTTGGTATGTCTAGATGACCACGTGAGTATACTCTGGCAAAGCGTGATGGTTGATACGCAGGCACTTACAAATTACTTATAAGCAGCACCCAAGTAATTCAAATTATGTCTCCAAGATGTAGATTTTCCGTGGGACGGATGGATGGACATTAATTGGACGGTTAAGAATGAAATATTTTCAACCGTTAGTGTCCACGAATCAGAGGATATGATTGTCCAACCATTTGGACTTTGGGATTATACCTTAATGATAGTGAGTTCCAAAAATCTAGTCCGTTTAATTTGAGCTAATATATGCCACGTGAACAATTTCTGAGTGACCGCGTATCAAGTGTCAGATTCTACCGGAGTATGTTAAGAAGAAAATGGAGAGGGAAAGGAAATGCTCAGGTGAATCGCGCGAGGAATGACTGAGGAGCTGAATAGTTCCACAGCTGTCAATGTGGCTCACGTGTGCTGGATCTGAGCCATTCATCAAGTCGGGGCCACCGCTAATATTCCCTATCCCGAATAAAATATAGAAGGTCCACTATCAGGAGAGACACGTGTACCTTGAATACAGGCCGTTGGTTTTCTTTTCGTAACCCTCCAATTTTTTTCTCGTGTGGCCCACCTGACAATTTCAAAGGCCTGATTTTATCCCTGTGGTCCATCCATTTTTCCATTTCATTTTAGTATACGAGTCTACAAATAAAGTGGACCGAAGGTTCAAGTAGACCACAAACTGGGGGATTGAACGCCCACCGTTAAAAACTTCTTGGGAGCCGTTGAAGTTCTGATCAAATACTTGTGCCTTCTCATATTCAAGTCTTTGTGATCTTACAGAGTCAGATGGTAAATAAACATTACAGTGGCTTTTATTAAAAGATTCCAACGGGCCTTATCATCACTATTTCTGTCTTTATGACTTTACACCGGGTCAGATGGTAAATAAATATCACAGTGGCCTGTAAAAAGATTTCAACGGGTCTTATCACCACTATTTCTATAGTGTTATGAATGAACGGTTAGAATGGATATAGACAGCGGGGATATCACAGTGGCACATACAAAGATTTCAACGGGTCTTATCACCACTATTTTCTATAGTGTTATGAATGAACGGTTAAAATGGATATAGACAGCGTGGATAAAACGCATACATAATGGTGGGCCACAGATTCCCTATCTGGACCAAGTTCGACCAGACAGGAGTAGTATGCAATCCGCGTCAGCCAAAAACGTAAGATTGCGTCCACCCGACAATAATCCGTCCGACGGAGGCTCATGTGGGCCTACCCTAATGTATCTGTTTATCAATGCCGTCCATCCATTGTCCCAGGTCATTTTAATATATATGATCTCAGAAATGAAGTAGATCCAACACTAAAAACACCAAATAGTAATTTGGTTGCATTAAATGCAAGTTTCATTGAATACAAAAGTTATCCATGGTGTGCTCAATTTGAGCGTTGGATTTGACTCATTTTTTAGTTCATATCTTAAAATGATATGAGAAAATGGATGGACAGAGTAGATAATCAGATACATCACATTAGGCCCTACATAAGCCATTCACCGGACGGATTATTGTCCAGCCAGGTCGGACGCGATTCGCTTCCCCAAAAACCATGTTGATATAGGTGGTGTACACTTGAATCCCGCTCGGCGAATTGAGCTAGCGCGGTGACTCGGTTACTTTGGCATTGATGTTGCGCACCAATTGTTTGATAAAATGACTCAACGAAATGTGGCGGGTGGCAAGGAAGGTTTGGCCGGTTGGCAAAGAAGGTTTGGTTGGTGGCAAGCAAGGTATGTACATGAACAAGTACTTTTGTTTTTTTTTTGGGTTTTTTATGTTACCGGTAGGTTTTTTGATAAAATCATTGCAATTTGAAGTTGCAGTTCAGTGTTTTGTGGAAATGCCTCAATGGCGAACTCTCTAGGGTGTAACACGAACCAGACTAGCCCGGTTAACTCGCTCAACTCGGCCCGAAAAAGCTCGACTCGGCCCGATCCGGAACTGACTTCGGTCCAGGAACGGGTCATTTTCTTCAGCTTGAAACTGAGTTCAGGCTAATTCGAACAGGTCCCAGTTCGAACCCGACTCGATCTGGCCCGATTCGGCCGTTTTACATATATATATATATATATATATATATATATATACATATTATATATATATATAACATATATTATACATATATATACATATATATATATATACATCTACATATATACTTTTATATAGAATATATATTATATATATATTTATATATATAATCCTAAATCCTACCTTAATCATTTGAGACAGAAAAGTGAGAATGCTGTCCGACTCATGAACTTACTGTGAGGTCTGAAATTGGCTCAAACTTGGCCGATTGCTGACTGGCCCGAGTTCGGGCTGGACATGTTAGCCCGGTGATAAGGTCGGGCCAGGTTCGGGCTGGTTTGGCTTGTGACCATGTCGGGCTGGGTTGAGCCCGTTTGACAGCCCGATGTACACCCCTAAACTCAACTCGAACTTGGCCCAAGCTGCTCGGTGCTGACCGAGCCGAGCTGGCCAGTCAGGCTCAAGCTGTGGTCAGCCAGTATTCGAGCCGAGCTCGACTCAATTTGGCTCAATGTACACCCCTGCATACCAGGCTTATCCTCTTAGTTGGTTGCCTGAAACGGTTAAGAAGAGAAATGTAGCAACGGTTCAATCGGAAGAAGTACATCAGATTGACGGTCTGGATCACTGAACTACGAGCCCCATCCATACAAAATGAAAACGCGTGAATATCGTGAATGTCCTCTGTCCGACGACAGTTCTTGCTAAGTATTAAGTATCTGCCTTACATCCATACCGTTCATCCGTTTTGGTTGAATCCCCACCGTTAAAAAATTCATGGGGCCACCGGAATATTTATTTGTCATCCAACCTTTTTGATAAGGTCACAAAGACTTCCGTGACGAGAAATAACGGTTTGATTCAAAACTTTGGTGACCTCGGGTAAGTTTTCAAGGGTCGATTACCACTGTTTCGTGTATTATGGCCCACCTGAGATTTGGATCTGCTTCTCGCGCCTCATTTTTGGGCTGGTACCCTATAAAGGTGGATGGACGGTATGGATAAAATCACGGTGGTTCATCAGGGGAGCGGATTACGTGTTACCCGGGTAACACCTTAGTGGGTGTTACCCTTACCGTGGGTCCCACCTTAATGTTTTGTTGTATATCCACACCGTCCATCCGTTTTTCCAACCCATTTTAGGATGTGGTCCAAAAAATGAAGCTGATCTAAATCTCAGGATTAACATAACATAGGAAACAGTGGTGATTAAACATCCCACCATTAAAAACTTCCTATGGCCTCTGTAACTCTCACTGTAATGTTTCTTTTCCGTCCAACCCGTCGATAATGTCAAAAAGATATATATGAAGGTAAAATATAAATATTAGATCGATCCAAAACTTTTGTGGCCCCTAAAAATCTTTTAATGGTTATTAACCACTATTTCCATTGTATGGTCCACCTAATATTCGGATCTTGGTACGTTTTATAAGAACGATCTAAAACGATCTGAGAAAACGGATGGACGGAATGGATGTTCAAAACATTTATCAAGATGGGATCCACACGGTAAGTTCCCGGGTAACAGCCAATCCGCTCCCGTTCATCAGAGCCACTGTCAATTCCCAGCTAGGGTCTGCACGGTACCCTTGAGTCTTGAGTTTCAACGAGTGGGGCCCATGGATCATCGATCCATATTTTAATCCTGATCGGCCACACTCCACTGCCCCAGGTAAGGGAAGCCCCAAAAGTCTATCCCATTGAACAATCCTAATAATAAACGGTCTAGATTTCACAGAAAAGAAGACCAAATTAAATGGATAAAAAATCCAAATCTAGGATTTTTTCTGACATACTCTTATACTTAGTGGGGTCCACTATTTCAACAGTCTGGATCATTGATTCACATGGAAGAATTGTACATACTCAGGGGTGGATAATAAAGTGTTGTACATGCACGCCAATGATAGAGAAAGAGCGTGGCCTCGTGGGGAGAGCGGAGTGCGGATCCTCTGTATCGTCGAAACGGACGCGGATTGCATTAAATGCAAGAGTCATTTATGGTGTGGTCCACTTGATCGTTGGATCTGCCTAATTTATTTTGTTCATGTCTTAAAATAATCTAAGAAAAGGAATTGACAGCTTGGATGTAAAGATACATCACGGTGGACCCGCCCATAGAGCTGTCTGTTCGGAGCTAGGGACGGGCGGGGGTAGTACGCAATCCGCGTACCCTGAACAGCGAGCACCTGAATCTAATATTATTATTGGTCCACGTCACTTTAAATGTCAATTCACCAGTTTTTTAAATATATTAAAAATATTACATTTCACTAACGCCGTTAGACGGTTTCGTTTGGAAATCGGATTGCATACCGAGTACATGCTCTTGCTCTTACCGTACTGAGTAAACTCAGTTGGCCCACCTGTATGTACGTGTTCTATCGAGGCCGTCCATCCGTTTTTCCATCTATTAAGGGGCTGATTCCAAAAGTGAAGTATATCCAAATATCAAGTGGATCATACCACAGTAAACAGTGGGGATAATGATTTCCACCGTTGAAACCTTGCTAGGCCCTACAGTGATGTTTATTTGTCATCCAACCTGTTCATAAGATCATACCGGCATGGATGAAGAGAAAACACAAATATAAGCTTGATCCAAAACTTTTGTAGCCTCAAAGAAATTTTCAACAGTAAACGTTTAATTCAACTGTTTCCTTTGGTGTGGTTGGTGGGGTTCGTTTGAACATTGTATATGCTTATTTTTTTATCTCGAGCCTTAAAATTTTCTGGTAAAATTGATGGTTGGATCGTATAAAATACATAAGTGATGGCGGACCCCACAGAGTTTACGCAGTACGCCAACGTCGTGAGTTACTACGCAATCTGCTTCCTTCCATTTTGTGGGGAGAATTTTACGACTGTACGACCCATTTATGGCTTATTTACGAGACGAAGCCCGCCTCATTTTCCGTTGCTAAAACAAGCCCCAGCTGTACGGACGACTTGCCAAAGGTCGAAAATGCCCCTTGCTTTACCTTCAAGCGGATCGGCTGGCGCTCGAAGACGAGCTCTGACGCTCCTCGACCTCCGAGCTGTACGAACGGTTCAAAGAGATCAACGTTACGTGGGCCCCACAGTTATGTATTTATTATATCCACAACGTTCATCCATATTTCGAGATCATTTTTGAGCATTATTCAAAAAAAAAAAAAAAAATCATATCCAAAGATCAACTGGACCACATCACAAAAAGCAGCAAAAATTTGATTTTCACCGTTGAAACTTTTGTAGGGCCCACCGTAACATTTATTTTCCATCCAATCTATTCGTAAGGTCACAGACACCTGGACGAAGAGTAAAAAAAAATTTCATAATGATCCAAAACGTTTGTAACCCCTGAAAGGGTCTCAATGGAAGACGTTCAATTCCCCACTGCCTTTTAAAGTGTGGTCCACTTGATAGTTTGATCTGTCTTACTTTCCGTCTCAAGCCTTAATATGAGCTCGCCAAATAGATGTACGGTTTGGATATAACATAGACCTCATGATGGGACCTAAAAAATAACAAAGATTCAATGTTAAAAAAAAAAATAAAAACAGATTTTTATTTTATTGGACATTGAGATTTGGCTACGGATTGTTACCGTAGCCATACCTACCAAATCCGTAGCCAAATACACTTGTTCGGGGTGGGCGCGTCGAAGTAGGGTGCCCACGCCACTCGCTGACCTATTCGGTGGGGGCGTGCGCTGATCTGACGGGGCCACGCCCATCTAACACCCCTATAGCTATAGCTACGGATTCTAACCGTAGCCATAACTGTAGTCTGTGCCAATCTATGAAAAAAAAATTTATTTTTTTTATTTTTTATTTTTTATTTTTTATTTATTTTTTTACATGGAGAACTTAATTCTACCTACAATTTTCTCTAATACATATTTATATAAATAGGTATATATAAGCATATAAAAAAAAATTCTCTCTTTTTTTTTTTCATTTCTTTCTTTTTTTATTTAACAAGAATATCTTCTAAACCAAAATTAGTTACTTGACGTACCCTATATGATTTTGGGGTAGGAGAAGCTACTTTAGCCAACCAACTTGGTTATTTTTCAAGATTCCATCAGGCCAATGGTCGAAAATTCATTTCATTCACTTCACGGTCAATTTCAATTAGTTCACTGTTAATTTCGCTCATTTCATTTACATCGTGATCAATTCCATGCTTTCACGGTCAATCCCGGCGATTCCGTTTTGATTCACGGTCATTTCCATGCATTTCAACGGTCAATTCCTTTCACTTCACGTCATTTCCATGCATTTCACGGTCAATGCGCTTCACTTCACGGTCATTTTCATGCATTTCACAGTCAATCCTGGCGATTCCGTTTTGATTCACACGTCATTTCATGCATTTCACGGTCAATTCCCTTCACTTCACGGTCATTTTCATGCATTTCACGGTCAATTCGCTTCACTTCGCGATCAATTCCATGTATTTCATGGTCAATCCCGACGATTCCGTTTTGATTCACGTCATTTCCATGCATTTCAAGGTCAATTCCCTTCACTTCACGGTCATTTCCATGCATTTCACGGTCAATTTGATTCACTTCATAGTCATTTTCATGCATTTCATGATTAATCCTGGTGATTCCGTTTTGATTCACGGTCATTTCCATGCATTTCACGGTCAATTCCCTTCACTTCACGGTCATTTCCATGCACTTCACAGTCAATTCGCTTCACTTCACGGTCATTTCCATGCATTTCACGGTCATTCCCACCTATTCCGTGTTGATTCACGGTCAGTTCGACGCATTTCACTTCACGCTCAGTTGCAACTAATTCGCGGTTACGCGTCTTCACCTCACGGTCAGTTGCAACTAATTCGCAGTCCAATCGCTTCACTTCACCCCATTTCTATGCATATCACTGTCACTCCCGCCTTTTCCGTGTTGATTCATGGTGATTTCGACGCATTTTGCGGTCACGCGTCTTCACTTCACGGTCAGTTCCGCGCATTTCGCGGTTCAATCGCTTCCCTTCACCTCCATTTCCATGCATATCACGATCATTTCCGCCTTTTTCGTGTTTATTCACTGTGATTTTGACGCATTTCGCTGTCATGCGTCTTCACCTCATGGTCAGTTCCACGCATTTCGCGGTCCAATCGCTTCCCTTCACCCCCATTTTCATGCATATCACGGTCATTCCCACCTTTTCCGTGTTGATTCACGGTGATTTCGACGCATTTCGCGGTCACGCGTCTTCAGTTCACAGTCAGTTCCGCGCATTTCGCGGTCCAATCGCTTCACTTCACCTCCATTTCCATGCATATCATGGTCATTCTCGCCTTTTCCATGTTCATTCACGGTGATTTCGACGCATTTCGCAATCATGTCCCTTCACTTCACGGTCAGTTCTGCGCATTTCACGGTCTAATCGCCCCCCTTCAACCCCATTTCTATGCATATCACGGTCATTCCCGCCTTTTCCGTGTTGATTCATGATGATTTCGACGCATTTCGCGGTCATGTCCCTTCACTTTACGGTCAGTTCCGCGCATTTCGCGATCCAATCGCTTCCCTTCACCTCCATTTCCATGCATATCACGGTCATTCTCGCCTTTTTCGTGTTGATTCACGGTGATTTCGATGCATTTCGTGGTCACGCGTCTTCACTTCACGGTCAATTCAGCGCATTTTGCGGTCCAATCGCTTCCCTTCACCTCCATTTTCATGCATATCATGGTCATTTCCGCCTTTTCTGCGTTGATTCACGGTGATTTCGACGCATTTCGCGGTCATGTCCCTTCACTTCACGGTCAGTTCCTCGCATTTCGCGGTCCAATCGCCCCCCTTCACCTCCATTTCCATGCATATCACGGTCATTCCCGCCTTTTCTGTGTTGATTCACGGTGATTTCGACGCATTTCGCGGTCACGCGTCTTCACCTCACGGTCAGTTCCGCGCATTTCGCGGTCCAATCGCTTCCCTTCACCCGCATTTCCATGCATATCACGGTCAATCCCGCCTTTTCTGTGTTGATTCACGGTGATTTCGACGCATTTCGCGGTCGCGCGTCTTCACCTCACGGTTAGTTCCGCGCATTTCGCGGTCCAATCGCTTCCCTTCACCTCCATTTCCATGTATATCACGGTCATTCTCGCCTTTTACGTGTTGACTCACGGTGATTTCGATGCATTTCGCGGTCACGCGTCTTCACTTCACGGTCAATTCCGTGCATTTTGCGGTCCAATAGCTTCCCTTCACCTCCATTTTCATGCATATCACGGTCATTCCCGCCTTTTCTACGTTGATTCACGGTGATTTTGACGCATTTCGCGGTCATGTCCCTTCACTTCACTGTCAGTTCCTCGCATTTTGCGGTCCAATCGCCCCCCTTCACCTCCATTTTCATGCATATCACGGTCATTCCCGCCTTTTCTGTGTTGATTCACGGTAATTTTGACGCATTTCGCTGTCATGCGTCTTCACCTCATGGTCAGTTCCGCGCATTTCGCGGTCCAATCGCTTCCCTTCACCCCCATTTCCATGCATATCACGGTCATTCCCACCTTTTCCGTGTTGATTCACGGTGATTTCGACGCATTTCGCTGTCACGCGTCTTCAGTTCACTGTCAGTTCCGCGCATTTCGCGGTCCAATCGCTTTACTTCACCTCCATTTCCATGCATATCACGGTCATTCTTGCCTTTTCCATGTTGATTCACGGTGATTTCGACGCATTTCGCAATCATGTCCCTTCACTTCACGGTCAGTTCTGCGCATTTCACGGTCCAATCGCCCCCCTTCAACCCCATTTCTATGCATATCACGGTCATTCCCGCCTTTTCCGTGTTGATTCACGATGATTTCGACGCATTTCGCGGTCATGTCCCTTCACTTTACGGTTAGTTCCGCACATTTCGCGGTCCAATCGCTTCCTTCACCTCCATTTCCATGCATATCACGGTCATTCTCGCCTTTTCCATGTTGATTCACGGTGATTTCGATGCATTTCGCGGTCACGCGTCTTCACTTTACGGTCAATTCCGCGCATTTTGCGGTCCAATAGCTTCCCTTCACCTCCATTTTTATGCATATCACGGTCATTCCCGCCTTTTCTGCGTTGATTCACGGTGAATTCGACGCATTTTGCGGTCATGTCCCTTCACTTCACGGTCAGTTCCTCGCATTTCACGGTCCAATCGCCCCCCTTCACCTCCATTTCCATGCATATCACGGTCATTCCCGCCTTTTCTGTGTTGATTCACGGTGATTTCGACGCATTTCGCGGTCACGCGTCTTCACATCACTGTCAGTTTCACGCATTTCGAAGTCCAATCGCTTCCCTTCACCCCCATTTCCATGCATATCACGGTCAATCCCGCCTTTTCTGTGTTGATTCACGGTGATTTCGACGCATTTCGCGGTCGCGCGTCTTCACCTCACGGTCAGTTCCGCGCATTTCGCGGTCCAATCGCTTCCCTTCACTTCCATTTCCATGCATATCACGGTCATCCCGCCTTTTTTGTGTTGATTCACGGTGATTTCGATGCATTTCGCGGTCATGTCCCTTCACTTCACTGTCAGTTCCGCGCATTTTGCGGTCCAATCGGCCCCCTTCACCCCCATTTCCATGCATATTATGGTCATTCTCGCCTTTTCTGTGTTGATTCACGGTGATTTCGACGCATTTAGCGGTCACGCATCTTCACCTCACGGTCAGTTCCGCGCATTTCGTAGTCCAATTATTTCCCTTTATCTCCATTTCCATGCGTATCACGGTCATTCCTGCCTTTTCCGTGTTGATTCACGGTGATTTTGACGCATTTCGCGGTCACGCGTCTTCACCTCACGGTCAGTTCCGCGCATTTTGCGGTCCAATCGCTTCCCTTCACCTCCATTTCCATGCATATCACGGTCATTCCCGCATTTTCCGTGTTGATTCACGGTGATTTCGATGCATTTCACGCTCATGTCCCTTCACTTCACTGTCAGTTCCGTGCATTTCACGGTGAAGTGTAGCGATTGGACCATGAAATGCGCCGAAATGACCGTGAAGTGAAGGGGCATGACCGTGAAATGCGCCGAAATGACCGTGAATCAACACGGAATAGGCGGGAATGACCGTGATATGCATGAAATGAATGAAATTGACCACTAAGTGAATGAAATGGTTTTTCGACCATCAACCTGATGGAATCTTGGAAAATAATCTGGTTGGTTGGTTAAAGTAGCTTCTCCTACCCCAAAATCATCTAGGGTACATCAAGTAACTAATTTTAGTTTAGAAGATATTCTTGTTAAATGAATAAAGAAAGAAATGAAAAAAGAGAGAAAATTTTTTTATATGCTTATATATACATATTTATATACATATGTGCTAGAGAAAATTATAGGTAGAATTAAGTTCTCCATGTAAAAAAAATAAAAAAAATGCACGGTGTGATTGGATGGAATAGGGGCCGTCTATGGCTACGACTATCTATCTATGGCTACGGTTATAATTCGTAGCAATAGGGGCCGCCAGATCGGTGCAGTTCTGCTGGATAGGTCAGCGAGTAGCACGGCCCCGCCAGTTCGGTGAGCCCATCCCGGATAGGCCTCTTTAGCTACGAATTTAGGTAGGAATAGCTACGGTTATAATCCGTAGCTGTTGATACAACCTGGAGCTAGAGCAGCGTCAACGCTCGTTTTCCCGCTTGAAGGAAAAAGCAGCGGCATTTTCGACCTTTGGGAAGGCGTCCGTATAGATGGGGCTTATTCTCGCAAGGGAAAATGGGGTGGGCTTGGTCTCGTAAATGGGCCATAAATGGGTCGTACAGTCGTAAATTTCCCTCCCGGGCCGGGTAGCACGCAATCCACGTGAGTCTTGTGCCACACCAATACAGTGTGTTAACATCATCATGTTATGTGGGCCCACCATGATATGTGTTATATCTAAACCGTTCATCCTTTTGGCAAGATCATTTTCGGGCATGAGCCCAAAAATTTTGCAGATCCAAAGCCCAAGTGGACCATACCTCATAAAGCATCGGATAATAATGACCACCATTGAAACCTTCCTATGGCCCACCATGATGTTGGAATCCAACTTGTTCAAAATATCACACAACTAAATTAAGGGAAAAAAAATCAGTTTGATCTAAAACTTCCACGGCCCCAAGATGATTTCAATGGTATTCATTCAATCCATACTACTTTATGTGGTGTGATCGACTTGAGCTCTGGAATATCCTATTTTTTTTTTTAACTTAAGCCCTAAGATGATCTCTCTAAATGGATGAATGGTTTTAATATAACAGGATGGCCCACGTAATTTGGTGACGTCAATACACGACTATGAGCCGTGCGCATGTATCTCACCTAAGGTACGGTTCGTAAGGAGCATTACTCTCTCTCTCTCTCTCTCTCTCTCTCTCTCTCTCTATATATATATATAAAGTTCTGTGGGCCGAATCATCGTGTATCTGTTTCATCCACCCGGTTCATCCATTTTCCAGATCATTTTTAGAGTATGAGCCTAAAAAAGAGGTGGATCCAAATCTATTGCAGACCACACCACAGTAAAATAGTGTTGACTGAATTTCCATCGTTAAAAACTTCCTCAGGCCACTATAACATTTATTTGCCATTGAACCTGCCGATGAAGTTATGGAAACCTTGATAAAGGGAAAAAACAAATATCAGCCTAATCCGTAATTTCCATGGCCTCAAGACGTTTTCTACCTGAGATTTGGATCTGCTTTATTTTTGGGTTCATGCCCTAAAATAACCAGGAAAAAAACAAAAGATGGATGGCGTGATAAAACAGATACATCTTGATGGGCCCACAGAGCTAGGCTGGTGTTCATGTCATTAGCTAAACCTGTCCTTCCCATTCATGCCTTAGGGCCTGTTTGGGAGTGTGGATTTGGAACCCCTGGATTTGAAACCCCCTTAATTTGAAATCTTCCTACTGTGTTTGGCACTTGGATTGGAAATAAACTTTAATCCAAAAGTAACTATGCATAGTATATTTACTAGGGCTGAAAGTTGGACGGGTTGGTGCTCAACCCTAGCCCGACCCAAGGTTCTTTTACCCCAACCCAACCCAACCCAACCCAACCAACCTCGGGTTGGGAATTCTCAACCCAAGCCCAACCCAATCGGGTTCGGTCAGGTTGGTCGGGCGGATACATGCTAATATTTAATTATTGCATTAATTTATTATATTTTAATACACGTCTTGTTTTTTATATTATAATTTTATTAATTATATACGTAGTTATTTATTGTAAAGAACTTCAGTTATTCTAAACAAACAAGCTAAAATATAGGACTACTCATTTAAAAGTCGTGTTGTGTAGCACACAATCTATTTAGGAGAGAGGAATCTGACATTTCTTGTTAGCTTGAGTCATCGGAAATGATGTGGACTAATGAGACCCGATAACACCAGAATTTCCTATGTCTTCAACACATACGATCCAAACTCAATTATAATTTATAAGTAACTTATATATTGATTGGGTTCGGGTTGGGTCGGGCAATCCAAGACCTCAACCTGAGCCCAACCCGAGATTTATCGGGTTGGTGTTTGTATAGCCCAAGCCTGAGATCGGACTCGATACATCTTGCCCAAGCCCAACCCAACGTTGGGTTAGTCACGGGTCGGTTGGGTTCAACCCGCCCAACTTTCATTCCTAATATTTACAAAGGTTTGAATTTAATTACTAAATCAACTTTAATATCTTTAATTAGTGACGTATGTAATGTTTGACACAATGGTTGTAATAAGCCCACTGAAATATATGCTTTACCCGAAAATGATGAAATTCCAAGTTTCGGATGGGCCACAAGCAAAAGATCATGTCCAAGTGACTAACCAACGATTTTTAACTGTTGATTTACATGGATAATGTTTGGACAGTGTTGATCATCATATTAAAGTAATTATAGTGATGCAATTGATAATCTAATTGTTTTGGGACATCATTAGTGAGTCATGCGCCCAATAGAATAATAGTCTGGTGACACATGTTACACATGCAACTATTGAAAGGACTTTAGATGTAATCCAAGCTCTCACCGTGGATATCAAAACCCTTATTTGAGGGGATTTGAAACCCTTATTACTTTATGTTGCCAAACAACCAGGGGATTTGAAATCAAATCCCCTCAAATCACCCCAAATCCATGGTGCTAAACGACCCCTTAGGCTAATAGGCTACGGCTCATATACGGGTCATGTACTAGGAAGGCCCTTTGTTTTCTTCCTATAAGAAGTGATTTGCAAGGCATGGGAGAAAAGGGTGGAGAAGCAATTCCAACAATAAAAGAGGTGATATTTGTTGAAACTCTAGCAAAGAATGATGCTTGATGCTCATGCACAAATGTATACATCGGATGCATGCTGCTCAGTTCTAATGGTTCGAATTGAAAAAATGTTGTAGATGCATGCTGGTGGCCCTATGTTAGTTGGGATCGTGTTTAAATATGTGAGGGGTGGTGGTGCTTCCCTATTTTCACGTGTAGGGTATTTGGGTAGATGTGGACTCATATACATGTCATGTGGAGATGTGGATGGGGATGGAAATGAGATTGGTGAGAGTACTCATAATCCTATCACTTATAAAAGTAGGAGTCTCTTGGGATTTGTAGAAGCATGTAGAGAGGAATTAAACAAGGTAATCAAAATCGCGCAAACAAATCCAACCGGAAAATAATTTGAATTTATGTAGAAAAATTCTTGCGGGAAAAAACCACGGCACAAAGCGATAATGTACTATGAAAAATAAGTTACAAGAGATGCAAACCTTACCGATCAAATCCCCAAGAAGAAAAGCCCAGGCCTTTTCCCTTCAAAATCTCTCTCAAACCCTTAAGCACTCAAATCCTTAAGCACATGTAGAGAACCCTAATCCTTACCATAATTTCGATTACACCCAATATATATACTACCGCAACCGAAATAGGAAACAAATTGTGCACTTTCGCAATTTTATGAGTGCCTTCAATGGCATCAACAACCATCGAGAACCAATCGATGACATCGAAGAACCCTCGATGCCATTGAGTAGGAACCTCTAAACCGTCCAACAATCAACAAGAATTTTTCGCATTTTCTTAATGGATCCGATTATCCGTTGATGGCATTGACATCTGCTCGATGAAATCAAGTGGTCTATCGATGTCATCAACATACCTTGTTATAGACAAATTTAATAAAATAGATAACAATCTCTACCATGTTCTCAATCTTCTCAATTCATTTCTCCTTTGCCGTATTCGATCCTTCATCTCTACTTCGTCTCCACCATAGCTCTACAATCATCGCTTCTCATGCACACTCCGTCTTCGCTCTATATTTGCTAGACTAAGAAAAGTCGGACATAACTTGAACTTATCTAAAGGAACTACCTTGATAAGGATATCCACCATATTCACACTTGTATAGATCGTCTCGAGAGTCACGCCTCCTTCCTCAAGTACCTGTCAGATAAAATGATGACACACATCAATACGTTTAGTTCTAGAAGGTGAACCGAGTTCTTTGCCAAATTGATCACGCTTTCCCAGTTATAATTAACCAACACGGCCTCCTGTTGAAGCACCAACTGATTTATCATTCCCCTCAACCAAACCGCTTCCTTAAATGTTTCTGTCACTGTCATGTAATTAGATTCAGTTGTGAAAAGAGCCACCACCGACTGAAGCTTCGACATATAATTGATCGCTCCACCCACTAACACAAACGAGTAACTGGAAGTCAATATTCTATTATCCACATTGCCCGCATAATTAGAATCCACATAATTTACCAACTTATCCCTTGATTTTTCAAATGTCAAGACATAGTTCTGTGTACCTGGAATGTATTGAAGTTTCAATTTCACTGCCTCCCAGTGTTGCTTCTTGAGGTTAGACATGTATCTTGTAAGGTCCACTCCCACAACACATGATCTTGTCCGCTTTGCCGAAGCTCGTGGCTTTAAAATGCGTCATGCCTATTAAGGGAGGAACCCAAAATATAACCACCACAATTTCAGACAACTCTTCCGATGTGGGACAAGATTCCACCTTCACAGTGGGTATAGTAGCCTGTCAACTACTGGTAGCTCGCCCAGGCCCTTAGGCCCCGCCCACATCAGCGTCCGCCTACGTGTGCCCGCCCACATGTGACCACACAGTGACGGGGCATCACAGTATCCCCCACCGAGGGCAGAGCCGTCCTCGGCTCTAATACCATTTGTAACAGCCCATGCCCACACTGTATGATATTGTCCGCTCTGGGCACAACCCGCACGGTTTTGTTCTTGGGGTTTTCTCCAAAAGGTCTCATACAGTATAGGGTGACAACTCCACATATAACTACCACAACTTTAGACGACACTTCCGATATGGGACAAAGTTTCACCTTCACTGTGTGCACAGTATCCTGCCAGCACAGTAGCATGCCAGCCACACAGTAGCCTGTCAACCACCTTGGGGTCCGCCCACATGTGCGCCAGCCCACGTGTGCCTGCCCACATGTGACCACAGTAATGGGGCGTCACAATATCCCCCACCGAGGGCAGAGCCGTCCTCGGTTCTGATACCATTTGTAACGTCCACCCCCACAACACATGATATTGTCCGCTTTACCGAAGCTCGTGGCTTTAAAACGCGTCATGTCTATTAAGGGAGGAATCCAACATATAACCACCACAACTCTATACAACTCTTCTGATGTGGGACAAAATTTCGCCTTCACTGTGGGTATAGTAGTCTGCCAGCACAGTAGCTTTCCAACCACTGATAGCTCGCCCAAGCCCTTAGGCCCCGCCCACATCAGCGTTCGCCCACGTGTGCCCGCCCACATGTGACCACACAGTGACGGGGCGTCACATATCTGCTAACAACATCCACTGTATGTGAAATATTCGGTCTTGTACAGACCATGACATACATTAAGTTACCAACTGCATTCGAATAACGTACACGAGACATAACCTGATTTTCTTTATCTGTTTTAAGACACCGTTAAAAAAAAAAGCCTAAAATGAGCCACACAGGGAACATTAACTGACTTTGCTTTGTCCACCTTATACTTCACCATACATTCTCAAGATATTCAGCTTGAGATAACCACAATCTACTCCTCTTCTTGTCTTTGTGTATGTCAATGCTGAGAACCCTCTTTGTAGCCCCCAAATCTTTTGTTTCTAATATCCCTGATAGATTGGTCTTCAATATGTTGATCTTAGATATGTTATGACTGGCGATAAGCATGTCATCAACATATAATACCAAGACAATGAATTTTTCATCACTCAACATATTGTAATAGACACGATGATCATACTCACTCATGAAAAACTTTTGACTCATTATGAAATAATTAAATTTCATTTACAACTGCCTAGGTGACTGTTTCAGGTCGTACAATGACCTCTTCAACCTGCAAACCTTATTATTTGCCCATTATATTTTGAAACCTTATGGTTGCTTCATGTAATTCTGTTATTCCAATTCCCTATGCAGGAAAACAGTCTTCACATTCATCTGTTTCAGCTCAAGATTATATTGGACAACCAACGCTAATACAAAATTGATAAATACTTGCTTCATTACAGGCGCGAAGATCTCAGTGACGTCAATACTTTCTCTTTGAGCATATCTCTTCGCTACCAACCTTGCCTTGTATCTTTCCCGTTTCTTTTTAAAAATTCACTTGCTCCCAATTGCTTTACGGCTGACAGGAAGCTCCACCAGTTCCAATGTCTCATTCTTATATAGGGATTTCATCTCGTTATGCATCGTTGCTTTCCACTTTTCGACATCTACATCGTTAAAAACCTCCTAAAAAATAGACGAATCTCCCTTATCCGTGATGAGGGCAAATGCAACATTCAAGTCATCTATGTATCTCGCCAGTAACTTACAATCCCTTCGCGCATTCTTCTGATAGGTGACTGTTCCACACGCTCCTGTACCTTTGTCTGCGTCTCAAGATCAGCCTATGTACCATTTATGTTTATCTGAACGTCCACGATCGACTTTTCTTCTTCCTTGTGCTCACTCTTATGGAATAAGAATCATTCGTTGAATTTGACATCACGACTAAGGATGATCTTCAGTGTGACCCGATCATATAGTCTGTAACCCTTCACACCGCCACCATAATCGACACATATGTACTTTTTAGCCCTTTGGTCTAGCTTATCTCTCTCAACTGACTGTATGTGAGAGTAAGCATCACAACTAAATATTCACAGCCCCGAGTAGTCTACTTCCTAACCGCTTCACACTTCCTTTGAAATTTTACAATTAATAGCCGTAGAAGGGGACCGATTCACTAAGTAGTAAACTATGTTAACGGCCTCAGTCCACATTTCCTTACCCAACACATCATTTCTCATCATGCATTGAGCCCTCTTCAAGAAAATCTGATTCATCTGCTCAGCTACACCAATTTTCTCTAGTGTGTGGCGCACAGTGTTGTGCCTCACGATCCTTTCATCTTTACAAAACTGATTAAATTCCGTAAAAGTGAATTCTCCACCGTTATTTTTCCTCAACACTTTCACCTTTCACTGGGACTGTATTTCCATCGTCGCCTTCCATTGTTGAAGTTGGTCAAAACATCGGATTTACTTTTCATAAAATAAACTCACACCTTTTTAGAATAGTTATCAATGAACGTAACAAACCATGACGACCCCCATATATCAGAATGTACATAATTTAGAGCCCCTTTACATACATGTTTCCTAGACTTAAAAGACAACCTTGATTGTTTACCATATATGCAATGCTTGCATATACTAAAATCAATGCTTTTAAAAACTGGTATCAAATAACGGTCAGAAAGTACCTTCATACCCCACTCGCTCATGTGGCCTAGGTGCGCATGTTACATACGTGTAGACGTGAAATCTGTTATAGCTGTTGCAGCTCCACCCGATGAAGTGCTTCTGATCAACCTGTAAAGGTTATCATTCGTCCGTGCTTTTATGACTATGAGTGCCCCCTTTGAAACCTTAAGGACACGATCAGATCCAGTGAATTTGCACCCAAATGCCTTGAATGCATATAGAGATATTAAACTCTTTCTCTAATCAAGAACATGTGTCACATCAGTCAAGATATGCTCCATGCCATCAAACATCTTGATGCGCACAGATCTAACATCCACCACGTTACAGGTATTGTCATTGCTCATAATACCTGGCCACCATTACACTCACTGTAACTGGTGTACCAACTCCTATAAGGGGTCATGTGATAGAAACCCTCGTATCCAAAATTCATTCATCGTTGAAATACTCAAATTTTGTTACGTTCAACACATCACTACCAATTGCAACCTCGCTAGCTTCCGCAATATTAGTCTCTCTGATTTCTCCTTCGTTGACTTGGGGTTCTTACAATCCTTTTTCATGTGCCATGACATACCACAATTCCAACACTTTAATTTTCCTTTTCCCTTGCCCTTGGATTTGGATCTCGATCGCGAAGATCCACTATCTCGCTTTCAATTCCTCCCCCTCATAACCAATACATCTGTAAAAGCACCTACATCACCGCTTTTCTTTCTCATCGCCTTCGATTGAAGAGCTAAGATAATGGTCTTAATGCTAATGATCATCTTATTGGTGCACAAATAGTTTTTGAATGACTCATACAATTCTGAAAGAGAATTCAACAGAATACATGGTTGATCTTCATCCTTCATCACTTCATCCACATCCAACAACTTGTAGACAAGCCTATTGAAGTTACTGATGTAGGTCTTAACGTCAGTCACCTCAGCCATCTTTAGATGGAACAACTATAACTTCAGATATAATGATTCTCAAGAGACTTCTTCACATAGATGTTCTCTAACTTTTCCCATGTATCCACTGCAGTATTCTCTTTCATAACATTACAGATAACCTCATCCGTTAGACATAACTGGATTGAGATATTGGCCTTTTGATCTAACTTATTCCACTCTTCTTCTTCCATAGTTTTCGGTTACTTTTCAAGAAGTGCATCTTCCAATCTTTGCTGAACTAAAAGACCATTCATCTTCATATTCCATAGTTCAAAGTTATTTTTCTTATAATATTTTTTTACTTCGAACTTCATATTAGATGCCATAGATACCTTGTATTCAAATTCATGTTTCCCAACGTATCTTTGATACCACTTGTTGGGACTCGCGGAAGCACACAGAGAGGGATCAAATAAAATAACCACAATCACACGAATAAATCCAATTAGAGAATAATCTAAATTTACGTGAAAAAATTCTTGTGGGAAAAAACCACTGCACAAAGCGATAATGCACTATGAAAACGAAGTTGCAAGAGATGAAAACCTTACCAATCAAAGCCCTCAAGAAGGAAATACCCAAGCCTTTTTTTCCGTTAAAATCCCTCTCAAACCCTTAAAGCACGTTTAGAGAACCCTAATCTTTACCCTAATCTTGATTACGCCTAGTATATGTTCTACCATAATCGAAATAGGAAACAAATCATGCACTTTTACAATTCTATGCGCACCTTTAATGGTACTTTCGAGGGCATCGACAGCCATCAAAAACCAATTGATGACATTGAAGTGCCCTCGAAGACATCAAGTAGCAACCT
This sequence comes from Magnolia officinalis, assembly GCA_021015155.1. Classification (NCBI taxonomy): domain Eukaryota; kingdom Viridiplantae; phylum Streptophyta; class Magnoliopsida; order Magnoliales; family Magnoliaceae; genus Magnolia; species Magnolia officinalis. The sequence continues at coordinate 82,390,007 of JAJHSJ010000006.1, forward strand.
CCAAATTGTCCAACAATTAATAAGGATTTTTTAAAATTTCTCGATGGGATCGAGCATTCGTCGATGACATTGACGTCTGCTTGATGGAATTAAGTGGTCTGTCGATGTCATCGACAGATCGTATTACAGACAGATTTAAGAAATTAGATAATAGAGTGTTGGTCTCCTCACCTACATGAAACAGAGAAAACTGATAGTCCCATCTCAATTATCTAGAAAGGTGGAAGGTGTGGAAGATTCAAGAACTTAACCATCCTAAAATACGACTGCCCATTCAGATATGATTTTACCTATGAGCATTCTAATATTATTTTCAGATATTGCTGTAATATACAATTAGTTCTTTAAATCCTTTTGATGTGATGTATAAGATGATTTGATATTCTACAAAATGCTTGCATTAATAGTATCATAGACAACTATGTACCCATCATATTGATACTTGATTTAGATTGTTAACGGATTCATGTACCCAATTTTCATGATTGACGGTATGGACACGTTATGTATTTATTCCATGTATAAGTCGCATCATAGTGTCTCACACATGATACACTATAATGCCCTGAAAATCGGGGTCGACCAGGAGCCCAACTCCTGAGTTCCAACGCATCACTTATGCAACATAGATAATGATAATTAAATATTGTCTGTATTAGTGCATTAAACATGAATGAGATTAGACCAAATCAGCATATCATACTCTAGAGACAGTTAAGTTACGTAAGCGGAAGGCTGTTATAAATATATAAAGCTTATAAGTGATTATACGTCTCCAGAGTATGAACGTTACCAGGTTACATAATTACATGTTTGATTCCAAAATATACAAAATGATAAAATGTAATGTCTTCAAATCCATATCCCTATAGCCTCGGTGACGCAACTCCCGGTCTATGTAGACCCGCCCGAGAGTTACAAATAGGAGAACTCCTCATCGTCGGAATAATAAGGCACTGCTTTGTAAGCATCGCCATCACCTGCAGCTAAGACAGAGTCTGATTGGTGTTTAAAGCACTATCCCAGAACGTGGGAGTGAGTGATCAGCCAGTGGAAATATAAAGCAAAGGTTAACATGTTATCAATTCAGTCAAGCAGTAATGATAAAGCAATACAACACTCATGTCCTAAGTACTCTTATTAATGCAAGGATGATATGTGATAATGATGTATGCCCTCGCCTGCACTCTCTCTTGCGACAACATCTCAAGATCGCGGCATGCAACACTCCCGCTGTGCTCAACTCCAACGCCAAAGGTACATGCAATGCGGTGCATGTACGTAATTAACCAAGTTCTTAATTAGGAATATTCATACAGCAGGATTGGGAAGCTAAGGTACCTCCCTTATATCATTTCTCAAATAATGATCCATCTAGGGTCGTCAATTCTAGTTAATCACATACGATAGGCAAATTCTAGGTTGCTACGGGAAGGCTCGTCACCATTAGTGCAGGACTAACTTACACTCGAAGCAACTACGGAAAGGCTCGTCGCCTTAGCGTAGTCCTATTGTATACTCAAGGTCACTACGGGCTCGTCACCTGATTGTAGGCCGACAGCTCGAATACAGTGTCCCATTCCACCGTATTCGGCTCACGAATTTGAGTTGCTCACTGGTCATTACGGGGAGGCTCGTCACCCCAGCGTAGGCCGACAGCTCGACTATGGTGTCCCATACCACCATGCCCAGCTCATGAGTCTTAGCGGATCGAGGTACTAAGGTTAAACGGGCTTTTCATTGGTGAGTTTGGTACCTTAGATTCATGAAGTAGCATCCATACATGGTGAACATTCATCGGGCTAATCGGGTTGCTTGACAAGCTCGACTGGTGCGAGCGTGCGTTGAATTAATCGACATGAAGCACATACGCACTCCTTGTGGCCTAACCACTGTCGTTAATCTCTGTACGACTCGGACTCATCGAACATATCTGTCGTGGCTAAAAAATTCGACCACCGATCGTAAACCGTTACCGATTGCCTGGACTACATCGTAGTCCCAAATCACACTCCAAACAATAGCATTCACATGTGATAGTCAAAGATAACATGTGACAACCAATTTCAGTATCCATCTCATTTAAGCATTTCAACAAACACGTAGTACACATGTTATCATACATAGGCATTTCATACATAAATCACATAGTAGCAAGGTAGATTACATAAAGGAAACTGTAAGTATAGATGGGGTAATTAAGAATCCCATCTCAACACCCCCATTACATACATTTAAACAAGCATTTTTTCATTCAGGCATTTTATTAAACACTTAGGCTACGCATAGTACATACATGTAATAATTTAGTTAAAACGCATATTATAGCAATTCATTCCACATAGGAGTTACCACACGTACAACAATTAGGTATTCTCGATCAATAATCATGTTAAGCACAAATCATAATTCCATACATAATCAGACATTTCAACAAACACATGAAATACACTATATTCAAGATAGTTCATATATATGTGTAATACACGGAAAACGTCGTAGCTAAGCACGTGTGATAGCAATCAAGTCAGTCATAAATCATTACTGACATTGAAAGCCTTGAAAACCATAACCTAAACGTTTATAGTCCAGACCTTTCACTGATAAACAAGTATCGAACTCAGTGTGTATGTCAAGTCTTTGTCTACGGCACGACGACCACCTATAACACAAAATAAGTTAGCTATTTCATCACTTACACTATTTGAAACCCTAAAACAGATTAGGGTTAGGTTTTCTTACCTAAGAACAGAATCGAAATTGCCCGTATAGCGATACAGGAATGGTGGTTAAGCACGTGGAGCGTCAGGGAAGATCCCAACAACTACCTCTCACTCTTTCTCTCTTTTCTTCTCTTTTCTCTCTTAGGATTTTCCAAATTCGTATGGAATGAGAGAGAGGGTTTAAGGGGCTTATATAGGCCCAGAACTGATGGGAATGGCCCCAGGGCCATGGTATACTCAGGTTATAGCCAAATAGTGACTGTTTCGATCCAACGGAGCGCATCTGGAGGCCCCTTTTCTGCCTACGGTCAAGGGAAAGTTCCCTGACATTGGATCTATGCTAGGCTAAGTGTTCAGGTCGATCAGATTCGTGGATCGACCGTGGCGGACCAATTTCAGTTCAACAGTCATCGTCGCTCGATCAGGGCCACGAGTACATTGACCTGTGCTGAAAAATTTTCCTGATCCGAGGGTATATTTGGGTCAGATTTTGACGGTCTGAAACCTTAGATTTGGCCCGCAAGTGAACGACCCAAATCACTTAAATCTGAGTTCAATTTCTAAAGATATTCGCGTTTCTCACACACTTCGCTCTGGGCTCAAGTTGTGCGCTTTTGGATACTATCTGGATTTGATTTCTGAGATGGTTGTCAAGCCCAGTAAGGCGGTCATAAGTGTATAGTTTCGTGGTCAACGAACTTTTGACGCGCGGTCCAGGTTCGAAACGAAGTTTCAAGGTGATCCCGAGAGCAACCGGGTTTAGAGATTGGTCTTAGGTTTCAGGGTAATGTAGCGTTAATGATTCTGCAAGTTTTAGGTCTTGCAGATCGTATTTAAAGTGGTTCAAGCTAATTTCACAACTAATCTAGTTTAACACTTAGTTAATTTCGTCTAATTTCTAAAGGATTTGGTCCTAAGTGATTTCTGCCTGAGGTGGTACTCGGGTCTTTATACGGATTTTTCTGAGACATTACAATCTACCCCCCTCAAAGAAAAATTTTATCCTCGAAATTAGTACCTTTTCGTACTCCTCGAGAATCTGAGGGTAATTCCTACGAACCTCGGCTTCTGTTTCCCAAGTAGCCTACTCCTCGGTGTGGTGTGTCCATAATACCTTCACAAGCGGTATCACCTTACTGCGGAGCACCCGCTCCTTCCTATCTAGAACATGCGTCGGTCGCAGTAGATAAATAGCATCCTCACTCAACTGTACCTGCTCCCATTTGATAATGTGGGATGAATCAAGAACGTATTTCTTCAGCATAGATACATGAAATACGTTGTGCACGCCTACGAGTGGTGTGGACAAAGCAAGGCGGTGCGCTACCACACCTACTCGATCTAGTATCTGAAATGAGCCAATGAATCTCAGCGTGAGCTTTCATTTCTTTCCAAACCGAAGGACTCCCTTCATAGGGGAAACTTTCAGAAACACATGGTCCCCGACCTCAAACTCTAACTGTCGCCACCTCGTATCGACGTAATTCTTCTGTCTGCTTGTGCTGTAAAAAGTTGACGCCTGATAATATCGATCTTCATTGACGTCGCCTATACTAACTCTAGGCCTATCAAGCTCTTCTCGCCAACCTCTGTCCAGCAATGCGGTGCTCTACACGGACGCCCATACAGTGCCTCGTAAGGAGCCATGCCAATACTCGCCTGGAAGCTGTTGTTATAAGCGAATTTTGCATAAGGAAGACAGTCATCCCAACTGTTTTTGAAATCTAGTACACAAGCTTGCAGCATATCTTCCAACACCTGATTCACCCGTTCTGTCTGCCCGTCAGTCTGTGGGTGGAACGCGG
>JAJHSJ010000006.1:82394634-82759106 GCA_021015155.1 Magnolia officinalis
TTAGATCTAAGTCAAGTTAAGTTTTTGGTCTGATCGGATTTACAGATCGACCGTGGCATACCAGTTTCAGTTCAACGGTCATCGACACTCGATCAGGGCCACAAGTATACTGACATGTGTTGGAAATTTTTTCTGATTTGAGGGTGTAATTGGCTCAGATTCTGATGGTCTGAATCCTTATATTTGGCCCGCAAGTGACACAACTCAGTTTACTTAAATCTGAGTTCAATTTCTAAAGGTATTCGTGTTTCTCACACACTTCGCTCTAAGCTCAAGTTGTGCGCTTCTGTGTACTCTCTGGATTTGATTTCCGACATGGTTGTCAAGTCCAGCAAGACGGCCATAATCGTTTAGTTTCGCGATAATCAGACTTTCGACACGCGGTCTAGGTCCGATACGGAGTTTTAAGGTGCTCCCGAGAGTAACCGGGTTTAGAGATGGATCCTAAGTTTTAAGGTAAGGTAGCGCTAATTGTTCTACTCGTTTTGGGTCTTACAGATCATATTTAAAGCGATTAGTGCTAACTTCACAGGTAATATAGTTTAACACTTAGTTAATCCTCGTCTAATTTCTAAAGGTTTCGGTCCTGGGCGATTTCTGCCTGAGGTGGTACTCGAGTCTTTGTACGGATTTTTCTGAGACGTTACAACATACATGCGTTTTCATTTGGTTAATACCTGGGAACTCAGGATCGGAGTCTTTGTACTCGGGTGCCGATTTTCAGGGCGTTACATGACAACATCACAGAAATTCCATCTTTGTCACCATCTTCTTCCTCACAGTCTACCTCTCCTCCATCCTCGTCCACTCCTTTACCCTCTCCTCCACCACCCCGATGATCCAGTCGTCCTACTTAGTCACCGACATACTTACAAGATTTTCATGTGGAACAGGTTCTGCCGTCTCGGCCCGCTTAATCATCTGACTCTGTGATGGTCCGTTCGTCAGGTAATCCTTATTCTCTCACTAATTTTTTATCATATTCCCGCTTATCTCCTTCTCACCGTGCTTTTACCACAGCCCTCTCTCTTGCTAAAAAACCACGGTCATTTTTTCAGGCCATGACAAATTCCAACTGGCGTACTGCTATGCGTGCTGAAATTGATGCACTCGAGTTCAACAACTCCTGACACCTTACTCCTCTCCCTCTTGATAAGAAACCCATTGGCTGCAAATGGTTATACAAGATCAAATACAATCTTGATGGATCCATCGAACGGTACAAGGCTCATCTAGTTGCCAAGGTCTACAGCCAACAAGAAGGCATTGACTACACCGAGACATTTGCTCCGGTTGCTAAAATGACCACCGTTCGTATCATTTTAGCTCTTTCTTCCGCTCGCAACTGACACCTCCATCAACTCAATGTCAACAATGTTTTTTTCTATAGAGACCTTGATGAAGAAGTCTATATGCAGCTTCCCCCGGGATTCGGATGAAAGGGGGAGACTAGAGTTTGCAAGCTCGTTAAGTCTCTGCATAGTCTCAAACAAGCTTCAAGACAATGGTATGCCAAACTTTCATCCGCTCTCATTGATGCAGGATATAGACAATCCAAGGTAGATTATTCACTCTTCGTTCAATCCCATGAGGGCAATTTCACTGTCATTTTAGTCTAGGTGGATGACATTATTGTTGCAGGAAACAATTTGGAGTAGGTCAATGAGGTCAAGAAATACATAGGCGATCATTTCAAACTCAAAGATCTTGGAATCCTCAAATATTTTCTAGGGATCGAAGTGGCTCGTTCAGCCAAAGGAATATTTCTATCTCAAAGGAAATATGCACTCGAGATATTAGAAGATACAGGCTTCCTTGGAGCTAAGCCTGGAAACTTTCTCATGGATCAAAATCTTACACTTAACGAGAGTGAGGGCGAACTCATCTCAGATCCTTCGTCATATAGGCGACTTGTTGGAAGACTAATTTATCTAGCCATCACAAGACCAGACTTAGCCTATTCAGTGCATGTACTAAGTCAGTTTATGGACAAGCCACGAATACCACACTTGGATGCAGCACACAGGGTTTTACGGTACCTTAAGAAAACTCCAGGTCAAGGATTTTTTCTATCTGCTTCTAGTGAAATTTAGCTACATGCATATTGTGATGCAGATTGGGCACGCTGCAGGGACACTAGACGATCGGTCACCAGGTATTGCATCTTACTTGGAAAATCACCCATTTCCTGGAAGACCAAGAAACAAACAACAGTTTCACGCTCCTCAGTCGAAGCGGAATATACGTCTATGGCCTCTACATGTTGTGAGGTTATTTGGCTAAAATCTTTACTCTCACACCTTGAAGTAATACATTCTCAACCAATCAGACTATACTGTGACAATAAGGCCGCTATACGCATAGCTTCAAATCCAGTGTTCCATGAACGAACCAAGCATATCAAGATAGACTGTCATGTGGTTCGAGAAAAACTCCAGAGTGGCATCATTCAAACAGTCTACATGCATACAAGCCAGCAACCTGCTGATCTTTTTACCAAATCTCTTGGATTCTCACAGTTTAATCACTTACTCAACAAGTTGGGTGTCATAAATATCCACGTCAACTTGAGGGGGAGTGTTGAGGAATGCCGCACTCCACAACAAATATCAAGGAACCAACACACGGCAGAAATCACGTGAGGTTTCCTAAAGAGAGAAAGTCAGTATATAGTTTCAATATGGATAGGAGCGTACAAATTGATTCTCCTTTAATTATATGTTCCCCAATTCTTTGTATAAATGGGGGGTTGTACAGAGATTGTAAAAATATCAATAGCAATTCATTCTTTGCTCTTTATTTCCTCTCCGATTTTTTTTGCTCTAATTTTATCATCATATATAGACCACATTTCAACTTTACTTTCAATGTAGGACTTTAACAAGTTTTTCGAGCAAAGCTTATATAGATAAGTTTTAAAATTTTAAGTTAACAATTGTAACCAAGCAATCCAGACTTCACTATTTACTATTTTTATTTTAAGAATTAAATCCACTTCACTTAAATCCATTATTTCGAGAACCATCGATGATTAAAGAAATACTTTTGTTTTTATGATGCCATCTAATTTAATACAAAAAATTTATATATCATTTACATACAAGTATGTAATATGTATACCTATTAGTATTTTTCTAGTACATATATTTGTCTGCTTTGTTTATTATAAAACTTATGTGATAAAATTTGTTATTTAAATTTATCGTGCCATTATTAAGGTGCATATTTTAGAGCATATAAAGATTTTACTAGTTTGCATACTTTACTATGCTAATCCATATGAATTTCTTTTATTTTTTTTTTTTATTAACATTTAAAAATGCATTTTTACATTTATTTGGTAAATTAATAGTTTATAAAATGCTTATAACGAGATGTTATATTGGATAAATATGTTAATAAAATCTATTTATTCTTTTTTTTTTTATATCATTTAATGATTGATCTAGTTTCTTATACCTACTCTTGAATCATTATTTGTTTTTGTAACAGTGCACCAGCCTAATTTTTCACCAATACACTACCTAAGAACATACACAGTGGAGCAGAATCCTCTTCAATACCCTTTTAGCCAATGCGTATAACTATAAAGCTCTATGATGTCACCATGTTGTCTTTGTGAAATTAATCCACTCGGTCCATCAAGTGTGTTCTTATATGACAAGCCTTAGGACAAAAAATCTACGAAATCCACAACTCAAGGAGGCCACACCACCGAGAATAATGGGGATGGATGAAAACTATAGGTTTGTGTGTGGAGCTGTCATGGTGTGTATATTTAATTAAACACATTCATCAGGTGTGATTGACCATAATGAAGGGAATGTATTAAAATAGCCTCATTAAAAACCCATGCAAGCTACACCACATTTTACATTGCTTCGATTTCTATGACCCATTGAAGTCCATATTCGGCTGATTTTTTAATTTTTTTAATGTACGGAGAACATAAGGGTTTTTGTCTAATGGATGTAGTGGGTTTTACATGAATTCCCGCAGAACCTAAGTGTTTTCCGTGCTACCTATATCACATGTTATAGACCATTCAATTTTCAATTCTTACTACTAAGCAGTGGTCCAAATCTAATACATGGATACAATACCCCCATTATGTACAGGATATCATCAAAATCTAGCATGTAAGAAGATCCTAACCATCAATTCGAGGAAAGTAAATAGGCAACAAAATAGGCTTTGACCACACGTTTATAGTTCAAATCGGGAGTCTTTTAGTGCACTGTTCATCCATTGCGTGGCTCAACTTATATACAGCTTATATCAGTGAACCAAGCAAGGCACTCCTCTATCCACGGTTTTACCTATCGCACAAGTGTAAAATCAGTAGGTCGGAGTCAACTCATATTGAAGTTGATGGCCTCTCTAAAGATTAAAGTGGGCCCACCTTCCAAAGTTCCAAATATGTACAAGATTTGAGCTTTCCATAATATGTGCCACACTATCCAAATCATGTGGCCCAAAAATCAACCTAACCCACGTGTATATATATATATATATATATATATATATATATATATATATATATATATATATATAAAATGGACGACTAGATAAAAAAAAAAAAAAACATAATTAGATCATGCTGTTCATATGTATTGGGCTACCCGAGAAGTGAAAATCTCTAAAACCAAATTATCTTTATCTAAGAAATCTGTCAGGTCTCAAAGAAATCTCAGATCTTGTAGGTGTGTCAGACATTAACACGATGTAATGGCGTGTGCATGAGCAGGATCGTATATGTGTGCGCACAGAGCAATCATCCTCTGGTGTCATCATGATTTTGACAAAAATGCATGGAGAAATTGTACATTTGTTGGTGATGGTTACCACTAGACGGACGACTCTGATTGTTGCATCACCCTTCCATTTTTTGGGTTTTTAAGATTCTAATGTATCATATGTTATCTAAGTCGGATATTATAATAAATGCTACTATGTTCTAAGTTAGATATTGTAATAAATGTTATAAGCTCCTTCATTTCTTAAGCTGAATTAATCTTAGAGTTTTTTCATATAACGCTTTGATAACGGAATATCTACAAATACTCACAAAAATAATAATAACTTTGAAAATAATGTCCTTAATCGCAATTAGTTTTTCAAAACTTTTGTTAAGAACATTCAGAAAATAATGTAAATGCTTTAGGAATATAAATGACCTGCAACTCGAACGAGTTGACTTAGCTTTTAGAGCAACTGAATCCAATTTGACGTCATGAGTCGTGGTTGGGATTGACTCAAGGTAAGCCGGCCATTTATGAGATTTCTCTTCCTCTCCTAGAAATTCTATATCTATTTCTCTCATATCTCTCCAAATTTCTCTCACATTTAAGGGTGTCACAAGTCGGGCAAAGCTCTGTCCAATCTCAACTGGCATTGTTCCCTAAGTCTAAACTTAGGCTAGGGCCATGATAGGCCAAAATAGTATAACCTGCAATGTTTACGCGGGCCCGAGGCCTACCCTAAACTTTATATATATATATATAAGAGATGCTCACATATGCGCACCTTTGCACACGTGTCATGAGCGTCTAATCCAAACGGTCCGTGTGATGTGGAATCCCATGAAACCCCATGGGACCAATTTTCACCCTGATCTAAAACTCTGGTGGACCATAACAAAGAGATGCAAATCAAGGGAGGAAACTGTTTTTGTTTTTCCATGGCCCGCCAAGTTTTGGATCAAAGTGCAAGTTAGGCCCTAGAAGTTTCATGGGGTGTTGCATCATTTGGACTGTTCAGATTTGGGATTTACATAACGTATGATGAATTTTCAAAAAGTTTGCACTTGAGTTCTGTACGAATTGATGCGCAGCTGAGCATCTGACTATATATATATATATATATATATATATATATATATATATATATATATATATATATAGGAGAGAGAGAGAGAGAGAGAGAGAGAGAGAGAGAGAGGCAAACATGCACTAATGGTAAAAAAGACTTCATGTTGCTGCAATGGGTTTGTTCGATTGAGTGGAGATGAGAGAGAGAGAGAGAGAGAGAGAGAGAGAGAGAGAGATGGGTTGTTGGGGAGGGAATTTGGGGATTTTTTTTTTTTTTTTGTATATTATAAAATTTCTCTTTGCAAATCCAAATGGGTTGGGCCAGGCCAGGTTTGGGTGGGCTACTCGAATTTTAAGCTTAAGCTAGGGCATCAGGCCTGATACTCCACCTCGAGGTACGCTAACCGGCCAATTGATGACCATATCCAAATTTCTCTCATGAACTTCTAACCCTCTCGTAAAATCTCTATCTCAATCTCTTTAAATTTATCATTTCTCCTTTAAACTTCTCTCCTAGTTGCTATGTCAATTCCTAAATAAGAACAAGATGAACATACGCAAGTTTCGTGGAGCTCAGCTTGATGTACCTAAATTGTGCATCTAGCTATTATTATTATTTTTTTTTTGTTGTTTTTTGCCCAACGTGGAGGATATAACCTAATAAACAAAGTTGATTTTGCATATATAACATGGTGGGCCCCATATTTATGTGTTTCACTCATTGTGTTGCAGAGGATTCCATATGGACACAAATTGCTTACAATTGTATACGGGAATTCCTCTAACCCTAAGCTTTACCGACCCATCATGATGTTTGTCTTATATCCACTATGTACATCCGCTTTCTCCAACTCATTTTAGGACATTGGGCCAAACATTAAAAATATCAAAAGCTCAAGTGGACCACACAACTAGAAACAATATGATTGAATGACCACTACTAAAATCTTTCCTAGTCAAAGAAGTTCTGCATTAAGCTAATATTTGTGTTCTCCCTTCATCCAATTGAAGTCACATCATGAGTGGGTTGGAAGGGATATAAAATCACAATGGGCCCGGTGAAAGGTTTCATCGGTAGGCTTCCTTATTATCACGCCCCAAAATTCAGTACCTAAGTACGGAGATTCCAATTCCGAGTTCCCGGGTATAAACTTAATAAAAATACACGTGTGTCCTCATTTAGATTTATATTCATTTCATATACAAATAATCAGAGTAATGCATTTTAAGTTTTCAACTAGCGAATCAAAAGCAAAGCGGAGAAAACTAAATTCAAAACTATAGGGTTAACACCTAACAGTACAATTCCAAAAGCAGTGTTCGCCACATGAGAATTATACCAAGCGTAATAAATTCAACATGTACGTAAAAATACAACTAACAAAATGGATGAATCTATAAGTCTATTAGGGCGCACTAACCACGTCATCATCCGGTCTTATTCATGAGTCATCTGCATATATCAAATGGAAGGCGTAAAAAATCGATATATTAAAAAAATATCCTCGAGATTATACTTAGGACATTTTAGTTATAAGAAGGTTCACGACAATTACATATTTTTACATGTATTACTTTTAAGCGTGTTATCTCAAACGCACAAACACTAACCAAGTTACACGTGTTATCAATACATCCAAGTGTAAGTAATAATAGTATAACAAAATAACAAATTCCTATATAGTTGTTAAGTGCATGAATGTCATGATATGCGGATGCATGTTCACACAATTCCAACACTCCCTCATCACAAGTTACTTTAATATTTTTTTCATACTAATGTCAACACTCTCACATCACAACTTCAACATCCACAACAACTGCAAGAATGTTACGATATGTATGATTTGCCAAGTGATTATTAGTCCTGGTTCATATAGCAGTTTGATGAAAGTAGGATGCTGTCATTATATCACGAGTCATTATCCATATTACGTGGCTTGTTATGGTATGTAGCGGCTCTTCACTAGTGTCCCTTGATCCAAATTAAGGTTCATCACCCGTTATACGTTATAGATAATAATTTCAAAGGTATGTCGTAATGCCCAATAATATGTAAATTAACATAGTAAGGGTTATCACCTAAATACTAAATGCGAATAAATCAATTTAGATGTGTGGGCTTGTCACTCAAAACTAAATCAATACAAAAAAGAAGGGATCGTCACCAAATTTCATTTACTCCTGGATCGTTTGAATGATAATCTGGCACGTAACTATTAGTCGAGTAGTTGATAGAGGTCGTTCAAATAATAATATGTCACTTTCATTAATGGTCACTGGTCACTATGTGAGGAGAGTTTCGTCACTTAACAAAGGTCGATTGCTTAGACACAGTATCTCATACCACCATGCCCGCCTCGTGAGTATATAGTAGGATTGTATCACATTAACGGTTATGAGTAGACTCGATTTCAATGGAAATCGTGGTATCCCATATTCTACAGTGTTGTACACAGTCAAACGCATGAATGCTCAGCTCGACATTAAAATGATCCGGTCGATCACGGGAAACTCCGGCGAAAATGATATTGGATGTAAAACAACTCGTGTAGTTCTAAACTACTTTCAGCCGTCATGTTCTACTTTGGTCAACCCAACTAGCCTATAATAGCCAACCCAATGTAAACAATACACTTATTTGACTAAATTTCAAAACATAATCCATAGCAATGCAAATACATAATAAATTGAACATGATTATCAACACCAAATATTGATATAACCTCAAAATATCATCTAGAAATATAACCAAACACTTGGTATGTAAAACTAAAAATTTTAGGTTTTTCATAACAATTTAGATTAATATCATCATGTGCGGGGTTTTAAACACAAAGCAGTCAAATACAACATCATGATGAGACACTTAGGTATATGCGCAGACACTTGAACAACATCTCAAGCCAATTCATATACTTACAATACATGCAAATAGCATAGGTGAATTCTAATATCATGTTTACATATCCTTCAAACATTTCATTGAACATGTTATCTGCTCATTAACAATTAACAGATAGATTATAATAATAAAGTAATTTTTATAATTTGTAGCACAAGCAAATTTAAGCAATCACTAATTAATTTTTTTAAAGAAAATGCTTGAGGGTATATCTTCACCTTAGAGTCGAAATTCCTCAATTCGGATACGGCCATAGTGTCAAAATTTTGGGGAAAACACTTCAAACACTAATTCATCGGTAATCTCATAATTAATAACTTAAATTATAACCTAATTAGACTTTATTTTGACCAAACCTCAACTTGATTTGATGAGTCGAGACCCGAAATTGACATACAACGACATCCACACGAGACCACGCCCAAATACGGCTTCCGCAAATAGCATGAGCTACTCCAAACCGACGAATAGAGGTCCAAGACCTAGTATGCATGAAACCTTAATAATAGGATTTTTTAATTTTTTTGAAGAAATGAAAAGGATTTTAGGAAAAAATTCGACTAATAAACTAAATAGAAATGCTAAGGTAAGATTAATGAAATGATAACACCAAAGGGATTGAATTTGACAAGTATGATTCATTTCTTACCCCCGAATCCAGATGTGGTGGATCCGATGGAGAAATCAGCAACTTTTATGGCTGGGTTGGAGCACTAATAACCCACAAGAATAAAGGATCTCGAATCCAACTCTCACAACACGCTCACCCTCTTTCTCTTTTTCTATCATTTTCATTCTCTTTTTCTCTCATTCTTTCTCTTTCTCTTTTTCTCAAACCTTAAAAACTTCAGATTTGAGGAAGGGGAGCAAAGCCCGAATGAGATGTATTTATAGTGCGAGAAGTGGTGCTTTTGGCTCTAAGAGATAGGTTTTTGGTCATATTAACCTATTGGTAGGTTTGTTTTAGCATTTTGGGCCCTATAGGGTATACAGGTCAATACATGACAAATGATAGTTGCCATAAGTGGTGATCTACACAAGGTTTCGATCACCTCGTAAATCGGATACACCGATCAAATGTTATGATCAAAAGTCAGTTTGACGATTAGCAATCATCGATCGAGGTCGTGACTTTACGGATATGTGTAGGATATTAACTTATGTTAGTGTCTTTAATTTGATTGTAATCTAACGGTCCAAAAGTAACAACTTTGGTAAAGTCCGTATGTGTACATTTACTTAAACTTCTAGTTATTTCAGCAGAAACTCACACATTTCATGCACTCACCTTGCGAGCCCAAGTTAAATGATCTGAGGCGCGATATCAACTCAATGTCTTGTGATGGATGTTAAGCCTACTAAGATGAACATCTTTTTTTATATTCAAGTTTAGTGGTCTGCTAACAAGTGGTCTAGAGCTTATTTGATTAATCCCAGCATTTTTATAATGAATTGAGTAGTGAGATTTCTCGCGCGTGACAATTAGGGTTTGAATTAGCCAAGTTCACAATGCGGGTTTCTCGTGATTAACGAAAATAGTGATTTGGTCATAATCACCCTAATCAAAAGTCCTAATTCGATTAAACTAGATTTTAAAAAAATAAATAGTAAAATACATTAAGAATATAAAACTATAATTTAATCACATAAGATGATTCCTGACATGATTAGAATAATTTTATAAGAAGACATTGAAGACTAAAACTCTAAGATGAAAATGATACATCCGGTTCATTAGCAATTTGCAATTGAAAAAATTTTATGTTTCAATATGTATATTACTTATAATGTTTTTTGCACTTTTAGTTATTGAATTATTTTTGTAAATTTTTTGCTAATTCATCATCAAGTTTAATTTTACCGCACCAAATTTCATTCCATTTTGAGTATATAAATTATAAAAAATCCAGAAGCTCAACTGTCTGAAACCAATGATTTTCTATACAGTTTTCAAAACATCATAAAATTAACCTTATTTTAGTTTAGCTTTTATTATTTATTTATATATATATATATAAAATTAGACTCATCAAGCGTCGTTTTAACTTTTGAATCACCTCGGTCGAAGTTGTATTGAAAAAGATATGTATTTTTAAAGTCAGCATACTAAAATTGTCCATTGCTGTCCACCAATGTCCATTGTTGCCTAGGGCTGTTCAGTGCAACCGAGCCTTATTGTCCCAATTTGCATGGTCACTCGATATTTTCTCAGTGTAATCGAACGTTGCTGTCCATGTTCTATAAAATTCACAACTTTCACTCAGTCGAATAATTTTGGTGGACACAAAATCACTCATTTGGTTCCAAACACGTGCGAATATACACACGGACATGCGCTCAAATAGAGAAATCAAATGTAACACACATAACATTCAATTCTCAAGTTGTCAAAATTTTTGAGGCGTTACACTTATCCTCACTTTTTTCCTATGGTGTAGTCCACTTAAGCTTTCAATCTAAATCATGTTCAGGCTCATTTCCTACAATGAGTTAGTAAAATAGTTAAACAAAGTATATATAATGTTGAGAAAAGTCTTAAATCTAAGTTTTTGAGGTCGTTCGACCGGTCGTGGGAAGCTTCGACTGGTCGTAGGAGACACTCGACCGGTCGTAGGTTCGAGCCCTGGCACGACTCAAAGTCCAGCAAGTTTTTTGCTGTTTTTTACTGTAACCAGGACTGGTCGTAGGTTAGCTACGACTGGTCGAAGGTGGGCTACGACCAGTCGTAGGAGAGCTACGACTAGTCGTAGGTTACACAGTTTGTTCCGCGATTTTACGCGAAACTGCGGATTTGAGTCCTTTCGCAACTGGGATGCGGAAGGGAAGTTTCCTAAACTATAAATAGGTATCCCTAGAGCTTTTCTAGGGTATGGTGATGAATGCAAAGGCTTTCTAAAAGGGTTCCAGGCTTTCTAAAGGGTGTAGCAAGGGTGAGATTTGAGGTTGTTCGAATCGGGTAAGTCCTTTCTCTTTGTAATTGATGCTTTCATAGTGGTGATCTGTCGCTTTGTGCCGTGGTTTTTTCCCGCAAGGGTTTTCCACGTTAAATCTGTGTGTTCTTTTTTCTTGTGTGTGCTTGGTGCCATTGGATTACCATCCTAGATCTAGATCTGTGTGATTCCGCAGGCCAAAAATCCCAACAAGTGGTATCAGAGCAATCGGTTGGGACACAGATCTGAATCTGAGGGATTAGTAATAATGGCGAGCGCCAGGTATGAGATTGAGAAGTACTCAGGGAAAAATAATTTTGAGTTATGGAAGATCAAGATGATGAGTTCCTTAATCAAGCAAGGCGAAGATGGTGCTCTTGAGGAGCGGAAGTCCACCATGAAAGATGATGATTGGAATACTCTTGATAAGAAAGCCTTATCATCGATCCGTTTATGTCTCACGGATGAGGTTCTCTACAACGTCATGAGGGAGAAAACTGCGGCTAATTTATGGACGAAGTTGGAGGATGTTTATGCGAAGAAATCCTCTGAAAATCGTCTGCACTTGAAGCGGCAGTGGTATAACTTCAAGATGGCAGAGGGTGGAGATCTGGAGGCTCACATCAGCAATTTTAATAAATTGGTTTGCAAATTGCTGGATATGGAGGAAGTGATGAAAGATGAAGAACAAGCATGTATGTTGCTGAATTCTCTCCCGGCGTCCTATGAGTCATTCAAGGACACTATGTGCAGCATGAATAAAACTCTGAGTGTCGACACTGTTATCTCAGCCCTTCAAGGGAAGGCTATGAGATAGCTAGACAGCAACATAGGGACATCTTCTGATGCACTGTTTACAGTGGGTAGGAATTCTGAACACAGTACAGGTTCTTCAGGTTCTAGATCCAAATCCAAGGGCAAGGGCAAAGGAAAGGTAAAGTGCTGGAATTATGGGAAGGAAGGACATGTGAAAAGGGATTGTGAAAATCCTAAATCTAAGAGGGAAGATTCTGAGGCTTCATGCAGGGAGGCTAACACTGCCACGTCAGATGAATCGAGTGGATGTGATGGTGATGTTTTGTCTGTGTCTTCGCTCAGACGGTCATACGATGATCGTAAGGACGAGTGGATGCTAGACACAGGGGCATCTTTTCACATGACTCCTCATCGGAGTTGGTTCACCAGCTATAGGGAGTGCGATGGTGGACAGGTATTTATGGGCAATGACATTGCCTGTAATGTTGTGGCTATTGGTACGGTACGCATCAGGATGTTTGATGGGGTGGAGCGTACCTTGACTGATGTCAGGCACGTTCCTGATTTGAAACAGAATTGATTTCTCTTGGTGTGCTTGAGGCAAAGGGATGCAAGTACACAGGTATTGATAGTGCTCTTAAGGTATCCAAGGGGGCACGGGTAGTCATGAAAGCGCAACGACTCGATCATGTTTACAGGTTGATCGGGAGCACTTCAAAAGGTGGAGCTACAGTGGATGTAGCGAATTCCACCTCTGCACGTGTGTGGCATGATGGGCATGGCCACATGAGCGGGCAGGGCAAGAAGGCTGAGATGCGCGGACAGGGATACAGAGCAGGTGGAGCAGCCACCTGTGAGAAGAACCACATGGCATGATTGCAGGATATCGGCAAGGTACATGGACGACTCCAATATTGCAGGGGATTCATCTTCTATTCTGATGGCTCTAGTGAGCCTGGTGCTGAGAGAGTGGAAGGTGACTATGGGCGATGTGATGGATTCGTTGTACCAGACCGACATATGGGAGCTGGTGGAGCTTCCAGTGGGCCGGTGAGCGGTTGGATGCAGGTGGATCTTCAGGAGGATACGGCATAGATACAGGGCAAAGTTGGTAGCGAAGGGTTATGCTCAGAGAGAAGGGATCGGCTTCTCAGAGATATTCGTGCCGACGGTATAGCAGGTATCTATCAGATCCGTGATTAGCACTGGTTGGCTAATGTGATCTTGAGCTATGATGTGAAGCAGAGATAAGAGAAGAGGTCAAGGAGCTACACGGTTGAAGATTGAAGACTTGGTGGAGATTGTTGAGAAAAGTCTTAAATCTAAGTTTTTGAGGTCGTTCGACCGGTCGTGGGAAGCTTCGACTGGTCGTAGGAGACACTCGACCGGTCGTAGGTTCGAGCCCTGGCACGACTCAAAGTCCAGCAAGTTTTTTGCTATTTTTTACTGTAGCCAGGACTGGTCGTAGGTCAGCTACGACTGGTCGAAGGTGGGCTACGACCAGTCGTAGGAGAGCTACGACTAGTCGTAGGTTACGCAGTTTGTTCCGCGATTTTACGCGAAACTGCGGATTTGAGTCCTTTTGCAACTGGGATGCGGAAGGGAAGTTTCCTAAACTATAAATAGGTATCCCTAGAGCTTTTCTAGGGTATGGTGATGAATGCAAAGGCTTTCTAAAAGGGTTCCAGGCTTTCTAAAGGGTGTAGCAAGGGTGAGATTCGAGGTTGTTCGAATCGGGTAAGTCCTTTCTCTTTGTAATTGATGCTTTCATAGTGGTGATCTGTCGCTTTGTGCCGTGGTTTTTTCCGCAAGGGTTTTCCACGTTAAATCTGTGTGTTCTTTTTTCTTGTGTGTGCTTGGTGCCATTGGATTACCATCCTAGATCTAGATCTGTGTGATTCCGCAGGCCAAAAATCCCAACATATAACATGAAAATTGAAGTAAGCTTTACAGAGCTAAGGTTACGAGCATCCTCTATATCTTGTTTGCAGGCAATCTATGCTTTAATCAGGGAGAGAGTGAGTCTGAGTCCAAGTGGAAGAGAGAGAAGGGGGCGCTTGGGGACTAGAATTGTCACCTCAGTGTGCCCCACCATATTGTATATGTAAATCCACTCGCTCCACCCATCAAGTGATAAGCCTCATATGAATTGTACATGCAAAAGATCAAATCTGTAAAAAGCCCAATGAACCACATAAATGAAATAACGAAAAATAGCTCCTAAACCTGTAGATTCATCTTGTGTGGCCCGCCTGAGTTTTGAATCACATTGATTTTTATATCCACTTCATCATTATGAGTTATACTTGATTAGTGGGTTTGATAAAAGAAACATTCCATGGTTGTCCCACACACAAAACCATAATTAGCATTCTATCCCAATCGATTCTTTTAGTATGGTTCTCTTAAGTTGGTGAGGGAATTCAATAGTGTGGTTATGTTTAAATTTACCATTTTTATGTAGGTATTTGTAATTACGGTACTATTATTAATGTTGTCTACGAAAATCTTAATAATATTTAGATGAGATTCCCATGGCCCACATGTGACCAAGAATATTGTCCATCTACACCCAAGCACACATGCTAATATAGTACACACACGAGATCTAATATTTCCTCCATGTATGTCACACTGATTTGATCTTCTCCTAAAAAATCAAAATAGTTCTCTCCTTAGGTGGGCCACTACATAAGATAAAGGGATGGTTAAAACATTTGGGGTTGTTTGACATCTCTACAAATAAGAGTTTATTTGCTTATTTATGAAAAAATATATCTTTTTCAAATATAAATTATCTGGCAATAGCCTAATTTTACATCGACCAATTTAGACATATATTAGAGGTTTTATCTAAAGCATCGGCATTAAGCGATTGAAAAAGAGGAACCCGGTATAGATGGTTCATCATTATAAAGAGATTGATTGAGTGATCTTATCCTCTGATTAATAGATAGTTGTGTTATTTCTACAATAATAGAAATGGAAAATATTCCATTGTAATAAAGCATAATAAAGGAACCCCGCACCTAGAATAAAGATTTGAGATGTTTGTAGCAACTGATTGTTGTTAATTTGAAATAGACGTTGGGTCGAGGTGTGTACGTGTTGTTATCTTTGAGATAGTCCATGTCCTTCAGTGTGCTAAACTGGTGCAGAAGATGGCCGACATAGATATCTCCAAGGATACATCTAGTCAACAAACAATCTTTCATAGCATGCACTTGTTGCGAGGAATCCAACACCAATACTAGACTACACAATATACCACCTTCTCTTTGTCCAAGAAACAATTTAAAAAAATCTAACATAAAAAAACAGGAAGAGGAGAGAATTGCAAAAAAGTGTAAGGATTTTTCATTTTTCTCCTTCTCGTAGAATGATCCGAAACCCCAACCCTAACCTCTTATATATATATATATGGCTGGGTAGAATATTTCGATTAAAAGACCCATTAAGAAGAAATGGCCAGGATGTTTAGATATGCTCGATAACGGAGGTATATTTCGCATTATGGAAATAACCTTATCATGTGGGCCACATTCAACAGCCGCGATAAAAATAACATACAATAAAATATTTTTGTAAATCTAGGCAAAACTGCAGTATCAAGACTCAACTCAATGACCCTAAGAGGTGCACATGCACACACGCTTGATTAAAAGTTTTCGGGCCACATTTTTCCATTTAGATCAGTTTGCACACACATATGGGCTTGGGTATAATTCAACATACTTCATGAGAGTTTATGATAGACAAAGGTTTATAAACATTTTCCATCTCTTATCTTATCCTATATGAGATTAAAGAAAAGCACTTAAAGATAAAAGCAGATACTTTTGTTTTTCAAACTACCATTACATCGTTGAAATACACATAATAATTCATCTGTTGAATTAAGATGCTCATTCATTTTCATTACAGCCATCCATTAAATATCAATTGACCAATTACAAAATTGAATACATGCATTTTTTTTATTTTTTTTGCTCTGATAAGATACATTATAGTTTATTGTCTAGATTACCTGAGCGTTAGCCACTGATCAGATTGATGGGATGGTCAGATTGAAGTCATGGACTTCAAATCCAGGTAGGGCCCACACACATGGACAGTACGAATCAATGATCATACCTTTTTTAATGATAAATAGTTTGGACCATCCATTTTATTGGCCGTTGATTGATGGAGAATGTCATGGGATCAAAGTGATTATTTCTTATACGCATGCTAGGTCATATGTGACGCTACGTGATGGATAATCCACATTCACGGCCAAATATTTATATTTTTTTTTGTTACGAATGATATGGACCGTACATTTCGTTGGGAGGATCGACGAACCAAAAACGAGTCTGAAGGGACGCGGATTAGCTACTGACGGGTTGAGCAGCGAGTCTCCCTACTGAAGTGACGTCACTAAGTTCTGTGGGCCCCACCATGATGTATGTATTGTATCCACACTGTCCATCCATTTTGAGAGATCATATTAGGACATTATACAAATAATGAGGCAGATCAAAAGCTCTAGTGGACTCCACCACGGAAAACAGTGGAGAGAGTGATGTCCACCGTTAAAAACTTCTAATGGCCACGAAAGTTTTAGATCAAGCTGATATTATTGTTTTCCCTTCTTTTACGTTTGTGTTAACACATGAACAGGTTGGATCTCAAATAAACATCATAGTAGACCTTAGGAAGGTTTCGAGGGTGACCGTCACTCTCCCCACTGTTTTTTTTGTGGTGGGGTCCACTCCGTCTTTGGATCCTTCTCATTCTTTGGATCATTCCCTAAAATGAAAATGATCTCTCCAAATGGATAGACGGTGTGGATACAACACATATATCTTAGTGGGGCCCACAGAACTTAGTGACGTCAGTTCAGCAGCAGTCTGGCTACTGAACCTGTCAGTAGCTAATCCGCGTCAAGTCCGAAGAGGCAATGTGGAGCAAAGGTGGGGCCCACATGTTGGAAAGTCTAGGCCTATAACTGGATTTTTCTATTTTATAGAAAAATGAATTAGACCACCTATTTTGTCTACCACACGTGGTACAATCATCTTATCAAAATAATTGTTGGACGCATGAGCAACTGATGAGTGTCCCATTAAAGGCATCCTTATTAGGTGTTGTTTGGTAAAACTTAACTGCAAAACCTATCTCTCAAAATAGTCCTTTTTCAATTATTTTGAAATTTTAGATTATTTAGTAAAGATAAGACACTAAGGGCCTGTTTGGGCAAATGTTTTAGGTGTATTGAAGTATATGAAATTGGCTGATATGACGCATTTAATGTTGTCAGTAGTTTGTCGGGTGATTTGGATGTAGATGCCAATTCCATGACCAGCTACGGTCTTGTTTGAGTGCTACGGTATTGGGCAGATGGATGTCCCAGGGAACGGCTGGTGGTCAGTGCCTTGTGGGGCCCATCATGATGTATGTGTGTCATCCATACCGTCCATCTATTTTTATATATCAATTTATGATATGGTAGAAAAAATGAAGTATATCTCACTCTCAAGTGGACCACATTATAGGAAACAGTGTTGAATGAATTTTGACCATTAAAAACGTTTTGGGGGCCATAAAAGTTTTGGATTTCGCTGATATCTATGGTTTCCCTTCATCTGGGTCTTTATGACCAAATAAACAGATTGGATGTCAAATAAACAGTACAGTGAGCCTTAGGAGGATTTTAATTGTGAATATCCATTTATTAATTTTGTCGTCTGGTGTGGCCCACTTAAGATTTATATCCCTATCATTTTTTGCATCCACCACTAAATTGATCTATAAAAATGGATGAACGGAATGGATGAAACACGTACATCATGGTAGGGCCCACAGAGCACCGACCAGTTGTCGCTTGGGTGTAAACGCAAATCCAATGACCAGTTCCAGTGAATACAACGGAGGATAATCGAATTCCTATAGTCGACGCTGCCCAAACACGCAGGTGGGTAGGGTCAGTGGGATTTGACAATCCTATCCCACCTAATACCCTTTAATATACCCTAATCCATTTGCCCAAACAGGCCGGGCCAGTTTTGTGGGCCCCATCATAGTATATGTATTATATTCATGTCATCCATCCATTTTGTAATATCATTTCAAGCCGCGAGCTAAAAATTAAGCAAATCCAAAGCTTAAGTGGACCACACTAGAAAGCAATAGGGACAATGAAGCCAATAATTAAAACCTTCCACTGCAATGTGTTCTTTTCCATCGAACCTGTTCGTAAGATCACATAAATCTAGATGAAGGGAAAATACAAATATTAGATTGATCAAAAAAAATTGCGGGCCCCAAGTAGCTTTCAATGGTGGCCATTTGATCTCCACTTTTTATATTGTGGTCCATTTAAGATTTGGATCTACCTCATTTTTGGCTCATGATGTAAAATCATCTGAAAAACAGATAAAGGATGAGGATATAACATAACACACATCATGGTGTGACCCACGGAACTTTGCCATGTCCAAACAGCACCGACCTAAGTACTAAGTGTGCTTTACAACACCAGTAGAGTAGAGTAAAAAGGACGGGTGGTTTTTTTGTTTTTTTTGTTCTAACATAGGAACACACACCCCACACTCACGCGTAGTGGGATTTCACCACCTATAGATAACTCGAACCCAAGACCAGGTGTTGAAACTCCCGAGAGTCTAACACCAGAGAAAGAGTAAGTATCCAAAGGGGAGGGGCGGTTACCGTTTAACATGTTAATGGGTGTTGCCCTAACCGTGGCCCATCCCATCTCCATGTATATGTTGTATATCCAACCTGTCCATCAGTATTTATGAATCATTATAGGCTATGGTAAAAAATAATGAACGGTATCTTAATCTCAGGTGAACCACACCACGGGAAATAGTGGTGATTGAATGCCCATTATTAAAATTTTATTAAGGGCCACTAAAGTTTTGTATTAAGCATATATTTGTGTTTTCCCTTCACCCAGGTCTTTGTGCCTTGATCCACACGTTAGGATACCAAATAAACGTTACAGATGGCCCTAAAGTGTTTTTAATGGTGGGCAAAAATCACCACTATTTCCTTTGATATGGTCCACCTGAGTTTTGGATCTACCTCATTTTTAACTTCATCTCCCAAAATAACCTAACAAAATGAATGGATGGTGTGGATATAACACATACACGTGGTGGGGTGCATGGAACTTTGCGTGTCAACCAATACCGGTCCATATGTCATGTTCAACGGCAGACACGGATTCCCTGTGAAAGCCTTTCACATGATGATGTTTGTGAAAAATCCACCCCGTCCATCCGTTTTATCAGTTCATTTTAGGACATCAGGCCAAAAATAATCCGGATCCAATACTCAAGTGAGCCTAAAATGTGAGGATTGAACTTACACAATTGAAATATTTGTAGGGCCACGTAAGTTTTGAATCATACTAATCCCAGTAGGAATGATGTTATGAACGGTGTAGATGGCATGTAAACATCACTGTTGACCCAGGGAGGTTTCAACCGTAGGAATTTCCCTAACCACATTTTC
Organism: Magnolia officinalis; assembly: GCA_021015155.1. NCBI lineage: Eukaryota > Viridiplantae > Streptophyta > Magnoliopsida > Magnoliales > Magnoliaceae > Magnolia > Magnolia officinalis. The sequence goes on from JAJHSJ010000006.1 coordinate 82,414,557, forward strand.
CTCTAGCGCGGACATGGATCCTTCTCACTTCTGGTCTCGTATGCTAGAATGAACTCAAAAAATAGATAACCGGTATGGATTTCTCACGGACATCATGGGCCCTACCTTAATTTCTAGCGCAGAAACTTCATGGGAGAGGCTACCTTGATTTCAAGCCCAAAAACTTCTTGGGCGAGGCTTTTCGAGTAAATCCCCGTCCTTTCACGGCAGTTAATCCGCACACAATCGAGTAAAAAGAGATTTTATAACTGTTACCAGCTAACATGTTGGTGGGCGTTGCCCTGACCATGGGCCCACCTCGATGTGCTGTAGATACAACCCGTTTATCAGTTTTTTTTTCAAATCATTCTAAGGCATCATACCAAAAATGAAGTGGATTGAATGCCCACCGTTAAAAACTTCACAAGAGCCACAAAAGTTGTAAATCAAGCTGATATCTGTGTTTTCTCTTCACTCAGGTTTGTGTGACCCGATCAAGATGCCGGATGGCAAATACACATTACACAATTTTGTAATTTTCTAACTTTTTAACTTGTGTTTATCAAAGAAGTTTTTATATAAAATAATAATAATACTTATTTTCAAATATCAAAACTTTTTAAAAAACAATTACCAACCAAATATTTTAGTACTTTTAAATATTAAAATTCAATACTTTTAACTTTCAACACTTAAATTAATTTTCAAACCTTATTTTTCAATTTACTAAATGACACTTAGATTATATTTCAACCTTAAATGTATGTTTGGAATCATGCCTAGAATCCATTACTCTAATGAATATCGAAACCATTCTTTTTGGGCCATTCTTCTAAGGAATGTGTATTGGTGACAGATTACTCGATCTTATAATATCATCAGTAGGTATGGGCCCAGTTGTTGTCCAATCATATAAGTTCTTGATATACGGGTGCTAGTGCACCAAAAATCCTCATGCTTAAATATCTTGTCAGGATCCTGTGCTGAGTAAACTTTATGGGGCTCACCATGATTTATGTATTTTATCCACCTTATCTATCAATTTCACTAGATAATTTTAAGTCTTTAGCCCAAAAATGAAGCATATCCAAAGCTCGAGTGGACCACACCACAGGAAAACGTGTGAATTATACATCTACCATTGAAAATTTCTTGAGGCCACATAAGTTTTTTTTTTTATCAAGTTGACATTTTTGCTCCCCAATCATCCATGTTTGTGTGATATTATGAATAGGTTGGATGACAAATAAACATCACTGTGGGACTAGGAAGATTTCAACGGATGAAATCATCATTCCCACAGTTTCCTGTGGTGTGGTCCTCTTGAGCTTTGGATATTCTTTAATTTTGTGATCAACCCCTAAAATGAGCTGAAAAAATGGATGAACGGTGTGGATAAAATCACATACATTCACAGTGGGCTGAACAAAGTTTACTCAGTACAATAAAACATACTGAGCAACTCAGTAAGCAATCCAATCCGATTTTGCCTGTCGTGATTTGTAGATGCCATCATGCCAACCTTTAAGAGCTAGGGTGAAATAACCACACTTGAAAATTGATCATGATCGTTGTTTGGAAAGGAAAAAAGAAAAAATCGTGATTGTTGACTTTTTGAGCGTAGGAAATGGTATTGTCAATGTCCAATATTCATCCATACATGTTGGTGAATGAAATCACCAACCAGTTGGATTTGGATTCTAATGGTTGCCTTAGAATGTAATGTGGACGGTCTCAATCAATGTGTCAATGTTATCATGGCATGTCAATGATGGTCTCAATCAAATGTGTCATGAAAGAATTGTTGAACGTAAGCCATGACATAAGCTTTTTCATTAATAATAAAAATCTAGTCATCAATTAATTAGTTAGAATAAATATAAGGTTTTATTTATAATTTGTTTACTACTTTTATGTATAAAATTTAAAAAATTAAAATAAGCTATAATTTTTTTTGACTATGTAGTTTGTTTTTTTATTTATTTATTTATTTATTTAATTCATAGGAAAAAGTAATTGAACAGAAAAAACAATAATAATTGAATATTAGATGGGTCATACTGATCAGATGAAAATCCTAGATAAATCATCTAATACCAAATGACGTGGGCCAAGGACGTTTGAGATCGAGTTGATCAATGGACTTCTCTCTTAATCAACTATGAGAGGGTCAATGGTCGGTATGGATCTAACTAATATGCATAAATGGACTCTAAAATCAAGATATAGAAAAATTCTCAATTTTTTAAATCGTTTAGTTAACATCGAATTGAGTCCAAAGACTATCGATTTGACATTTGATACAACGATTCGATCGATCTGATTTACATATGATAAAACAAATATGTTCGATTCTAATCTTTAGAATCCGGATTGATAATCAATTATAATTATAATTTCCAATAAGTTATACAAGCGGAAAAAATTTGAATGTCGTTGGATGATGGACGGCCACTTTGATTGATCTAGTGGGTCCCACCTGTGGTTTTAATGTCATGTATTAAATATTAGATTTAAAGTTCAAATTAATATCTTAATACCCTGTGTTAAGGGTTAGAGCAGAAAGAAAATGATTGGATAGTGTTATGAACCCAATCTAAAAAAATATGATCAATCAATAGTGAGCTCTGTAATATTAATTTATTTAAGCTGGAAATTGATTATAAACCTATACTATTTAGGGAATACTTGATTTTGTTGATTGGATTAATTATTCAAATGGAATCAATCTCACCCGATTATCTAGGTGAGTGATCCCAATGTGTCTCATCTCCATTAAAATTAATGTAGTTTTGTTATGTTTATTGTTTGATGATTGTTTGTTGATTGATTTAAAATACTTGATGTTTATTACTGTTTACATTCACTATACATATAGCTGCTTATGATTGTGTTAATGCAATTTTTTTTTTTTTATATTTTGAATGATTTCTTTTAATGTTAATTTAACCATAGCATGTTGTGTGCACAATCCGTGCTAGTCATTTATGGGGACCACCCGGATAAAAGTGTCATGTTTGCCATGCTTCCAAAAGTGGGTCACGCCCATGCCTACTAACAGGTAGATGATTTATGCCTACCAACAGGTAAATGATTTATACCTACTAGTAGGTAAATAACTCGTACTTACCAATAGGTAAAAGTCTCCCCAATCAGAGAATGCGGGTTGACGAACTGATGAGATTTTTTGTCCCGTGCTCGACAGGTCGTGAGCCTCACTCGACCGGTCGAGGGCTGGTGTATGACTAGTCGTGGAGTCGAGTCGTGGCTCGACTCAAAGTCCAGCGACTGTGGACTATTTTTTCACGGGTTCTCGACCAGTCATGGGAGGTCCTCGACGGGTCGTCGGTGGCGCTCGACCAGTCGTGGACTCGGTACCCAACAACTTCCAACTCAAGCAAGTAGATGTGAATCCCCACTTGAACCACTTCTATTTTAATTTAATTATTGTTTATTTACGTTGATTCATATGTTGTTATATATTAATCTTAATTGGTTGAATTGTGTTGGATTTTCTCACTAGGCTTAGCCAACTACATTTTATTGATGGAAAAATTGTACAGTTATAACAGATGTCGATTCCGATGTACAAGAGCCAGAGAACGTAGTTGAGCCTACGAATGACACATGTGGTCATATTTAACGGAAGAAGAACAGGCCGAATTGAATTATTTTTCTTTAGTTGTTCATTTGATTACTTAAAGACATGTCATTTTCTTGTTTTAGTTTAAGTTATTTGATTTGTGGAAATGTTGCATGGAATTTTAATATGGGTTTAGGTGTGTTAGACATGGATTTATATTGTGGATTGAATGTGGATAATAATTTTGGATTAAGGCCTCAAATGGGTGGGCCAATAGACTTATTAATTAATTTTTTATGAATTTATTTGGTTGATTTGATATGTGAATGCGTGTAAATAGAAATTGAAATAAGTAATAAGAACCCATGATTATGGCCTCCGAATAAACTATATTTCCATTTAATGAAGTACACTTAGTTTATGAGTCGCGAGGCGAAACTCTGGTTTAGGATGCGCGCTCAGTACCCCAATTTCGGGCCATGACATAATAGTATTAGAGCATCAATTTTTAAATTAGGTGTGGTTTGTAGGTTATGGTTGCCACAAATATAATATGTAGGTCCTTGAAATTAGAAATGCAACACTTAGGATCTCTTGTTTGGTTGTTGTGATGAGTAGATATTTAACTTAAAATTTCTTTTGATGATGTTAATGTGGAAGTTAACCCTATTTAAATTATACTTTAGCTTAGAAATGTAAGTCTAGACCCTAAAATAAATTTTAAGAAAATTAATCTCATAATGTTCTGCTGGACAACATTGGACAACAAAAATCACCTAACTTGAAAAATTCATAATTATTAAATTCCAACTCCGATTGAAGCGATTCAAAAGTTAGATCGTAGTTGGACTAATTTAATTTTAGAAAAAAATAATTAAAAAAATGAAAACTCATAAGTTATTATGTTGATTCGAGATTTCATACATGTTAATAAAAAAATCGCCAGTTTCTAGACATTACTTACTGTAGGAAATTTTTTATTTTATATAGATGGCGAAATGGGCTGAAATTTTACTGAGATAAAGTAGACTTGCAGTAGGACACCTACAAAAATTTTGAGCTTAATTAAAATTCTCTAAGTATATAAAACAATTATAGAAACAATAATCAATAAACATAAAATTAATATGGTAGAATTGGTGTATGGTGGGATGCGACCAAGAGAATAGTTCCAACTGGAGACTTGGAAAGAATTCCAAGATAAGTTTGATAAAAAATAATTTTCAAAAGCATTCTGCAGTTTTTTTTTTTTATTTTATTATTTTTTATTTTTTTAAGGTAAAATTTTTGAACTTAGATAAAGGGTCTATGATTGTAGCTAAATATGAGGCGAAGTTTGCAGAATTATCTACATATGTTCCAAAAGTATTCAAGGATGAATACTACAGGATAATAAGGTTCGAACAGGGACTCGGGCAAAATATCATAACTAAATTATGCTACATGGACATTAAGAAATATTCAGATATAGTTGATAAAGCCCTTCGAGTTGAGAAGGATGACGAGTGCTTCTTTAAGTCTCGTCTACAGTAAAAAGAGACAAGGAACAAAAACAAGTTGGCTCTCAATCATCAACAACCTCTAGAAAAGAGACATAACTGATTTGCAATTAACAATGTTGGAAAATCAGAAATGACCATTTTCCAAGGGAATTGTGCTTATTGTGGGAAGTGCGGACACGTTGCTCATTATTACTGAATCAGACTCAGGGATATGGGATATATTCCTCTTCAACAGATACCCCATGGACTGCAACTTCCGACACCATCCTAATAATCGAGGCAGACTTCTCAAGCGTCATGACCTTCGCCTCATTATCCTCATTCACAAGCACTTAGGTCACAACAATATCAATAGAGTAAACCTATGCCAATTGCGCGACCTTCATTTCTTCATGATTAATGAGGACATTCATTCAGACAATAGCCTCCACAAGCACAAGTGTATGTTATTGTGCCTACCGAATAACCAAAAACTAATCATAATATTGTAGAAGGTACGGTTGATATGCATGATATTCTGATTACAATATTATTTTATTATGGAGCGACCTCGTCTTTTGTTGCATCTTCAATGATAAATCGATTAGAGTTAAAACCAGAAACCCTTGATAAATAAATTTTTGTATAATCCCTCATAGGGAAGTTAGTCGTTCTGAATAAAATATGTAAATTTATGTCAGTTATGATAAACATTATTTCAATGCTAGCTAACTTCGTTGTGATGGACATGGCGGGATGCAATATTGTCCTCGGGATGAATTAGCTTACCCTAAATCATGCTAAGTTGGACTGTTACACGAAATTGGTCATTTTCTCTACACCAGGAAGAGAACCGTTCATAATCCAAGGGAAAAAGAAGAATGAAAAGATTGAACGTATTATGGCCATGAAAAAAAGGAAGGCCACAAGAATTGTCTGTGGACCAAATTTTATGTTGACAGATATGCCTTAAAACTGGTTTTTCTTTGGGTCTCTCGACCGATCGAGTGTCTGGCTCGACCAGTCGAGTGAACCGCTCGACTCAAAGTCCAGCGTGCTATTATTTTTTGTGTCCGGGCTGCTTGACCAGTCGAGGGGATGACTCAACCAATCGAGGGGGTCCCTAAACCAGTCAAGTCCTCGGCTCGACCAGTCGAGGTTACGCAGATCCTACGCGGACTGCGTAAATTTGAGACGGTTTTCGGACTTTTTCGGACTAGGTGCGTAAGTGGAGTTTTCTAAACTATAAATAGGGATCCCTAGGGCTATTCTAAGGGATTCTAAAGCTTTCTAAAAGTTTTCCAAGGGTTCCTAAAGGGTTCTAGGGTTATCAAATGGTGTAGCAAGGGTGAGATTCGAGATTGTTCGAATTGGGTAAGTCCTCTCTCTTGTAATTTCTTTTCATAGTGGATTTTTGTTGTGCCGTGGTTTTTCCCCGCAAGGGTTTTCCACGTTAAAGCTTTGTGTTCTCTTGTGATTGCTTGTTGCTTTTGGTTTGCTATCCTAGATCTAGATCTGTGTGATTCCGCAACATAAATCCCCAACATGTGGTATCAGAGCGATCGTTGGGGCATAGATCCAAATCTGCTGGATTAGTAATAATGGGAAATGACAAGTTTGATATTGAGAAGTACTCAAGTAAAAATAATTTTGAGTTATGGAAGGTTAAGATGATTAGTCTGTTAACCGAGCAAGGCGAGATTAAGGCTCTTGAGGAGCGAAAATCTACCATGAAAGATGATGAATGAGAAAACCTTGATAGTAATGCTTTAGACTCTATTCGTTTATGTCTCACGGATGAGGTTCTCTATAATGTTTTTAGGGAGAAAACTGCGGCTAGTTTGTGGGCGAAGTTAGAGAACATATATGCAAAGAAGTCCTTTGAAAATCGCCTACACTTGAAGCTACAGTGTTATATGATTGCTTACCTCCAAGTGCAAAGGTTCGTAAGTAATATCCTGTGAATACAGGGTCATCCCACATGGAGATGAATTACGAGAAGGAAAAAATCAAATGCAAAACAAACTAGGTAATAAAAACTAAAATTAATTATTTGATTTTGAGATTTTTAAATAGACGTAATTCAACTGAATTAAAATAACACCCAAGCTTCAAAGTTCCACACATAGGTTAATGTTCCAAAATCATGATGACTTGGATAACACGATTAGGATCCGAGCACTATGGTCAGCCTAATCGAAAAATAAAATAGTTTAAATATTTTAATAAATGACATAAAATATTAGAAAATAATATATTTACACCATTGACATATATTCTCAAGCGCCAGTGATTTTAAGTATTCAATATCTATAGGATAATGTACACTTTTTCAGGACGATTTCAGGATTCTTCACTTCAAATCTTCAATTCTCTTCATTCTTCACTTAGTTTTTTTGGATCTTTGGCATGTGAATTCTTCAATCTTAGTCTCCTAAGATTTATCCCTTGACTTGGTGATTTTTTAGCATCAAATTCATGCTTTTAACACCCTTTTTCAATCAAAGCACTTAAATTCACCTTGCAACACATACATGAGTAAAATAGAATATTAAGCGGATTCATGTTCATAAAACTAAGATATAAATGGGAGAAATTATGTAATATTTGAGTCTCAACATTATACCTTCAAGATGGTAGAGGGTGGAGATCTAGAAGCCCATATCAACAACTTTAATAAATTGATGTGCAAATTACTGGATATGGAGGAAGTAGTCAAAGATGAGGAATAAGCGTGTATATTGTTGAATTCTCTTCCCGCATCATATGAGTCTTTTAGGGACACGATGTGCACCACAAATAAAACCCTAAGTGTTGACACCATTATCTCAGCCCTTCAAGGGAAGGCTATGAGAAAGCTAAACGGTGACATGGGGGCATCTTCCGATGCACTGATTACGAGGGATAGAGATTTTGAGCGAGGTACAAGGTCTTCAAGACCTAAATCCAAATCTAAGGGTAAGGGCAAATGAAAATTAAAGTGTTGGATTTGTGAGTTGTCTGAACACATGAAGAAGGATAGTAAAAATCCTAAAACGAAGAAAGAAAATTCAGCAGTTTCTTCCAAGGAGGCCAATGTGGTCATATCTAATGAAGAATCAAGTGGTGGTGATGTTCTGTCTGTTTCCATGATTGGTCACTTACACGACAGTCATAAAGACGAGTGGATACTTGACACAAGAGCATCTTATCACATGACTTCTCATCAGAGTTGGTTTACCAGTTACAAGGAATGCGATGGTGGACGGGTTTTTATGGGCAATGACAATGCCTGTAATGTTGTGGCTATTGGTACGGTGAGCATTAAGATATTTGATGGGATGGAGTGTACCTTGACTGACATCAGGCACGTTCCTGATATGAAGAAAAGTCTGATTTCTCTCGGTGCACTCGAGGCTATAGGGTGTAAGTTCACTGGTATTGATGGTGTCCTTAAAGTTTCAAAAGAGGCACTCGTGGTTATGAGAGCGCAGAAGCACGGAAACCTTTACAGGTTGATTGGAAACACTTCAGCAGGTGGAGCGGTAGCAGCTATTGCATACTCCACGTCTCTACGTATGTGGCATGCTCGTTTGGGCCACATGAGCGAGCGGGGCATGAAGGTACTTTCTGATCGATGTTTGATTCCAGCTTTTAAAAATTCTGATTTAGATATATGCGAGCATTGTATATATGGTAAATAATCTAGATTGTCTTTTAAATCTGGAAAACATGTTTGTAAGGGAGTGCTTGATTATGTGCACTCTGACGTATGGGGGCCATCGCCAGAAGTTTCCATTGGGGAGTCGTTATGGTTTGTTTCATTCATTGACGACTACTCCAGGAAAGTTTGGGTTTACTTCATGAAACGTAAATCCAAAGTTTTCACCATATTCAAACAATGGAAGGTAATGGTGGAAAAACTGTAACGCCCTGAAAATCGGGGGTCGATTATAAGCTAAACTCTCGAGTTCCAACGTATCACTTATGCAACATAGATAATGATGATTAAATGTTGTCCGTATTAGTGCATTAAACATGAGTGGGATTATACCAAAACAGCATATCATACTCCAAAGACAGTTAAGTAACGCAAGCGGAAGACTGTGATAAGTATATAAAACATATAAGTGGTTGTAAGTCCCAAGAGTATGAACATGATACCTGGTTAAATAATTACATGTTTGGTTCCAAAATATACAAAATAATAAAGTGTAATGTCTTCTAATCCATATCCCTGTAGCCCCGGTGACACAACTCTAGGTCTGCATGGACCCGCCAGAGAGTTGTAAATAAGAGAACTCTTCCTCATCGTCGTAGAAGTCAGGCTCCGCCTCGTATCCCTCGGCATCACCTGAAACTACAACAAGGTCTGGTTGGTGTTTTAAAACACCGTCCCAGAGTGGGAGTGAGTGATAAACTCAGTAGACCTATAAGGCAAAGGTTAACATGTTATCAATTCAATCAAGCAATAATGATAAAGCAATATAGCAAACATTCCTAAGTACTTTGATTAATGCAAGGATGATATGTTATAATGATGCACACCCTCACTTGCACTCCCTCTTGCCACAACATCTTACGATCGCAGCATGCACCCCTTCCTCTATGCTCAACTCTAACGCCAAAGGCACATGCAAATGCGGTGCATGTACGTGATTAGCCAAATTCTTAATTAGGCTTATTCATACAGCAGATTTGGGAAGCTAAGGTACCTCCCTTTATATCAGTTACCCAACGATGATCCATCTAGGGTCGTCAATCATAGTTTATCACATACGATAGGCAAGTTATAGGGCAACGTCACCCCTGGCTATGAAGCAGTGGACATGAAAGTTCAAGTCACTATGAAGGGGCTCGTCACCATCCTCATAAGCCTTTGTTTATACTCGAGGTCGCTACGGGAAAGGTTCGTCACCTTAGCGTAGGTCGATAGCTCGAATACAGTGTCCCATACCACTGTATTCGGCTCACGAGTTTGGTTTGCTCATTGGTCACTACGGGGAGGCTCGTCGCCCCTGCGTAGGCCGACAGGTTGACCACGGTGTCCCATACCACTATGCTCGGCTCATGAGTCTTAACGGATTGTGGTACCAAGGTTAAACGGGTTTTTCTCTGGTAAGTCGGTACCTTAAATTCAAGCAGTAGTGTCCATATATGGTGAACATATATTGGGCTAATCGGGTTACTTGATAAGCTTGACTGGTACGAGCGTACGTTGACTTAATCGACATGGAGTGCGTAAGCATTCCGCGTGGCCTAACCACTGTCGACGATCAGCGTATGACTCGGATTCCTCAAACCTGTCTTGTGTGGCGAAACGACCACAACCACTAACTCGGAACTCATTACCGATTGCCTGGACTACATCGTAGCCCCAATCACACTCCAAACGATAGCATTCATATGTTATAGTCAAAGACATCATGTGACAACCAATCTAAATATAAATCTCATTTGAGCATTTCAACAAACATATAATACATATGTTATCATACATATGCATTTCATACATAAAACACATAGTAGTAAATTAGGTTACATGAAGGAAATTGTAAGTATAGGTAAGGGGATTGAGAGTTACCTCTCAACACCCTTATTAAATACGTTTCATCAAGCATTTTCTCATCCAGGCATTTTATCAAACACTTAGACTACATATATTAAAATACATGTAATATAGTAGTTATAACAGGTATTATAACAAATCCTTTCACAAGGATGTTGCCACACGTACAACAATCATGTATCCTCCAACCTAAATCATGTTGAAAAAGATGACATTTTATCAAACACTTACTACACATATTAACATACATGTAATATAGTAGTTATAACAGGTATTATAACAATCCTTTCACAAGGATGTTGCCACACGTACAACAATCATGTATCCTCCAACCTAAATCATGACAAGCACAAGTCATGATTCCATACTCATACAAATATTTCAACAAACACATGGAATGCATCTTTTTCAACATAATTCATAGGATATGTGTAATACGCGGAAAACATCGTGTCTAAGCATATGTGATAGTAATCAAGTCAGACATAAATCATTGTTGACATTGAAAGCCTTGAAAACCATAACCTAAACGTTTATTGTCTGCACCTTTCGCGGGTAAACTCGTAACGAACTCAGTTTATACGCTAAGTCTTCGTCTACGGCACAACAACAACCTATAACATGAAATAGGTTAGCTATTTTATCGCTTACTCTATTTGGATCCCTAAAACAGACTAGGGTTAGGATTTCTTACCTAACAACAGGATCAGAATCGCTGGCACGGCGATACAGGAGCAGTGGTTAAGCACGTGGAGTGATGGGATCGAATCCCAGGAACTTTCTCTCACTCCCACTCTCTTCTCCTCACTTTCTTCTTCTCTTTCTCTCTCTTCTCTCTCCTAGGGTTTGGAATTTGTATGGAATTCGTATGTAAAAGCCCTTATATAGGCCCAAAACTGATGGGAATGGCCGCAGGGCCATGGTATACTTAGCTTATAGTCAAAAGCCATCTGTTTCGGTTCAATGGAGCACATCTAGAGGCCCCTTTTTTGCATACCACCCGAAAAAAGTTCTCTGACATTGGATCTAGGTCAGGTTAAAGTTTCAGTCCGATCAGATTTATGGATCGACCGTAGCGGACCAGTTTCAGTTCAACGGTCACCGTCACTCGATCAGGGCCACCAGTACACTAACCTGTGCAGGGAAATTTTCCTGATCCGAGGGTGTATTTGGGTCAGATTCTGACGGTCTGAATCCTTAAAATCACTTAAATCTGAGTTCATTTTCTAAAGGTATTTGCGTTTCTCACACACTTCGCTTCTGGTCCAAGTTGTGCATTTCTTGATACTATTTGGACTTGATTTTCGAGATGGTTGTTAAGTCCAGTAAGGTGGTCATAACCGTATAGCTTCGCAGTAATCGAACTTTTGACGCGTAGTCTAGGTCTGATACGGAGTTTCAAGCTACTCCCGAGAGCAACTGGGTTTAGAGATTGATCCTAGGTTTTCAGGTAATATAGCGTTAGCGGTTCTGCTAATTTTGGGTCTTGCAGTTCGTATTTAAAGTTGTTCAAGCTAATCTAGCGGTCAATCCAGTTTAACACTTAATTAATTTTTGTCTAATTTCTAAAGGACTTGGTCCTGTGTGATTTCTGTCTGAGGTGGTACTCGGGTCTTTATACGGATTTTTTCAAGACGTTACAAAAACAGTCAGGGTGGAAAATAAAGGTTTTAAGGACTGACAATGGTGGAGAATTTACTTTCATTGAGTTTAATAAGTATTGCAAGGATGAAGGGATCATCAAGCACAACACAGTGCGCCACATGCCTGAGCAAAATGGTGTGGCTGAGCAAATGAATCGAACTCTCCTGGAGAGGGCTAGATGCATGATAAGTAATGTTGCGTTGGGCAAGGACCTAAGGACAGAGACTGTTAACACGGCTTGTTATTTGGTGAACCGATATCCTTCAACGACAATTAAATATAAAATTCTAGAGGAAATATATAGTGGTCAGAAAATCGACTACTTAGATCTACGCATATTTGGTTGTGAAGCTTACTCTCATGTACTGTCAGTTGAGAGAGATAAGTTAGACCATAGAGCCAAAAACTACATCTTTGTTAGTTATGGCAATGGTGTGAAAGATTACAGGTTATTCGACAAGGTCACACACAAGGTCATCACTAGCCGTGACGTCCGATTCGATGAAAGCTCCCTATTTCGCAAGAATGATCAAGAGGAGTAAAAATAACCAGAAAGGTTGACCATAGACATCCAGATTGACTCAGATGATACTTAGGCAGAGACAGACGCGAAGATAGAGGTACAAGATCGAGTGGAGCAGCCACCTGTGAGAAGGAATCTACCGCGTAATCGCAGGTTACCGACAAGATACAGGGACGACTCTAATATTGTATATGCCCTCATTACAGATGAGGGGGACCCGTCTACTATTCAGGAGGCTCTTGATGAGCATGATGCAGAAAAGTGGAAGGCGGCTATGGACGATGAGATGGACTAGTTGCACAAAAATCACACATGGGCACACATAGGAGCTGGTGGAGCTTCTTGTGGGCCAAAAAGTGATCGGATGCAAGTGGTTATTCAAAAGGAAACATGATAGATACAAAGCAAGGTTGGTAGCGAAGGGTTATGCTCAGAGAGAGGGAATCGACTTCATAGAGATATTCGCGTCGGTGGTTAAACAGGTATCTATCAGATTCGTGTTGGCGTTGGTTGCCCAATACGATCTCGAGCTGGAATAGATGGATGTGAAGACTACATTCCTGCACGGAAAATTGGAAGAGTAGATCTACATGAAGCAACCAGAGGGCTACGAAGTTAAAGGGGCAGAGAAAAATGTTTGCAAGTTAATGAGGTTGTTGTACGGCCTGAAACAGTCGCCTGGGCAGTGATATAAAAAATTTGATTCTTTCATGGTGAGTCAGATATTTACTCAGAGTGAATACGATCACTGTGTCTATTACAAGACACTGAGTGATGGAAAATTCATCATCCTAGTACTGTATGTTGATGATATGTTGATCGCCTATCATGATATGTCTGAAATCAACATACTGAAGACTCAGTTATCAGGAACATTCGAGATGAAAGATCTGGGGGTTGCAAAAAGGGTTCTCGGCATAGATATTCATAGAGACAGGAAGAAGAGCAAACATTGGTTATCGCAAGCAGATTACCTTGCGAAGGTGCTGATCAAGTATGAGATGGACCAAGCAAAGCCGGTGAGCATTTTTCACGCGGATTACTTTAAGTTTTCCTCAGAACAATGTCCTAAATCAAATGAGGAAAAATAAGTTATGTCTCATGTGCCTTATTCGAATGCGGTTGGCAGTTTAATGTATGTCATGGTCTGTACCAGACCAGATATTTCACAGGCAGTCGATGTTATGAGCAGATACATGTCAAATTCCGGCAAGCAACATTGGGAAGCAGTGAAATGGCTACTTCGATACATTCGAGGTACGAAAGACTACATCTTAACTTTTGAGAAAACATGGACAAAGTTTGTAGGGTATGTGGATTCCGACTATGTAGACAGTATGGATTCCAGGAAGTCTACTTCAGGATATTCGTTTGTACTAGCGGGTGAAATAATCAGTTGGATGTCGAAGCTTCAGTCCGTGGTGGCTCTTTCCACGACCGAAACAGAATATATGGCAGTGACAGAAGCGTTTAAAGAATGTGTTTGGCTCAGAGGTATGATAAATCAGTTGGGACTTTAGCAGGAGGCCGTGCCGGTTAACTGTGATAGCGAGAGCGCTATCAATTTGGCTAAAAATTCTGTTTATCACTCATGTACTAAACACATTGATGTTCGTCACCACTTTATCCGACAGGTGCTTGAGGAAGGAGGCGTAACACTAGAGAAGATTCATACCAGCGTGAATCCAGTAGACATACTCACCAAAGTCGTTCCTATAGAAAAGTTCAAGTTCTGTACAACTTCTCTGGGCTTGGCGATGGCGTAAAAGAAGGATGGAGTATGCACGAGAAGCATTGATTGAAGTTATGATGCAATGAAGAGATAAAAGAAGAGGTCAGCAAGCTACATAGTTAAAGGTTGAAGACATGGTAGAGATTGTTGGCAGAGATGTCTTAAATCTGATTTTTCTTTGGGTCTCTCGACCGGTTGAGTGAGCCGCTCGACTAGTCGAGCACTGCTCGACTCAAAGTCCAGCGTGCTATTATTTTTGGTGTTGGGCTACTCGACCAGTCGAGGTTACGCAGATCATGCGCGGACTGCATAAATTTAAGACGGTTTCTGGACTTTTCCAGACTAGGTGCATAAGTGGAGTTTCCTAAACTATAAATTGGGGTCCTTAGGGCTATTCTAAGGGATTATAAAGCTTTCTAAAAGTTTTCCAATGGTTCCTAAAGGGTTCTAGGGTTATCAAAGGGTGTAGCAAGGGTGAGATTCGAGATTGTTCGAATCGGGTAAGTCCTCTCTCTTGTAATTTCTTTTCATATTGGATTTATGTCGCTTTGTGCCGTGGTTTTTTTCCACAAGGATTTCCACGTTAAAACTTTGTGTTCTCTTGTGATTGCTTGTTGCTCTTGGTTTGCTATCCTAGATCTAGATCTGTGTGATTCCGCAGCACAAATCCCCAACATTTTAATTGTGAGGGCATATGCTGAAGTTTTTCAATATATATCTGGTTTACCATCTCATTGAGAAGTAGATTTCAGCATCGGCCTTTTGCCAAGTATTACTCCGATATCTATGACACTGTATCGAATGATGCCCGTCGAGCTGAAGGAATTGAATGAGCAGCTAGAAGAGTTAGAGGCTCAAGGATTTATATGACCAAGTACTTCACTGGTGGGTGCACCGATGATCTTCGTAAAGAAAAATGATGGATATCATGAGCATATATGTATAAATGATCGTCGGTTGAATCAGATGACGATTAATAATAAGTATCTCATTACCACGCATTGATAACTTGTTCGATCAATTAAAGGGAGCTCGCTACCTCTTTAAGATTGATCTAAGTCGAGATATCATCAATTGTGTATCAAGGAAGAAGATATCTGCAAGACGGCTTTTAGAATGTGTTATGGGTACTATGAATTCTTGGTTATGTCCTTTGGACTGACCAATGGTCTAATCGTGTTCATACATCTAATGATTAGAGTGTTCCAGCCTTATCCAGATAATTTTATCAATTCATCGATTATATATTAATTTATTCAAAGACTAGCAAAAACCATGAGTTGCAATTGAGGATAGCGTCGCAGACCCTGAATGATAATCAATTGTATACCGGTTATCGAAATGTGAATTCTATACGAAAAGCGTCAAGTTTCTTATCCATGTTGTTTTGACGGAAGGTATTGCAGTCGATCCTATGAAAATTGAGGCAATGGTAAAGTTGAAGCAACCCACACACGTTTTAGATCAAATAACAAAAGATTTACATATGCAATCCTCCAGTAAAGCAAACTTCGAAGGAATAAATCATAGAAGCACAAGGTAATAATGAGTAACTGCTAAAAATGATAGCTAAACATCAAAATGATGATATGTCTGAACGAAGGATTGGCATAGATAAGGAAATTCGGTACCGGGGTCGTTTGTGTACACCCAATGTTTCAGAACTAAATGAATAATTTTTAACTAAAGCTCACCGAACAGAGTTTACCATTCATCATAAGAATACTAAGATGTTGCAAGGTATGAAGAGATCGTTTTGATGGCAGAATATGAAAAGAGATATTGCTGAGTTTGTTTCTCGATATTTTACTTGCCAGCAAGTGAAGGTGGATCATCAGAATCCATTAGATCTATTACAACCATTAAAAATACTTGAATGGAAGTGAGACTGCATCTCTATGGATTTCATATTTGGACTTCCTAGTACTCTGAAGAAGCATGACTCGACATGGGTGGTTGTTGATCGATTGACGAAATCAATGCACTTTATTACTATCCACATTACCTATTCGATGGATGAACTCAGCAAGTTATACATCAAGGAAGTATGCGACTTCATGAAGCGCTTGGTTCCATCGTGTCAGATCATGACCCTCGCTTTACCTCACGATTCTGAACAAGCTCACAAGGAGGTATGTGTACTACTTTAGATTACAATACAACTTATCATCCGCAATCTAATGGGCAGATAGAGCGAGTTAATCGGATACTTGAATACATGTTGCGTGCATGCTCTCTCCGTTTCAAAGGAAGCTGGGATGATAATCTGTATTTCACTGAGTTCGCCTATAATAACAATTACCAAGCAAGCATTGGAATGGGCTCCATATGAAGCTTTATATGGGTCTCCAAGTCGTGCACCTAGTTGTTGGATAACAGCAAGAGATAATGTTTTAATTGGATTATATATTGTCCAAGAGGCTAATGAGAATGTCAAAATTATCAGGAAGTGTCTACAAGCCGCTTAGAGTTGACAAAAGAGTTATATAAATAACAAAAGGCGTGACTTAAAGTTCTTCGTGGAAGACCATGTGTTCTCTGATGAAATGACTTATGCATTTTGACATGAAGGGAGAGCTTGCGCCTTGTTTTATCGAACCATTTAAGCTATTGGAGCAGGTTGGAGCAGTAGCTTACCAATTCGCATTGCCACATCATATTGCAAGTGTCCACAACGTCTTTTATGTTTCTATGTTACGGAAGTACGAAAGGGATGCTTCCCATGTCATTGATTGGAAAGATCTCGAGTTACAAGAAGATACTTCTTATATGAAAAAAGCCAATAGGCGTCTTACAGCGCAAGGAGCACGTTTTACGTACTAAGATCATGCCACTAGACAAAGTTTTATGGATTCATCATGGAGTTGGCGAAGCATCGTGGGAGTTAGAATGGAGAATCCTAGAGAAGTATCATCATCTCTTCGAGTAATATCAAATAAATTTCAATGATGAAAAATATCTTTTAAGGGAGTAGAATATAACGTCTTCAAAATTTGTATGTTAGTGGGACACACAAACTCTAAAATTTCAATGACTTAAATGGATTATTTATTTGAGTTCGTATTAAGAAATAAAATAAGTAGGTTAGTTAAATGGTGGAAATCTTTGTTGGTGTATGATAAGCAGAGTGATCGATACTTGTCACTGTATGAGGTTCATTATTTTGCAAAATTTAGAATTAATTAGAAATTTAATTTTAAATTAAATAAAAATATAAATATAAATATTTAGGGCCACGGTTGAGAGAGAGAGAGAGAGAGAGAGAGAGAGAGAGAGACCTTAGAGAAAAGCTGATACAGGCTGGTTCTATGTTATTTACTTTAATTCTTTTTAGTAATATAAGTAATTACACTTAGAACTATGCAATAAATAGATTAGATTAGCTATACTTTCATCGCGTAAATGTATACAATGTAACAATGAAGACCATTGATTCTTTACGTAATTGTTTTTGCAAATTGGTGTAGGGAATTGTATAAGGCCACCTTGATTTGTGGGAATAGATCCACACGGATCATTTGATTGTCAAGGTCGAAATATGCTAAGACCTCAAATATCTAATTGATCAAACCTTCAGATGGGCCATAGTGATCACATAAAAATTCTCGATAAATCATGTAATCTTGAATGATGTGGGCTGTGGATGATTCAGATTGAGCTGATCAATGGACCTCTCTCTTAATCAATTATGAGAGGGCCATAGTGATATAACCAATGTGCATAAATGGACTCTAAAGCTAAGATTTAGAAAATTTTCAAAAATTTTAAGTTAGTTTGTCAAAATCAAATCAAGTCCAGAGATTGTTGATTCGATCGATAGATCATTAATTTTAGTCGATTCGATTAATAGTACATTCGATCCGGTCAATAGATGACAAAGCAGATATGTTCAATTCCGATCTTTAAAATCTATATTGATAAATCAATTATAATTATAATTTCAAATAAGTTATACAAGCCGAGACAATTTGAATGTCGTTCGATGTTAGATGACCACTTGATTGATCTAGTGGGTCCTGCTCGTAGTCTTAATGTCATGTATTAATGATTACATTTAAAGTTCAAATTAAGATCTTAATACCATGTGTTAAGGGTTAGTGCAGGAAGAACGTGATTGGACAATGTTATGAACCTAATATGAAAATCCGATCAATCAATAGTGGGTCCATAATGTTAATTTATTTAAATCGAAAATTGATAATAAACTTATACTGTTTAAGAAATACTTAGTTTTATTGATTGGATTAATTATTCGAGCGAAACCAATCTCACCCGATTATCCGAGTGAGTGATTCCAACAAATAAAATTAGCGTAATTCTACTGTGTTGATTGTTTTTGTTAGGTGATTTATAATGCTTGATGTTTATTCTTATATATATATATATATATATATATATATATATATATATATATATATATATATGTATATAACTGCTTATAATTGTACTAATGTATTTTCTTATTATATGTTAATAATTTGTTTTAATGTTAATTGAACCATACATGCTGAGTGTGCAGTCCTGCCAGTCGTTCATGGGGACCACCTGGGTGAAAGTGTCTTGGTTGCCATGCTTCCAAGAAGTGGACCACGACCATGCCTACCAATAGGTAGATGACTCATGCATACCAATAGGTACAAGTCTCGTTAATCGAAGAATGTGGGTTGACAAACTTCCAACTCAATCAAGTGGATGTGAATCCCCACTTGAACCACTTCTATTTTAATTTAATTACTGTTTATTTGTTTTGATTCATGTATCGTTCTATATTAATCTTAATTGGATGAACCATGTTGGATTTTCTTAGTAGGCCTGACCAATTTATATTTTATTAATAGAAAAGTCATACAGATATAACGGATGTCGATTCTGAGGTGCAATGGCAGGAGAACGTCGTTGAACCTACGAATGGCCCACATGAGATGTGGCCATATTTAACATAAAAAGAATTGGCTGCATTGAACTAATTTTCTTTAGTTATTTGCTTGATTACTTAGAGACATGTTATTTTCTTGCTTTAGTTTTAGTTTGAGTTATTCTATTTTGTGGAAATGCTACATGAAAATTTAACATGGGTGTAGATGTGTTAGACATAGGTTTACATTGTGGATTGAATGCGGACAATAATTTTGGATTAAGGCCCCAAGTGGGTGGCCCTTAGACTTATTAATTGAAAATTTATGAAATTATTTGGTTCATTTGATGTATGCAAATGCGTGTAAATAAAACTTAGAATAGGAAATAATAAACCACGATTACGACCTATGAATAAACTGCGTTTCCATTGAATGAAGTACACTTAGTTTATGAGTCGCGAGGCGGAGCTTAGGTTTGTGACGTGCACTCGATACTCGAATTCCGGATTATGACACAATTGAATCCCGACCAAAGTTGCGTGACCCGTACTTCTTATGCTCAACTCAAAAGCTGGTTCAACTTGACTTAACTCGCTACAAATACTTATGATCATCATCAACCGGACTTAATCCAACCCAAATTTGATCAACCTGAGTCTAACTTGATTTCAAATTGGGTTCCAACTTTCCAACCCTAAGTTGATCCAACTATGTTAACAAATCCGAGTCAATGAACTCTAGCTGGGATTGCGTCGATCAATTCCAATTAACCCAAACCCAAATTATAGCCATCGCGCGCATGTTACATATCACATGACACTTTAGAGGCCGTCGTTACTGTTAGGGGCTATGTGTGGCATTGTGATATATGAGTTTTATCCAAGTGTCCATCCATTTTGATAGAATATTTTTTAGAATAAACCCAAAAAGAAAGTAGATCAAAGGTTCAAGTAGACCACACCACAGGAAGTAGTGGTGACAATGACCCCACCGTTGAAATGTTCTTAAGGCCCATCGTAAAGTTTATTCACCATCTAACCGATTCGTAAGGTCACATAGACTTGGACAAAGGGAAAACCTAAATATCACTTTGATTTAAATTTTATGCGGCCCTCAAGAGGTTTTGGGCAGTAAGCAATCAATCCTTACCATTTCATGTGGTGTGGTCCATCGAGCACTCTATCTTCATCATTTTTAGACTCATTATCTAAAATGATTTTTCAAAATGGATAGATAGTGTGGATAAAACACATACATTAAAGTGGACCCATAAAACCCTTGACAGGACCGTCCGTCTTTGGGTCCTTACGGCTGTCAATGGTCTGGGCCTGGGTAGATGTCAGCGCAAATTTTGAACGGTTTCAGGCCGGGCATTTGGGCCGGCCCTATTTGAAATTCTGAATTTTCAGGCCCGAGCCCGGCCCATTGATACCCCTAATCCTAGTGTATGGGAGCAGATTAGCTGTTACCCGGTAATACTTTAGTGGGCCTTCCCAAATCGTGTGGGCCCACCTTGATATATTTTGTATATTGAGGTTGTTTATCTGTTTTACCGGATGCGATCCCAAACCCTAAGAGGATCCAAATCTCAAGTGTACCATACACTAGTAACATCGATGCATGACCATTAAAACTTTTTGTGGGCTACAAAAGTTTTGAATCAAGCTGATGTTTGTCTTCTCCCATCATCCAGTTCTACCTGACATTATCAACGGGTTGGATGGGAAATAAGCATTTAAAAAACCTTATCAAGGACCTTTTAAGAATTTTTAATGGCGAGGCACTCAATCACCACTGTTTCCTGTGGTGTGGTCCACCTGAGATTTGAATCTGCTTAATTTTTGAAATCACTAACTAAAATGAAACGGAGAAGCAGATGGACAGCGTGGATATAAAAAATCATCAAGGTGGGCCCCATGGTAGGTGTCACCCGGGTAACACCCCTTGTGGAGGTAGTCCCCAAGCTGCGCCACAGATGCTGGTGTGCCGCAAGTCCGAGTGTCTAGAATCAAGTGGTTCAAATGCGGGGCATACTCCGCTTTGAAGCGGACGCGGATCTCCTGCGCTGGAAACCAAGTGGGGCCCACTGTGATGTTTGTGATAAATCCACCCCATCCATACGTTTTTTTAATCTCATTTTAGGACTTAGACCAAATGTGAGCAGGATCCAAGACTCAAGTGAGCCGCAGTGAAGTAAACGGTGGGTAGGGAAATTCTGAAACCTATATGGGTTAACATTGATGTTTACGTGTAACATCAATCCTACCAGATGAACTGAAAACACAAATATTAGCCTGATTCAAAACTATTGTAGTCCCATGAATATTTCAACTGTGGACGTTCAATGTTCAATTCTCACGTTTTCGGTCCACTTAAGTATTGGATCCGACTTATTTTTAGCCTTGGGTTCTAAATGAGCTCAAAAAATGGACGGACGTGGTGGATTTATCACCAACACCCCACCTAGGTTCCAGCGCAGGAACTTCCTACGGAAGGCTTTGGCAGGAAATCCGCGTCCCCTTGAAGCTGACTTCATTTGTCACAAGTGCCACGTCTACTAAGTCGTACACGCGGCACACGTATCGCGCGTGTCACACAAACCATCACGCACCGGAAACGGATTGGCTACTCCCCCTGACACCAGCCAATGGCTGATGGTCGGTGCTCTGTGGGACCCACCATGATGTATATGTTTCATCTATGCCGTCCATCTATTTTTAAAGATCATTTTAAGGTATGTCACAAAAAATTGAGGTATATACCAATCTCAAGTGGACCACATTAAAGAAAACAGTTTTGAATGAGTGTCGACCGTTAAAAGCATTTTGGGGGCCATAAAAGTATCGGATCAAGCTGATTTTTGTTTTTTACCTTCATCTGGACGTTTATGACCTAATCAACATATTGGATGTAAAATAAACAGTACAGTGGGCCTCAGAAGGATTTTAATGGTGGATATCCAATCACTATTGTTTTCATGTGTTGTGGTCCACCTGAGATTTACGTCCTTCTCATTTTTGGGAACAAGCCATAAAATGATCCGTAAAAATGGATGAAACAAATACATCATATTGGGGCCCACAAAGCACCGACCACTAGCAACGGGGCTGGTGGCAGGGGGAGTAGGCGAGTAGCCAATCCGTTTTCGCACTCACCCATCCCACATGTGCCATTTTCCCAAACACGTCAGCGACGCACCTTCGACGGTGTAGCACGCACTGCACGCACTGTAGAAGAAATCCTTCCCCCGACGCAAGCGAAGTAGTCGGTTCGAGAAGCGAACCAGTCCTCGCATTTCTTTCCACACCGACGGAAGCAAAATCCCAGAATCCATTTTCTCCCAAAACCCTTTCACGAAGGAAAAGAAAAAAACTCATCTTCGAATCGGGTCCGAAATTATCCGATATCTTTCTCTCTCTTTCCTTCTCAATTTCCTATGGTCGAGGATCGGGATCGAAAGCACCTGATCGTCCGATCTCCCGAGTTGACAACTAGCGTTACGATGATCCAATCTCGGCAGCGAATTTCGGTTCTTGTTCGTCTTCTCGTTGGCGCGATCTTCCTATGCTTTCTTCCAGGTATTTTTTCATCTCTTTTCATGTATTGATTGATGAAACTTCGGAAGATTTTGTTTCTAGTCGTTTGATATTTAAACCTGCCTAATTTGATCGATGCACCCTTCTTTTTCTGCTTTTGGGAATACAACGGTGCAACTTTTGTAGGATTGTATTGCCAAAGGTGGAAAAGGGTCTTTAAAAAGAGTAATTATTCAATGATCAGCCTCACGACAGGGAGTGAAGCTCGGGCTGTCAGTCTGGAAAGCTGGGACCCATGGTTCGGTGATCCAGACCGTTCATCAGCCAGGGATCGACGTGGATGGAATGTGCCAATGGAATCTTCTTGATAGAACAATCGTGACCTTTCAAATTGCGGCTTGCAAGTAAATGGTGAAGAAAAAGAAATACAACAATGGCCCACATTTAGCTGAAAAGGGACTATGTTTGGTGGATATCAGATCAGTTGACTGGATCATTTGACTACAGGCCTTGACTGTACAAACTGAGAACCCGAGTTTACCTTTCATATGATTGTGGAGGATTATATAAGTCCTCGAATCCTCAAATGAAATTGGTGCAAAGATTTCCTTCTCATGATTTTGGAATGAGTTGGTAGCTTGAAATTATCATGTCTCCATTTTGTATTCCATGTGCTTGGCATGTGTATGATGA
This sequence comes from Magnolia officinalis, assembly GCA_021015155.1. NCBI lineage: Eukaryota > Viridiplantae > Streptophyta > Magnoliopsida > Magnoliales > Magnoliaceae > Magnolia > Magnolia officinalis. The sequence continues at coordinate 82,438,132 of JAJHSJ010000006.1, forward strand.
TGTGAGCCATTCTGTTTGTCCCAATAAAAGCAAATCCTTTGGAAATTCTCATGAGGATGGAGTAGTTGGTTTCTTCTCTGGAGGGAAGAACACCGAAACACTAATAAGTGCAAACATGGGAATCGTGGCTTTATTTCATTTCTTTGAATCATAATCTCTCAAAATAGCAAGCCAATCATATAGATATTGAGTTTAGAATACCTTATTTATTACTTCATAGACCTATATAGATTTCACAATGCCCGTCACCTCCTCCTTAGATGATAAACTCTTATCATAATTCATAATCCCAAGATTTCACAAGATAACAATAATCCCTCATCAACCTAAATATGCTTGATATAGCAACTCCATGTAAACCATACCTATACACATTTATGTAAGATTGTCAAGCTAACATACCTCCCCCCTTGAAACAACCTTGAAAATGAGGTTAAATTGTGGAAAATTATCTTGAAACTCACACATGAACTCCCAAGTAGTGTCATTAGAGGAAGAACCGGTCAATTGCACCAAGAGTTCAGCGACTGAATGATTTTCCTTTTTGATGATCAAATAATCTAGGACAGTCCGGGCTTTTATTAAATGGATCCCTCTCCTTTCATGCCTGGCAATTTTGCAAGTAGAATGATGTAATCCCTACTTCCTCCTTGAGATCTGATATGTGAACTTGTATGCCACAATCCCGATCTTTTGTATATCTTCAACTGCCCATAATATTTGCGGGCTAATTTTCGTGATTGCCAAGTTTGTATTGACAGTTTGTAGAGTTGATGTTGGGAGACCGAGGAAGATAACACCACCCACCTCTTACTCCCTTTATGCCTTTGTTTATTTGCATATTGTTTCACCCTTTTGTGCTCATTCAAGCCATTTTCCTATTTATACAACTGATGAGGAAGGATAGTCAAATGGTCTTTGTTGACTTAGAAAAGCATACGTGGGATCCCTATAGAGTTAATGTGGCGGGTGTTGGGAAAGGATGGAGTCTCAAGAGGATATATTGACATGATTAAGGATATGCATGAGGGAGAGTGGTCAGTGATTTAAATATCGGTATCGATGCATGTATTGTAACCTTTGGATACAGAATCATATCGATATTGCATAGGAATATTGCATGTATCAGGGAATGTATTGGTATTTGAGGGAAACATTGGGAAACTGATGGAAATTTTCAATGAAGGTTTAGGAGACGTTGAAAGAGACATGAGTACAAACTTAATACGCAGAAGATCACAACAAACAAGTGTACATATAATAAGTTTCCTTTGTATAAGGTCTTAAACTATGTGATGTTTGACAAAAGTGATGTAATTATATAAAAAATGAGTTCATATCATTCATAAATGATAAATACAAGCATGAAACACAAACAATACATCCAAAAGTAAAAAAAGAAGAAGTAAAAGTGCATATGAACCCCCAATCGTCATTACTTCTATGCATCAAACTCACATAGAGTTATAAGGTGGTTCAAAGTCATTGTCTCTGTCTCCACTAGGGTGGTCATAAGATTGCCGCTCCATGAATCGGCAATATTGTGCTTGGATCGTAGTAAAATGATAGCAAATTAGGCAGTCTTTATGGTGTTGTTGGTACTTCTCTATGAATTGGAAAAGTACGCCCATATGTTGGTACTATGATTCATCCATCTTTTCCCAAATTTGAATATCAAATGTAAAATTCCATGAATGTTCAAGCAAAATATGTGGAGTCATGGATTACTAAGTTCTATTAATCCTAAATAAGTTTAACAAGTAAAATCATTTGAAAAAAAAAAAACTCATCGAATGGGCTATGACCCATTTTCACCATCTGATCTTAATTTCACCACCCAAATCATGTTCACCCTCCAAACAACTCAAAAGGAGTTGTCAAAGTTCTCTTAGAAAACTACTCCCCCCCCCCCCCCCCCCCCCCAAAAAAAAATAAAATAATAATAATAAAAAAAAAAAAAAAAAAAAAAAAAAAATTTAGTGATACCTTTGAAAAAATATTTTTAGTGATTATCTTCTTTTTTTTAATTTTATTTTTTCAAGTGGAAGGGTGATGTCGTCTCATGTCGTCGATACATATCGTATGCATTGACGACATGTGAGAGTTTTGAAGGGTGGATTTGATAACATATTGCATTGTATTGGTATATCATCAATATATTGTGATATGATGCGATATATCGTGGGACATGGGGGAGTTTTAAAAACTCCCCCTATATCATATCGTTCAAATGGATATCGATTGTATTGGTCCATATTATCGATATTTAAATTGTGGGAGCATAACAAATTAGAGGACTGCTAGTGGAGAGAAGTGAGTTTTCAATTACCATAGGCTTACACCAGGGGTCGGCATTGAGCCCTTATATTTTTGCACTGGTTATGGACAAGTTAGGAATGCATTTGTGGCAATAGTTTGTGTTGTATGATTTTTGCAAATGGCAGTTTTGATTGACAGAATGAGGGAGGGGCCGACGGGGTAAACGCAAAAATGGAACCATGGGATACTTTAGAATCTAAAAGTTTTTAAGTTATTCGGACCTCAAACAGAGTATATGGAGTGCAATTGTAGTAACAATAAGAGCGGAAATGAGGAATTTGTTAAGATTGCTAACAAAGTATGCCAAAATGACCATTTTTTATAACTTGGGCTGATAATTTAGGAGAGCGTAGAGATTAAGAAGGATGTTGCTCATAGAATTAAAGCTGTGTGGATGAAGTGGAGATGAGCCTTTGGAGTTTTATGTGACTGGGGTATCAATGAAACTGAACGGGGAATTTTATAAGATAGCTAGAATAAGTGATGTGGCCATGATGCATGTGGACCCTACTAGGCTTAGGTGAATGTGTTAGGCTCCACAGGATTACCGAATGTATTATGATTTATGAGGGAATCCAACTCACGGAACCTAATTTTGTATGGGTCGTTGTCTTTGATCTTGGATGGTCACGAGTTTGGAGCACTGGACCTAAAAAATTCTAAATCATACTGAAGTGGTTAGGAGCTCCTGACAAGTGTGATTTTTGCACCATGCCAGTCTACAAGGGATGGTTTGCCATGGTTTAATACCAGGGGCAAAGTAAACACTTCCATAAAAACTGCTCTATGTATGTGTCTAGGTATGGGTAGCAGACCAAATGTACTGATAGATCAATAAAGAGTTAATTGATAATAACAAAAAGAACCATGGCATCTGTGCACGAACCAATTTAGATGGCGAAAAGAACCATGCATCTAATGTCATTTAGTGACAGTATCAAAATCAATACTTGAAGAAGATTGGTTACCTCACACTTCAAACGATTTAGGGCCTGTTTGGATGCACTTGCACGAAAGGGGGTTTCAAGCCTGCTTTTTTGGTCGACTCAACAAAAACCAATCAGATTGGTTTTCATTCAGTCGGCATTTTAGCGCCTATTTTATTGAGTGTGATGATGAAATGGGGGTTTGCAAAGTGCATCCAAAATTAAGTGTTCATAGTCTCGGTATCGTTACGAGTTTCACTAGCCAGGATATGGAAACAAGTATCGATTTCGCAGATAATATTGCCAATTCCCGGAAATGTATTGCTGACTGAAGGAAACATTTGGAAACATGGGGAAAATGGTGCAAATTTTTTAGTGAAACCTTAGGAGATGCTAAAATACACATATTTACATATTTAGGAATCAACTAATTGTGAAAAAAGATGCATGCATAATGACTTTCCATTTAACGGGGGCCTAAAAGGTTGTGCCGTTGCAAAAAAATAGTGTAACAACAACCAAAATGAGTTCATTTCATACCAATCATATCATTAGGAACATAATAATCACTTAAAGCTGTTTCTAAATTTTAAAAATGATCATACATCTATCCATCCATGTATGCACACATACATCCATACATCCTTACATGTCTATCCATCCATCAATCAATGCATACGTACAAAAATCCATCCATCCATCCATCAATGCATGCATACAAAAATACATCCATGCATGCACACATACATCCATACATCCTTACATGTCTATCTATCAATGCATACCTACAAAAATCCATCCATCCATCAATGCATGCATACAAAAATACATCCATGCATCCATCCATCCATCCACGCATACATGATCCATCCAACCAACAACCATCCATCCATGCATTGATACGTTCACACACACATGCACATATAAACACATTCATCCATCCAACCACCCATTGATCTAACCATCCATGCATACAAGCATGCATGCATACATAAATACTTACATACACATGCATGATGATGCATCCATCAAACTGATTTCGAAATGCTACCATTTGAACCATAAAAAAGAAGAAATAAAAAGAAAACAAAAATAAAAAAAGAAGTTGATTTTTTTAAATAAAACATTTTATTTTTATTTTTGCAATTTTGGAAATTTAAATAATTAAAATTTAAAAAAAAATGGAAGAGTCGAAATCCACTCCCCAACTAGATCCTCAAAAATATTCCTTAAAAAAAAAAAAAATCAAAATTTCTATTTCTATATATATATATATTTGGTATTTACACATGTTTTCCCCCTTGTTGATTTCCCCTCCCCAAAATAAAAAATAAAATAAAATAAAAATTAGGGTTTGATTAAAAAAAAAACTGTGGAGTGGTCGAAATCCACTTAACTAGATCCCCCAAAAAAAACTCAAGAAATTTGAATTTTCTGTTTTTTCTTATTATATATTTTTTATTTTTTTAATTATTATTATTATTTTTTAAAATTTCGTTGTATTTACACATGTTTTTCCCCTTCTCAAATTTTCTCTCCAAAATTAGGGATTTGATTCTTAAAAACTGGAGAGTGGTTGAAATCTAGTCCCCAACCAGATCCCCAAAAACAATTCTAAAAATAAAAATTGAATTTCCTATTTTTTATTTTATTCACAATTCCAACTCGCTAAGTTTTTGATTGGTGATTTCTCCCCTAAATGGGAGTTTCGATCAAAAGGAAGGAAGATGAGGTGTCGAAATCCCCCTCCACCTCCACTTAGATCTGGATTAAAAAAACTTGGTTTTCTTTGCCTTTTTTTTGGATTTTTTTGAGCATTTACGCACCTTCCTGTTGTCAATTCCACAAATCAAATTGTATCAGTGAAGATTTTGTTGATATTATTGACATTTGCTATTTATACGAAGAGGGAGCTGGTGAGATATCAATGATACACTAAGATATCGATCTCGGCGGTATGATTGTCAAGATATTGGGGAAACTTGGAAATCTGGAGATATATTGGGGTTTCAGTATCGCCGACATGGTGATACTGACAATATCACCGATATTTGGAACATAAAAAAACCTTGGTTTGCCTCGAAAGGGGTTTTGGAGGGTGTGTCAAAACAGGCCCTTATGCTGTATGTTATGTCATGTTTTTCTAGTTAGTTCACAGTCCACTTTGGCTATGTTGTTAGAAAACACTAACCAGAGCTCCATCATGCTTCCTTTCTTGAAATCATATTTTGTTTTGTAAATTCAGCTGCAAATAACTAATTGTTTCGAAACATGGACATGCAATAAAAAAATGAGCTCCCTATTCCATTCAGCACTTGTTGCCATCTTCTTCTTCTTTTATTATTATTATTATTATTTTCTTAATGTAGAGGGACTTATATTTGATGGATTTCCTTTGAGAATAATTCAACTAACCTGTTCATGGTTTTAACATGTCTCATTGAATAAATCATCATGTAACATGTGTGATAATTCTTTGGCCTTAGAATTCAAAAAAAAAAAAAAACTTTGGTTTTGCATTCTTAATGATTTCATTACAACTTTTGGAAGGTTAGGGGCGGAGCATGTCAGTGTTATTAATTTTGCCAAAAAGTCAATAAGTAATGACATATAATCCCTTTTGCAGGAACTTTTTCATCAAAGATTGTAACACTTGAGTCAATTATGCTTTTTAAAACCCATGAATGGCTGGGTAGCGAACCAACGATTTATTTTTATTGTAAAGGGGAGAACAAGACTGTTTTACCGGATGTGAAGAAAACACAATTTTTATATACTTTCAAGGGTGCAGAATCTTGGCAGGTTTGTGTGTACCATGTACATTTTGTAGGCAACTTAAAATTGATAGTCATTGTTTTAATTTTATTTCAACACGTGTTTCTTTTTATTGATTTATTTATAGCACGAGTAACTGGTTGAAATCTAGGAAAGACTGTTGCATAGGCTTATCATGGAAGAGGAATCATATAATGCTCCAACAGAGGGGGCATGTGTACTGCCCTCCGAAATTGAGTTTCTACAATAAAGTTTCATGGTTCGGTGATCCAGACTGTTAATCTGATAGGCCCCTCTGTTGGTGGACCATGCTCAATATCTCCCTCATTGCAGGATCCTGGCTAATCATCCTCTGCCCTTTTGTTGGATGAATAGTTTCATTGTCTATTTTTCTCAACCGTTTATTTGCAGGTCATTGATCAGAGGGTTACAATTGCCTCATCTGAGAGTTTTTTGGTGCACTTCCATGGATGGTGGGCTCCATCAAATCAAGTGTCTGGATCATTAACTGTGGGTTAGGACTCAAATCTGAGGCCTCAATGTTGATGCGAAGACTGGCTACCATTGAGCTAAGGGCTTTAACCCTCAGTAAACCATTGGCCCACTTGTATGGACTCAATGCCCGGGACACCATCCATGCCTCTGTGGATCACATAATTCCTCTATCATGGAATTCATTCTTGCTCATGCTTGTTGATTCTTGCCTTCTCTTAGATGCATACAAATAGTTCATTGGTTCCCCTTCTATGAAAGAAAGTTACATTCATTTCGACAATACTCGAGTAATTCCTTCAAAAGTGAAATGAGTTCCATGCCTACTCTTTTTTGCAAATGGGGAAAATGTCAGTCATTCATCTTCAGTTCACGAATGATACCCTCATTTTATGTGAAGTGTCTTTGGATCAGGTTGCTAGTATGAATTAGATGCTTTGAAGTTTTGCCAGTACGTCTTCTGAAGAGTGCTGTGGCAAGCTTCACAACCAATGAAGAGTTGGGCCCCACCATGATGTGTGTTTTATTGATGCCGTCCATTCATTTTGCAAGATGATTTTAGTGCATGAGCCCAAAAAGGAGGCAGATCCAATACTCAAGTGGACCACACCACAGGAAGCGGTGGGGATTGAAAGCCTACCATTGAAAACTTCCTGGGGGCCACATAAGTTTTGAATCAAGCCGATATTTGTATTTTCCCTTCGTCCATGTCTGTGTGACCTAATGAACAAATTGTATGGCAAATAAACATCACAGAGGGCCTAGTAAGGTTTCAACCATAGGCGTCATTATCCTAACTGCTTCCTATGGTGTGGTCCACTTGATCTTTGGATATGCTTATTTTTGGGCTCATGCCCCAAAAAAATCTGGAAAAATAAATGGGCTGCATGGATAAATCACCATACATCATGGTGGCGTCCACATATTTTTGCCACCATGATGTGTGGAACCGTGGGCCCCACCATGATGTGTTTTATCTACGCTGTCCATTCATTTTGCTAGATCATTTTAGGGCATGAGCCCAAAAATGAGGCAGATCCAAAGCTCAAGTGGACCACACCACAAGAAGCAGTGGGGATTGAACACCTACCTTTGAAAACTTTCTAGGGTCCACAAAAGTTTTGGATCAAGCTGATATTTGTGTTATCCCTTTGTCCATGTCGTGACCTAATGGACAGGTTGGATGGCAAATAAACATCACGGTGGGCCCTAGTAAGGTTTAAACCGTAGGTCTCATTATCGTAACTGCTTCCTTTTGTTTGGTCCACCCTAAAATAATATGGAAAATGAATGGACTGTGATAAATCATATACACCATGGTGGCGTCCACATAATTGTGTCACGTATATACAGTACGAACGTGGTGCTCTGTTTTACACAATCTGAGTCCTCCTGTGAGGACCGAGTCCGTATGGGTAGGGGCATGATGCAATCCGTGTCCTTGAGACTCGAAACTATGCCACATGTATCAGCAAGTGGGTGCGGAATCGGTGGATCTGGCCATCAAGGTCGGTGTTCCATAGTGATGTATATGTGCTTTATATCCACCCCATCAATATATTTTTTTCAGCTCATTTTAGGGCATGAGTCGAAAATAAAAAAAAATAAAAAATCGAGATCCAAGTCTCAGGTGGATCATTCCACCAGAAACAGTGGGTGATTGAATGCCCATCATTAAAAACTTCTTGAGGGCCACAAAAGTTTTGGATCAAGATGATACGTGTGTTTTTACTTCATCGAGTTCTTGTGAGCTTATCAATAGTTTGGATGACAAATAAACATTACGGTGGACCCTAAGAAGTTTTTAATGCTGAACGTTAAATCACCACTTTTTCCTGTGGTGTGGTCCATTGAGATTCAGATTCGCTTCATTTTTGGGCCCATGCCCAAGAATGAGATGGCCTCTGTGGATATAAAGCAAATACATCAAGGTGGGGCTCACAGTTCTTCACATAGTTTTTCACTTGATGGCCGGCATGGATATATAGCAAATACATCAAGGTGTGGATATAAAGCAAAAATGGATCTACCTCATTTATCCACGCCATCTGTTCATTTTGCCAGATCATTTTAGTGCATGAGCCCAAAAAATGAAGCAAATATGAATCTTAGGTGGACCACACCACGTGAAAAAGTGGTGATTGAACGTTCACCATTAAAAACTTCTTAGGGCCCATCATATTTTTTATTTGCCATCCAAACTATTGATAAGCTCACAAGACATCGATGATGTAAAAACACAAGTATCAGCTTGATCCAAAACTTTTTTGGCTGTTAAGAAGTTTTTAATCATAGGCATTCAATCACCATTGTTTCCGTAGGTGTGATCCTCCTGAGATTTGGATCTCCATCATTTTTTTGACTCCTGCCCTAAAATGACTTGAAAAAAAATCGATGGACAGGGTGGATATAAAGCACATACATCATTGTGGAGCCCTCAGATTCACCGACCTTGGTGGCTGGATCCTTTGATTTCACGCTCGCTTGCTAATACACAGGCAGTAAGAAATGGTATACGTGGCATAGTTCTGAGTCCCAATGATACGGATTGCACCCTGCACCTTGCCCCTACTCGTACGGACCTAGTCCTCAAGGGGGACTCAATTGTGTAGAACGGAGCACCACGTTTGTACTGTATATATGTTGTTGAATTATGTTGATGCCAACATGATGTATATGATTTATCCACACAATCCGTTCATTTTTTCCAAATTATTTTAGGGCATGAGCCCAAAAATAGGCAGATCCAAAGCTCAAGCAGACTGTACCACATGAAGTAGTTAGGATAATGATGCCCATGGTTGAAATCTTACTAGGGTCCACCATGATGTTTATTTACCATCCAACCTGTTCATTAGGTCACACAGACATGGACAAAGGGAAAACACAACTATCAGCTTGATCGAAAAACTTTTGTGGCCCACAAGAAGTTTTCAATGGTAGGCGTTTAATCCGCATTGCTTCTTGTGGTATGGTCCACTTGAGCTTTGGATCTGCCTCATTTTTGGGTTCATGCACTACAATGATCTGGCAAAATGAATGGACGACGTGGATAATACATACATCATGGTGGGGCCCATGAGTGTCCGAATGCTCTTATGGGTTGCAGCATGTAAGTATGTATGTTTTCCTTGCACTTTAGTGAGGTGGAAAGGAACATCTCTGATGCAGGACAATTAACCACTTGCTCTAAAAGCTTGAACTGTTAGAGTATAGCGAATAAATCCCTTTATCTCATAGCCCAGGCCCCACATCGCATGGGTTAGGACCTTGGCCGAACTCCCTTCGTGGGCCCCAAATCATATGGGCTACCCACCCCAAGTGTGTCCCCGCATCCCACGGACTACCCCACTCGAGCCCGGTGTGAAATGCGCATTAATTACCCCCGGTGAGGAGTCTTGAACACGAGACCTCCCCCGTGGGCCCCAAATCACATGGGTCACCCACCCCGAGTGTGTCCCCACATCCCACAGGCAACCCCACTCGAGCTCGGTGTGAAAATGCCCCTGCATTAGTCTCTCTCTCTCTCTCTCTCTCGGGGGGGGGGGGGCTGGGAGGATGGACCACACATCAAAGTTGCATTGTCAAACCTCCCGGTTTACTTTGTCTCGCTTTTCAAGATTTATGCAACAATGGCATAAAAAGTTGAGCTGTTTCAGAGATTTTTTTCTTTCCGAAGGGTGTGTCGTGTTACAAATTGGAAGGAGGTTTGGAAGAGAGATTGGGCTCTCTTAAGCAAATGGTGGTAGAGGTTGGGTGAGGAGCCAAATGCTCATTGGAGGAATGTTATTGCTGGAAAATGCAGTGTACCTGATGATGGGTGGTTTCTGAGACCGGGCATATATGCTAGACTTATGTCTAATGGGTATGATGTGTGGAAGGCTTAGCAGGGTTGGAGTGTGTTACGATTCCAATTGTTTAAAGAACCTAGCTTGATGCATTCCATCAATCCTAGGGCTTTGAGGGCTTGTTTGTTAAATCTGAAGTTCGAAGTCTGAATCTGAAATCTGAATCTGAAATCGAAAACCTAGTATTGAATCTAGAACAACCTGTTTGTTAACTAACCTCTGAAATGTTTGGAATATGTTAATTTGATACATTTGCCCTTATGAAACAATCATGATTGAATCCCTACCATTAAAATCTTCATGGATTCAATCAAAATGTTTATTTACCAACCTGTTGATAAGGTAAAAAACACATAGATGAAGAGACCACACAAATATCATCTTAATCCAAAGCTTTTGTAGCTCGCAAGAAATTTTTAACAGTCATTTACCACTTTTTCTTATACCATGGCCCATCTGAGATTTGGATCTGCATGATCCAAAAAATGAGCTTTCAATATGGATGGATAGCATGAATGTAGTCACATACATCATGGTGGGTAAGCTTCTAACTTCTAACAGGAGTCATCGCCAAGTCCTCGAGATTGCCACCTTGAGAAATGAATTAAACAATTCGTAGTAATCCTCTTCACAATCTCCAAAGGTGACTCCTATCAGCTTACCCATGCGCATTAGGGCCTCCGTAATCCATCTTTTATCCTGGGCTACTGCAACAAAACCTTCCACCCTAGGGTCTCTTACCTAAGTAATTGTGTCAGCGCTTGCAACTCGCCAGAGACCACTCGCTTTAGCCTCCACCTAAAGGGGTTCAACCTTAAGAACCTCTTGCATCAAGTCTTCATTGCTGGAAGAAATCACAAGAACATTGCCCTCCCTTTCTGGTGAAAAGAGTGCCACTGCATTGCAACGATTGCCGGGCCAACCATTCCCCGAGCTACAAGAATAGTCCTTTTGAAACGAACCAACAGTCACACCTGGTAGGCTGGAGACCTCCATAAGGGTTCCATATGAAGAGCTAGGAGAAATAAACATCTTCGTATGGGGAAGGACCCTCAAAATATGAGTTTGAACTTCACACGTGCCATGACTTAAAAATTTGGCATGTGCAGAGAATGGGGGTGAGATCACATGAGTCTCCAACTCCGAGCTAGGTGGCATCTCCTCATCTTTCCCCCCATGCCTGAAGGCTCATTGATACTCAAGGGTAGACAAACGTCCTCCTGAACGAATAAAGTAGCCTCGATCCTCCTCTCTGAAGCAACAACCATACTTGGCTCCTTCATTCAGGTGACCTGAACTACCTTAACAGCTGTGTTTCATTTTTTTTTCTCTTTCACACCTTGGTGGTCTTATCTAATGTTTTCAAAATCGTTATTGTATCACAAATTGTGTTGAACAGCACATCTTGTCATAAGATTTTTTCTGATTTTCTAAAAATATCGAAAAATATAGATAAAAAAGCAAAAACTCATAAATCATCAATTTCCATCGAAATGCATTAAGAGAAGTAATATATGTCTAATAGTGTTAAAGGATTCTTTGCTTTCCTTTAATTTTTCTTTCAAGAAATTTACCTTAAAAAACATATAACAAAACTTTAATAATTTATGTTCCTTTTATTTTTCTTGAGTGTAGAATCATGCAGTCAAAGCTGTTCTTGGCGCACGCCTAGGTGTTTTGGGTCTGTTGTGCCTTGCCTGGACCTTGGGCAAGGTGTTTACCTCGGGTGTTTGCCTGGTGCCTTGGACCCCATGATGAGCTGTCCTGATCTTGAACAGGTTTGCCAAGTTGGCACATATGGCAGCATGTAGGTTCCCAATATGGACTCAATTATGATGCATGAATGCCCTGGGCAGGGATGTGCTTTAATAAGTTTAAGCCTTGCTCTTGGATGATACAATCATCTAACTGAGCCAGTCAAAACAATTTTCCCCATCTTGCTTGCAAGTTGTTTTACAAGCTTATGCCAGTTGTTGTATATCTTGTTCTTCATCCTGTGAAAATTTTGAATTCTTGGATGCTATGATCATGTGTTAATATTGAAATTCAATGTTCTTATTTGCAGCCTCTGACAGAGCTTCCCAATGACAAATGCAAGCGGTGTGGGTTGTACGAGAAGGACAGCATAAAATCAGATGATGTATTTGATGAATGGGAGCTTTGTCCTGATGATTTTGTGGCTCCAGATGGCATATATCTGCATTCTAAGGAGAAGGAATTCAATGCTACTCTTTCCTGTCCTCAATGTGTATCTGGTGAGTGTTTCTGCAGTTACTAATTTTCATTTTTGCTCCAAATACATTATCTGGAGTGGTGCCTTTTATCTTCCATCTTTCTATCTAGCATGGTTCATGCATCTGAGAATTGCATGGTATTTTACATCAAATATTGGAAAACAATTACAAAAATACTTGACCAGTGTTTGCTCAACTCAACAAACTTGTATGTGGGGCCAATTTTGGCTATCCAAACACATGGTCCGTTCTGAAGCCTAGATAAAAGAAGGTCAATGTCTGGTGGCTAGCTGTTCATTAAACTTTTGTCAATCTACCAGTTAAAAGCCAGCCACGAATTGCTGGGAGAAAGGCTATGATGATGATGATGATGATATGGTGGATATGGTGGGTCCCATGGTGGATGCAACATACTACAATAGTCTCCCCCATCAAATAATCCTCCTATTAAATGTGGACCATTTGCTATATCCATCCATTTTCAATGGGTGGCTAAGATTATTTAGTAGCAGAGATATAGTGGTATGGCCGGTGATGGGTCTCATCAAATCAATGGTGTAAATTACTGAAAAATGGGTACCATTGCTGGGTCATACAGTAAAAATGCTGTTTCATTTGATCAAGCAAGCACATAATGCCTCTAAGCTGGGTCTATGTTACCCAGACCCTTCAAAATGGGTGTCAAAGTCCATTACTGAATTTCAACTGTGAAATCCATGCCATTCTGCTACTGTACGCATGCAGTACTCAGGCTAGCATCACGAGGAGTGTGGTCCCAATCTACTAAGACAATTTTTTTTTACTGCTTCGAGTTTGAGATGACTCCTCCTATCATTTCTTCAAGAGCTTTACCTTCATGTGATATCCAATGAAATCTGGCTTGTCTTCATGCTTGTCTTGGATGGAATAAATAACTTGGTGGTTTGTATTTCCCAAAACCAACATAACATGCTTGTGACAGTTTGTGGTTAAGATAAGATCTAATCTTCCTGGTTTATTTGGGATGGAAAGAGTGAGAAAAGGCTAGCATGTTAAATGCGGGTAGCAAATTAAGCTCCAATGACGATTTGGCAGAACAGCCAAACACTACCTAAGAGAACTTGCTGATCGGGAATATAGAGAAATTCAAGCTGCGCAAGTTTGAGGCTTTTGTGGTGGATTTCTAGATTTTCACGTGAAAGAAATTTCTTCATCAAGCTGCAGAATGTGTTCATATGCTCCAAATGCACATCTGGATGTTTATTCCACCTGAAAAGGATCCACATAAAACCCTTGAAACATTTTTTTTTAATTTTTTGTTCAAAAGGGATCCACATGAATGTTTTGAGTTTATTCATCCAGCTTAAATTCCCCTGCATGCATATCTTTTTATTTAACCCACCAAAAAGTATCCATGTGGATGTTCAGCGTTATACATAATTCACATTTTTGCATATCTGATTATGAACTTTGCTAAGCCCACACGCATGTGCAAGTCAGTTAAAGCACACGTCTCTGCATATGCCAGACTGGCACACAGGTAAAACATCCAAGCCATCCATCATGTGGACCATACTCGGTAGATGCTATTGCCTAAAGATAAAGGTGGTCCACTCAGTAGGTGTGCCATGATATTGGAAATGGGCAGACAGGTTGGAAACTTGGGCCCCTTTTGTTTGTTTGTTTTTTCTAGGTTTTACAATCGTACATTTATTCAGTTAACAGTGGCCCACCTGACTGGTGGACTGACCTAATTCTTTGTATGGGAATCTACAAAATGGCACCCTTCTGATGGATGGCTTGGATATTGCACCTGTTTGCCACACTGGCATGTGACGGGTGCATTAGTTGACTTGCTTACACATGTGGGCTTAGCAAAACTCTCCGAATGTTCAACCCACATGAAAAGGATCCACACTAATGATTTAACTTGCATGTATGCCTCAAGCTTAACATTCACTTTGCATATCTGAATGATTAATCTACTTAAAAAGCATCTACACCTCATGAATGTTCCAAATCATATGCATGGCTGAATTTTCAACCTACGCAAAAAAGGATCCATTGTTTCAACTAGTATGGATGTATCTAGCTTGAAATCACATTCATGCATATCTGAATGATTAACCTCCTTGGCTCCACATAAATACTTTGAATCATGTGTCCATCCAATTTAAGTTCACAAGCATCTGAACCTGAGTCTTTAACCCAACCCAAGAAAGATGGACACAAATGTTTTGAATTTTACATATGGATATCGTTCTTAGACAGGAATGATTAGTTAAACAGGATCCTAAGCCAGGCACAAACGGCTGGCAGAAAGCTATGATGATGGTCATGGTGGTGATCTGGCTTGAACTATTGCTGTATTTACGTCCTACTTTGTGCTTTGCAGGTTTAGCCAAAGCTTCAAGATCGAATCATAAGGGTGGTGATGATAAGGGGATGCATGTGGTTTTAGTGATACTGATCAGCGCATTTGTTTCAACCGTATCCATTATAGGAGTGGTAGCTGCCTACAGATACTGGCTGAGGAAGAAGAGGGAACAAGACCAGGCACGATTTCTAAAGCTATTCGAAGAGGGTGATGACATTGAAGATGAGCTGGGGCTCGGGCATGTGATCTAGGCAGCATCTTATCTCTTGTGGCAAAACCGAGTATGTTATTGTTTCTTTTTTGTCCTTTAGTCACACGGATGTAAAATAGCCAATGTATAATTCATTTTCTTTGTAGTTTCTATGGTGATGAGAGCATAGGCTTGTCTTGTTGGGTAGTCTCCCTGGTCTAGATTTTCTAACCAGAATTCTGGTGGACCCTGTACCCCCCCCCCCCCCCCCCCCCCCCCCCCCCCACATTGGATTTTGGCGGGTCCCTGCAATTCAGAGTTCAAATGTCTGACTATGCAGTTTTCAAGCCTGATTAGAAGGAAACCTAGATTAAGGGATTTTTCCTGCCCTAATGAAGCAGCTCTACCTATTCAAAAATTTTGGAATTTACAATCATCAGGAGGTGTTTTTATGTTTTTTTTTTTTTGCCAAATATGGCATACCTTATGCATATAATAACTGTACATGTGACATACACATACCTCAATCCAAACCATTGAAATTGTAGGCCCTAGAGCAGATGGTGTGTAAGCTGAAAATTGGATTGATCAGGTCACCATAACCGCATGATTGATAGGCATGTTCTTGATGAATTTTGGATATTTAACCATTGTTCGAACATAACTATCCATTCTCAATCCAACATGTGCAAATCAAGTTTTATAGACCCGGGGATCTCAACTGTTGGAATTACCATTAAATGTGATAAGAAAAAATTTTAAAAGTTAAAACAAATATTAACAATTGAAAACACTCATAAAACCATCTAAAACCTTGGGATATTGGCAATAAAATACCACTTGATAATGGTCCAATCCATCATATCTTAGCCGTAAGTGTTTTTAAGAGATCAATGGATCCTTGTTGGATCATATGGACCTCAACTGTACCCTAATGCATAAACCTAGCTACACTTGTGTGTGCGCTTTAACCATCCTACAAATGTCCACCATTCCATTAGCCAGATGATCAATTAAGCATAATATCTGGTTCATGATACATGAACTGGGAATCATATGTAGCTGGTTGCATGATGCAGGAAGTGGCAGCAGATTTTGGGTTTGGGAGTGGAAAACCATTTGTTTTGTAGGGCTTGTTTGGATACCGCCCAATAAAGAACTTTTTTTTTTTTTTTTTTGACTTTGTAATAAGTTACTTTTTTAAGTTAGTTTGGTAAGCACCAATGTGATGTGATGAAAATTACTTAACGGACCCACGTGATGTTTAGTCCATATCAAAGGTTGGGCCCACATGATGGACGGTTCATATCAAATGTGGATGACCACATTAAGGTGAGCTCACACAATGGATTGTCCACATCAAAACTGGGTCCCAAATGATGAATGGCCTACATCAAAAGCAGGCCCTGCATGATGGGTGACCCACTTTGAAGGTGCACTTCATGCTATGGATGACCCAAATCAAGATGGCCCCCACATAATGGATGGTCCACATCAAAGGTCAGCCCCTAATGATGAATGGCTTACATTCAAGGCAAGCCCCACATGATGGAGGACCCACATCAAAGGTGGGGCTGGCACGGTTGACAGTCCATATCAAAGGTGGGCTCCACATGATGGGCAGTGGACATTGAAGGTGGGGCCCACACGATGGATGACCACATCAAGGTGAGTCCCACGTGATAGATGACTTATATCATGGTGAGGCCTGCATGAGGACAATTCACATCGAAGGTGAGCACCTAATAATGAATGACCAACATTCGAGGCAGGCCCCGCTTGATGGACGGCTCGCTTCAAAGTTGGGCCCTGCATGATGGATTGTCCACCCTAAAGGTGAGCCAACATGATGGATGGCCCACATCCAATTGGTCCTGCATGATGGATAGCCCACATTCAAGGTAGGCCCCACAATGGATAGTTCACATTGAAGGTAGGGCCAAGGTGTGCCAAACATGTCGAACGTTCCACATCAAAAGTTGGGCTCATAGGAAGGATGGTGGACAAATTGGGCTCACATAATAGACGGTGGATATTAAAGGTTGACCAAACAAACTCAAGTAGAAACCAAGATAAGTTACTTGCGGCATAAGTAACTTACGATCCAAACGCCTGTAATGTTATCATATATTTATATTGTAAGAGGGAGAACTATATAAGGTGTTCATCCAAAGTTAGTGTTGTAAGAGGGAGACCTATATAAGGTGTTCATCCAAAGTTAGTATTGTAAGAGGGAGAACTATATAAGGTGTTTATCCAAAGTTAGTAGCACCTGGTTCTCTGAAGCGCCTGCCGCCTGAAGGGGAGCAACACCGGGTCAAAGGAAGCCGACTGCGTACTGAATAAACTCTGTGGGGCCCACCGTGATTTATGTATTTTATCCAATTCTTCCATACATTTCATGAGATACTCTGTGGGGCGTATGAATTTTATCCAATTCTTCCATATATTTTACGAGATAATTTTAGGGCTTGAGCGCGTTTTCCTTTCATCCATGTCTGTTTGATCTTATGAATGGATGACAAATAAACATCCCTGTGGGCCCTAGCAAGGTTTCAACCGTGGAAATCATTATTCCCACTGTTCCTGTGGTGTGGTCCACTTGATCTTTAGACATGCTTCAACTTTCAGCTCAACCCCTAAAATGATCTGGAAAAACAGATGGACAGCATGGATAAACCACATACATTCACGGTGGGCCCAACTGAATTTACCGAATTTACTTAGTAAGAAAAAAAAGCATACTGAGTTACTCAGTACGCAATCAGATTTCAGAAGGATGTACATCTCAAGTGGGTGCAGCACTTGGTTAGAAGGATGGTGCAACCATAGTGAAAAATATTATTTTCAGCAATTTCTTGGGAGATTTTCAAAAGAAGTCTTTTTTATTTGGAAAAATCTTTCTGAAAATAAAAATCAAACACTTGCAAAACAGGATAAAAATCTTTTTTATCCAATCGCCATGAAATTTCATTGGGAAGACTGACTGCAGTTCAGATCATTTCAAAACACAGGGCACATATGAGCACATCCTTCAGAGACACAGCCAATCCATGCATTTTAGAGAAGTGGAGAGGAGATCAATGTCTCGCTAACACCAGGTAAACACACTCTTCAGGTTATCTAGAAACTCAAACATAGTCTGTATGATTTTTTTTAAAAATTTTTTAATTAGGGAATCATCCACAAAAATCAACACTTGGATTAGTATAGACCCCTCTTTCTGATCACGGTCCGAACATTTCCATCAACAGGCTGTGATTAACTCGACGGGTCCCTTGGATCTAGGCTCTGATGTCTGAACTCATCACAACGACATCCAAACCGTTCATCTAAAAGTCCCCCACCACATATCGGTCCCGGCCTTGCATTCTAACGGGATGGAGAGCTTGAACCATGTAATTGGCGTATTTGTGCCTATGGAATCTTGACCGCCAATGTCCGGCTCAGTTTCAGGACAGGACCGTCGAGAATTCATGATCTGAATGCACAGGGAAAGAACAACACACGAACCATTCATGTTTGGATTATTATCAATTCATATATGCAAGTACAAAAGGAGTCCTAGAGAAACCACAAAACCATGAAAAAAGTCTTTGAAATGCATAGCCATATTGAAATACCAAAAATACAAAGATAATAAGAAGAAATAGTCTATAGCATAACTGTCAGTTTGAAGAGGTGTTTGGCTACACCCCAATTACTTCCACTTCTTGAACTTGCCACCACCATGCTTCCCATGCTTACCAAACTTCCCATGCTTTCCGTGCTTGAACTTGCCATGGTGCTTGAACTTGCCGCCACCATGGGGCATGTGGACCCCGTGCCCATAGGCCCCAGGAACACCGTACCCATAGGCCCCTTGACCACCATGCCCATAGGCCCCTTGACCACCGTGGGAGAGTTTGTGGGCCCCATAAGCAGCTGCCGCAGCAGCAGCTCCCCCTGCTAGCATCGACCCCATGCCGCCTCCATGCCCTGTAGACAACAGTTTTAGGCATCAGCCAAGAAAATCAGATGGATGCATATGACTAGATCACATTGACTCACTACATGGCTCACATGAGTTCAGACCCATGTGCAAGTGTGACAAAATTTACATGCTCCGTCAGGTTTGAGTAATGAAACTTCTGTTGAAAGAAATGCTGACCACCACCATTGTGTTCAAATGTGGCGAACAACTGTATAGAATGCTGTGTGTGGTTTTCCATCCTTGCGGCCTCTAATCAACATTGACTGTTTTAAGGTAGAAATGCAATAGATGCAAATTTGGCTTTGTTTGCTAGGAGCAAAAGTTCAGTCTTTTATAACCTGTCTAGGTCAGGTTTGTCTGGTCTTGTTCGTTTGGATGATGTTATCCAAGACTTAATTATTCTCACGTGGTTTATCAAATGTCTAGAATCATAAAAGATTATCTAGCATATCTGCGTCATTCGAAAATGTATAATAGCATATGTGGCACATGTAGGGTGTTTGACAATGTATGATGACACACATGGTACATGTGTCTAATGTGCAACTTAGCACATATGATGAATGTGGCAGCACATGAAGGAAAGTTGAAAGTTGAACATGGGTAGTGGTATGTTGACAAATGTTGCACGTCTATCATAAAAGAATAGTCCTGCATACCATAACAACAAGCAGGTCTCTAAGTTTTTTAAGGAAGCAGAAAATCCCTACAAAGGTAAAAAATCTGGTACAACTTGACCTCTTTTTCACTCTTTTTTAATTATTTTATTTTATATTATTTTGTAGGATGCTAGTAGACAAACCATGGACAAGAGGCTTGTCATCAACTAAGAATACATATTGCATGTACAAGTAAATCGACTTGTGAACACAAGTTCAACCAATAGGAAATGACAAAAACAGTGGTGTCTTCTGTAGTTTTTCATGAGGAACCTGGTAAGAACACATGCATTCTACAAATGGTTCATTACACAATTCACAATTTATCTTATTGTCTGTTTGCATACAAAGGAATTTGAATCCTTTCTTGTTACTGATATGATGATGTGGGCGCACAGGACACCATTGTCCCGGAAAAATGACTAGTGTCAACAGCCAGAGAGGATTCAAATTCATTTGTATCTGCTGCATCCAATGCAAACAGATCCAAAGAGTAGGGGAAGTCTAACCAGTTCAGTTCCACACACAGGTTTAACTATCCTGTGCACCGCCCAAATAATTGACACATGGCACAATGTCCGTGATCTGGACCACTCATCTAGTTGAGCCTAACATGAATGGACCACAGTTGGAAAGTCCCAACAAGCAGCGATCTTAGCCATCCAGTAGCTTACCTACAAACGGATGGTATAAAAGAATAATGGCCATGTTCAACCTTTGGAGGTGCACAACTCCCAATAAGACAGGTAGATGCGCAATCTGTGCAATTTTCAAACACTGAACCATCCACAGTGGGACACAACATATTAAGTGTCCAGGTCACCAATCACCATCAACGCACCATGTGTCCTTCTCTCTAGTTTTTTATCCCCCCTCTCCGTGCATCGGATATGAATCCCCACCCACAAAACTCAGATCAGAGAATCCAATTAGAAAATAACTACATAAGATAGACTGCAGCAATACCGTGTTGTGGTGGAGCAGATGAACCCGGATATCCGGCCGGGGGGTACCCTTGAGGGGGATATCCCTGAGGAGGGTATCCTCCTTGAGGAGGGTAACCCTGTTGAGGGTATCCTTGTGGAGGGTATCCTTGTGGAGGGTATCCAGAGTGATGTCCTGGAGGATGTCCAGACATCCCATGTGCAAGGTTTGAAAGAAATCCTTTGTCGCTAGTGTCCGACCCATCTTGATAATATTTGTCCTTGTCTTTACCACCTCCCATTTTCCCTTACGGCGAACAGATGAAAACTGATCAACAAATACCTGTTTGGCAAAAAGCATATATAAGCAGCAAAGAGAGTTGGGATTGAAAAACTTCCAAATACAAATATATCTAAGGAATGTGAAATCTGAGAATGCATAATTTTATGGCCTGTTTGGATGTCCCAAAATAGTAAAGCAGATGGGTTCCTTTCCTGCTGAAATCAATATCCACAATGGTTTAAGGTCCTGACATGTTATGGATATTAACTTCAGATGGAACAAGCATGAAACGAAAGCCTGCTTGAATGCAGGTTTTCATAGGCTGTACAGCCCCAAAAGCATAGCACAACACTATACGGTCTGTTCATTCGAAATATCTTTGCCCCTCTTGATTTTTTGAAAATGGAAATGGTTCAAAACTGAATAAACACAAGCCCCACATGCATCCCCCCCCCCCAGACATCTACACATATATGCATGTGCCAACATGGCACATATGAATGAGATTCAAGCCGTGTATCAGGTGCGACCCACAGTTTAGATCATAAGGCCAAAACAGTAAGACTTGTGAACTCTCAAGGAGGCCACGAATATAGAGAAACAATGTATGGTCTAAAAGAAGCTATACGTTCCTCTTTGACTGTCCATTTTTTTAAATGAAAAATGGAATTCTATTCAGAAGAGAAAACCAAAAAGGGAGCCAAGAAACAGGACACCAAGAACACATAGAAACAAACCTAGCAGCAAGGCGAAACACACACTAGCACACGAAGACCCAACCCATCTTATATCATAAATGACCAGCTCAGGCTCACGACCCATGGTTTTTTGAAATGGGGACATGTTTGAGTCAAGCCGCGACTGACCCAAGTTAGGGGCGAATCATGGGATGCTCATGATACTGACCATGCCAGTCATGAATGAGCACTGCACCTATATGTCAAATGTGGACAATTGAAATTTTGTTTGAACCATCCATTCTTTCTGCCATCTTGTGGGTACCACCTTATGCTTTGTTTGGATGTCCTACACAATTGCCAGGTTGGCAAATGTGCCGTGCATAAAGGCATATGTTTGATGATGGTTTTTTTTTTTTTTTTGTTAGAACATGAATGACATGTGAACGTCTAAATTCCAATGGAATAAATATTTGTTGCCATCGGAACTGAAGTTTTCAAAATCTAAGTTCCTTGTGAGAGTGAGTGGATTTCATTTTCTTTGAATGAAAAATGATGGAAGAGATGGAATCAGCTTTGAGAATTTTTGGGATCGTAGGGTCATCAGCTGGCACATCTCATGAAAGTGGGGGAATTGTATGGCAGATGGCAACCTTGATATACAAAATTTGGAAAGAAATAAGGATTTGCAACGATGAGATCAGGAGAACTTAAAGAAACTAATATCTACAAATGGGCTTTAACGGAAAAGAAAGGGAATACAAGAAGTGGCCATATCAAACCTAATAAAAGGTTTTCAAAAGAGCTGACTGAATGTAGCAGTAAGATGGGCATAATGGTCATTATGTGGAGAAACGTCCAAGTTATACTTCCTATAACATTCATTGCATGCTAGGGAAGGTTCAAAAATTGAAACGTATCATAAAGTATCGGGAATGTATCAGGATAAATTCATCCACCAATGGTCCAATAAAACACAAAGGTTGTATCACAAGAAGGACAGAAACAAAATGCACTGGTTGTATCTGATTGTATCAACAATACATTTCAATACAAACAGAAAGCACTAGAATGTATCATCAATATATCCCCCTCCCAAATAATTTCAATGGAGTTCAACATGATACCAAGTTCAATAATATCGGAATGTTTGTATCAGGAATGCACAAGGTGTTCCATAACAGTAACGATGGCCGTAACGGCCACCACTGTTACTGTTATGATTCAGGCCATGACGGCCGTTATGGCCTTTTTTTTTTTAAAGAAGAAGAAGAAGAAGAAGACTGTTATAGGACCATTACGGGGCTGTTATGGCCATTTCGGCCCCGTAACGCATAATGGTTATGACCATTACCATTACGTAATGGCTGTTACAGCCGTTACTTAAACGATTTGGGATACCATGTAACTGTGTCACAACAGATTTAGTACTGCAGTACAATCCAATCAAAATGATCCTTTGAACCTTGATGCTAGGTACCAAGCCAGGTGAAAGTGTAAAAAAAGAAAAAATAAAAAAATAAAAAATAAAAAAAATTTAAAGCAATACTATAGTGTACAAAGGCCAATAAAGGCCACATGAATCATGAAAAATTGGGAACTTAAATCCTTGACCCAAGTGGGTTTGTGTTGCTTTTGTCCCAACATTCATCATCTTGAATGAGAGTTTGCTTTCACAACAGACGAACAAATAATTAGTAAAACCATGGGCCCTGTAAAAGATTTATTAAAAAATTGGGCTTGTTTATCACCATAGATTTTGTAGCTGACTCACAAAGAATCCACGAAGGATTTCCTAAGGGCCCGTTTGGATGTACCAGTGTTTCAAATAGCGCTCGTAGCGTACGTTACGTAGCGTAGCGTGGCTGCAGCAATACATAGCGTCCCAAATAGCGTAAATCCCTTGTAGCGTACGCTACAGTTACGTAGTGCGTAGTGTCCGTAGCGTAAGCTACAATGTATTTTTTTACTATTTTAGTTTTTTATTATTTTTTCAGGTTTTCTTTTTGTTTCTGTTGAGAAATGTGACACTTGTATTGTACTTGATACTTTTTAACCTATGGAATTTTTATTTCTTTTCATAATTGTGACTTGTGGTTTCAATTAGACATTATTAATTAAAGTGGTTTGCTTAGAAAGTTGTTGATATGATAATTATTTGATTTGGTTTATATATGTGGATTGTCTTTTGATAAATGATAACTAATAACTTTTTTGAACATGCTTATAATTGATAAAATGAATCATCTTTTAGGCATTTTTATATTTTTTTTTCCTTTCTTTTTCACTATTTATTATATTTGTCATATTTTTAAATTAAAAAATAGAAGTATCATGTAGCTTATGCTACATGCTACGTATTTACGCTACACGCTATAGAGGGTTGAGCGCTACACATCACGCTACCGCTATTTAAAACACTGGGATGTACAATCAAAACAACAGTTCTTATGAAAGAGGGTTCCCACAAAAGCTAATTCTTCATAAATCAATCGGATTGGTTTTCGGCAAGTAGGCTTTTTAGTGCCCATTTTGACGAGTGGAGGATTAAACCAAACATTTGCCGAACAATTTCCAAAGAGGTGCAAAACCCTCCTTTCAGATCGAAACAACAATTTCATCTAAGAACCACCGTTTTGATGGTGCATCCCAATAGGCCCTAAAAAAGGCCCACAAAAAATTATAAAAATAAGCAAATTCATATGAGTTAGAAAAATGAATTGGGCCATTAAAATGTGTCAGCTGACTCCCGTTGAAAAACTGAGAACCTCAAATACCAGTTTTTGTGGTGAACGAATTACTCCAGTTAGAAGACTTAGGTTGTGTTTGGATGCACAAGTGGATTGAATAACAAAAATTCATCTTAACCAAGATCAAATGACAGGAACAAATTATGTTTAGCCATGAGAAATGAATTTGTGATTCTTTCAGGTCCAAACAGAACCTAACGTTGATTGCAATTTGGAACCAATATGCTTGATATGAATGGCAAGATAGGAATTAGAATGTGGTCACTTCAACTTTTTTAGATTGATAATTGCAATTCAATCCAATAGAGAATCTAAACGCATGCTTAGCATCAAATATGAATTTCACCTTCTACGCATGTTTTGGGAGAATTGTGAACTTCTGGTAATAGAATGTGGACTGTCACACAAAATAAAATTTTAGGATTGTGCTCGAGGATAATTTCTGGAACATTAGCCATACATGATTGGGCACAAAATTCAAATGGTGTGGATTACTGAAACATGAGGCCCACTAGCAAGGCAGATCCTATGAATCAACGGTCGATATGATGGGGAGATAGAGAAAACATGAGAAAATTATATGATCCTTGGATCAGGCCCTGAGTCCCTACTATTGGGGCCACTACGATCCAGCCATCAATACGATGGGGAAATACCAACCCTTCAATCACTGGTCTGCAAATAGATGGTTAAGGTTTAAAAATGAAAAACAATGGTCCAGATGGATCTTCCAATTCAGTAAATTTTTGTGGGACTATCCATCCACGGTGAGGCTCAACAGATCGAAGGCTCAGATCACCGATCAGTGGGTCCCACACACAGGAACGATGCGCCTATGTATCCTGAAATGATGATCATACAGTTCTTCTATAGAAATAATCAGATTCGGATTAAAAACACAACAGACTTTAACAGACTTAAAAAAGGCCAAGATCAACCCCAATGCAACGGGTGGGGCCCACCAGATGTGCGCATGATATCCAATCTGTCCATAACGTGCGCACTCTCTGGCGCCCAAAAAACCAGAACGATCCAAAACTCAGGTGGGCCAAATTACAGGGAACGGTTGGGATGGGGTTGCCCACCATTAAAACCTTCCAAATTGTGAGTGGGTCCCACCATATCTTTTATATGCCATCCAATCCATTCAAAAACTCAGATGGACCACACCACGCGATTTTATAGGTCCCAGGCATGATTTTACACGGTGGGGCCGATCTGAGTCATGGATCGGCCTGATTCTTGGAATCCAAGAAGAACAAGAGGGGACACAAGATGGACAGATTGGATGGCATGAACACATCGCAGTGGGCTCCACACACACCGTCGTGGGTTAACCTTAATCTACAAAGCTTTTTAATGGATCCGGCCTCGATCTAAAAATCCATCCAGAGAAATTTCAATGCTCAGATCTGGAATTCAGAAAAATAAAAATAAATAAATACAAACCAACCTGATAGACTTTTTCTGTGAGAGATGCAGACGATCAGAAGAAAACGCGTTCTCTCGTATGGTTTTGAAAAGACAGGGCGATGTAGATATTTATAGGTTCCCGATATTCTCTCGTGTACGGATTCAACGGTGGAGATGCGATGTTCCGAATCCGATAGAAAAGCTTTTTTATTCTTAATTATTATTCTCGCCGCGCGTGATGGATGAAACGCAGGCACTTCGAAATTACTTGGACCGACGTGGATTGGCTAGTGACCCCGACGCCAGCCAGTTAGCTGATGTCAAAACTCTGTGGGACCCACAATGATGTATGTGTTTTATCTACGCCGTCCATCAATTTTTCCAGATTATTTTATAGCAAAATACCAAAAATGAGGAAGATCCAAATCTCAGGTGGAGCACACCATATGAAACGGTGGGGATTGAACACTTACTGTTGAAAACTTCTTTGTCAGTTTCGAATCAAGCTGACATCTGTGTTTTATCTTTATCTTGGTTTACGTCACCTTATCAACAGATTTTATGGCAAATAAACATTACGGTGGGCAGTTTTTGACGGTGGAAATTCAATCATGTTTTCCTGTGGTGTGGTCCACCTTAGATATTTATCTCCCTCTTTTCTGGTCTCATACTCTATAATGATCTGAAAAAACGGATGGACGGTGTGGATAAAACTGATACACTGATAGCTAGCTAGGGTTGGGGTTACTAGCCAAACCGCGTCGAAATTACTTTTTTTTATTGCCATTGCGTACGTCGAGACGCAAACTAACGACCACATTTATATCATCGTCGGACTATAGAACTGGTGTACATTTATTGGACGATTACAAATGAAAACCATCCAACGGTCCTATTTTAACAAATAATTGTCCACGAATCAGAGGTTAGGATTGTTACACCTATCTGATTCTAGGGATTTTGACCTAGAGACAGTGATTTCAACACTTTAATCGGTTTTATTTAGTTCATTCATGCCACGTGTACACTTTCTGAGTGCCTGTGTATCGACTGTCGTTTTCTACCGGAGCATCGAATATTTCCTTTTCTCTTTCTCGCGATTCGGGAATGACGTGTCTGTGAGTGGGATACGTGGCACGCGGCTCTTACGCGGGAAAGGATGCGGAGTTATCAACCTCGGGCCGAGGATGTGGATATCCTTAACCCTTAAGTTTCTACGGGTGGGGGCCGTGGATTTGTGATCCAGACCGTTGATCAGATGACAGCAAGTTGAATGGGAGACTTTTAGCGATTTGAATTTTCCATTTTAATAAATGTGGAAGGTTGATTATTTCTGTTTAGCTTGGACGATGTCTATTGGTTCCTTAAAAGGAGATTTTTGGGGGAATTCTGTGAATTGGGTCCAATCAGATAGACGGTCTTGATCACCGTTCCATGATCCCTTTTTAGAAATTCACGGAAACGGATTGGCTACTCCCCCTGACACCAGCTATGGGGCTGGTGCTCTGTGCTCTGTGGGCCCCACCATGATGTATGTGTTTCATCCATTCTGTTCATCCATTTTTACAGATCATTTTATTGCTTGATCCCAAAAATTATAGGGATATAAATCTCAGGTGGGCCACACCACATGAAAACAATGGTGATTGGATATCAACCATTAAAATCCTCCTAAGGCCCACTATACTGTTTATTTGACATCCAATCTGTTAATTAGGTCATACAGGCCCAGATGAAGAGAAAAAACAAACATTAGCTTGATCCAAAACTTTTATGGCCCCCAAAATGTTTTTAATGGTCAATCCTCATTCAACACTGTTTCCTTTAATGTGGTTCACTTGAGATTTGGATATACCTCATGTTTTGTCTAATACCATAAAATGATATGTAAAAACAGATGGATGGCATGGATGAAACACGTACATCATGATGGGGCCCACATAGCACCGACCATCAGCCATTGGCTGGTGTCAGGGAGTAGCCAATCCGTTCCCGAAATTCGCGACCATAGGTCCAAAATTTAGGAAGCGGATTGCGTGGTGACCACAACACCACTCGGGTAGGCGGTGTTAGGCGCTGTGGGGCCCACTATGATGTATGTGTTTTATATCCATGCCGTCCATACGTTTTTCTAACTAATTTCAAGGCACGAGTAAAATAAATGAAGTAGATCCGAATCTAAAGTGGAACACACCACAGAAAACAGCGGGAAATGGCACTCACCGTTGAAACTTGACTAGAGCCCACCCTAATTTTATTTTATTTTTTTGCCATCCAACTGTTGATAATGTTACAAAGACCTGAATGATTCGAAAACATAAATATCAGCTGCATACAAAACTTTTATGGCCCAAAGAAGCTATCAATGGTAGGCATTCAATCACCACTATTCCTGTTGTGTGGTTCGCTTGAGCCTATATCCAGGGACAAGTTCACCGGTCTGTTTGGCTCGTCATGCATATCCGGGGTCATCGCAAACCCATCCCTCCTAATGCCATGGATCGGTCCGGCCAAACGGGCCCTTAGGGCCTGTTTGGCAAGCAGATCCACAGTATTAGGAAGGATGGGATCAGCAATATCCTGGGATAGGTATGACGGGCCAAACAGATCCCGTGAACTTGTCCTGGAACATGGGCAATCCCATGGATCTTAAGACAATCCACTGACATCACCATTGTTACCTTAAAATTGATCCTATCCCTTGGTTGGATGGATTGGATGGTAAAATCCCGGGATATGCAGGGCGTGCCAAACAGACGCAGTGAACTTGTCCCAGGATATAAGCAATCCCATGGATCTCAAGACAATCCACTGACACCACCATCATTACCTTAAAATTGATTCCATCCCTCCTAATACAATGGGATCTGACCGGCGGGCCCTTGAGATGCATGGGATTGCTATATGCCGAGATTGCTATATTGAGTATGTTTGGCATGCTCGGCCAATCCTGGGATTAAACATTCCCATCCCTTCCAATCCCTCGAACCAAACACGTCCCAGGCAAATTTGAACGATTAGGGCCTGTTTGGCCGGGCAGATCCCATGGTATTAGGAGGGATGGGATCAACTTTAAGGTAATGATGATGGTGTCAGTGGATTGTCTTAAGATCCATGGGATTGCTTATATCCGGGGACAAGTTCACTGGGTCTATTTGGCATGCCGTGCATATCCTGGGATTTTACCTTCCAATCCATCCAACCAAGGGATAGGATCAATTTTAAGGTAATGATGGTGATGTCAGTGGATTGTCTTAAGATCCATGGGATTGCTCATATCCTGGGACAAGTTCACCGGATCTGTTTGGCTCGTCATGCCTATCCCAGGATATTGCCGATCCCATCCCTCCCAATACCGTGGGATCTGCCTGGCCAAACAGGCCCTTAGGGCGTGTTTGGACGGGCCTATCCCATGGGATTAGATTGTATTAGGGTGGATGACAGGTAGTGATGGCTGCGTCAGTGGACTGCTGGCAATCCCATGGGATTGTTATATCCAGGGAATCTACAACCGAGTATGTTTGGCCCGCCTAGCCAATCACGGGATTACGCCCAACCAATTCTTTCCAATCCGTCCACCCCAAACATGTCCCAATCATAATAGATGGGATTAGGAGGGATTGGTTGGATTTCAAGGTAATGATGGTGATGTCAGTGGATTGCTGGCAATCCCATGGGATGGCTCCAATCCAGGCAGAAGTTCAATTTGCCTGTTTGGCACGCCCGACCAATCTCGAGATTGCTCCTTCCAATCCCTTCCAATACAATCTAATCCCATCCAGTTTGCCCGGCCGGGCGAATCCCATGGGATTAGGAGGGATGAGATGAATTTTAAGATACTGATGGTGGTGTTAGTGGATTGGTTTAAGATCCATGGATTGCTATATCCCTGGACAAGTTCACTGGGTCTGTTTGGCACGCCGGGTATATCCAGGGATTTTACCATCCAATCCATCCAACCAAGGGATAGGATCAATTTTAAGGTAATGATGGTGATGTCAGTGGATTGTTTTAAGATCCATGGGATTACTATATTCCGGAACAAGTTCACCTAGTCTGTTTGGCTCGTCATGCATATCCTGGGATATCATGATTCCATCCCTCCTAATACCATGGGATTGGTTCGGCCAAACAGGCCCTTAAGATCCATGGGATTGCTATATCCTGGGATTGCTATATCGAGTCTGTTTGGCACGCCCGGCCAATCCCGGGATTAAACCTTCACATTCCTTCCAATCCCTCGAACCAAACACGTCCCAGGCAAATTTGAACGGATTAGGGTGGATTGGATGGGATTTAAAGGTAATGACAGCACCGGATTGTCTTAATATCCATGGGATTGCTATATCCCGAGATTAGATCACCCAGTCTGTTTGGCACGCCGGGCCAATCCCAGATTTAACTTCCAATCCCTTTCAATGCCATCCAATCCCTTCCAATCTGCTTGGCCAAACGGCCTCCAAAATGAGCTAGAAAAATGGACGGACGGGCATAGATAAAACACATACATCACTGTGGCCCACAACACGGTGATTTGGATCACCGATTCACCACGGATGTGGATTGCGTCCTACCCCCGCCCGTGTCTAGCCCCGAACGGGCAGTTCTGTGGGCAGGCACACCGTTATGTATCTCTGCATCCTATCTGTCAATCCCTTTTCTCATATCATTTTAAGGCATGAAAACAAAAATGAGGCAGATCCAACTGGACCACACCAAATAATAAGCTTGGTTGCATTAAATGCACTTGTGGTTTGATCCATTTAAGCATTGGATCTGTCTCATTTTTGTGTTCATGCATTAAAATGACAGGAGAAAAGGGATGGACAGCTTGGATATACATATAAATCACGGTGGGCCCACACACGGAACTCCCCGTTCGGGGCTAGAGACGGGCTGGGGGTAGGACGCAATCCGCGTCCGGATCACCACCCAATCCGCTTAGGACGGAGATGAATCCGGAGGCTTTGCATGGTATGCTGGCGTTTGCAGTTCTAAAAGTGCGCTAGTGTTTGTCATCCAGACCGTTGATCTTACTCAGCCAATCGAGGATGGACCATTCCCAGTTTGTTTTTTTTCCTGGACAAGATAATTCTAACCATTCAATTTTTCATGTAAAATCGACGGTTGAGAAGAAACACAGCATCAACCCACCTTCAACTGCAGAAACTCAAAATATCGGTAGCCGTGATTATATTCTAGTATGAAATTTTCTGGGGTATGGTTATTCCACAATGGGATGCAGACGAATGGTCCGGATTACCCGGTCACGGGCTCCACATTCAGAGATTAAAAACCGCCCAAGTTGATTAATCCCGACCACTGATCTGTTGAGACCATTGTGGAGGTACTATGATTGCAAACAAACCAATCTTGAGCTCTTTTCAATTGAGCATGAACTCTGTTCATTTCGAATTTCAACCTTTAATTTGCGGACCACAAATTCAAAGGTCACGATTGCTAATCAGTGATTTCCTACAATATGGCCTGCTCCAAGACAGACCAGGTGATCTAGATCACTGAATAAAGGGCCCCACTCGTACAAACTGAAAACCCGAGTTGAATAATTGAACGTCTTCATCTTGACCATCCACTAAAAATGTCAGTCATTTGAGAAACGAAATCAATGCTATTTTCAAGTTAAGATCAATCTAAATTAGGGATAGTTATTTGGACGGTTTAGTTTATGCTAATTATAATGGCACTGGTAAGTGTTAGTGGCCGTTCACCAAATATCATTGTTTATCAGAGTAGGGGAGTTTTTTTTTTATATTATTCTTTAAAGCTCCTCTAACTTGGAAGCGATTGCGCATGGAGTAACTTGCTATGCTTAGCGTACTGAGTCAACTCCACGTGGTCAATCATAATTTATGTATTTTATCCACCCCAACCATCTATTTTACGGATAAATTTAACGCTTAAACCCAAAAATAAAAAATATATAATTTTCAGTTGGTCCAAACCACAGGAGCCGCTTGCATTGAACATTTATGGTTGAAAATTTCTTAGGCCAGAAAAGTTTTGGATCAAGCTTATATTTGTTTCTTTCCTTCATCTCTGTGTGATTTTAAGAACATGTTACATGACAAATAAACATCATTGTGGGGCCTAGCAAGGTTTCAACAGTGGAAATCATTATCCCCACGGTTTATGTGGTATGGTCCACTTGATCTTTGGATATGCTTCAATTTTGAACTTAACCCCTTAAATTAGATGAAAAACTAAGGAACGGTGTGGATAGATGACATAAATTCAAGGTGGGCCGAAATGAGTTCAGTATTGTCTAACTTTGATCAAGACGGTTGGTGGGCCTTGCCATGATGTTTGTGAGAAATTCATTCCATTCATACATTTTTATGGATCATTTTAGAACATGGGGCCAAAAATGACTCATGTCCAAAAATCAAGTGGGCCACATGATAGAAAACAGTAGATAAAGAAATGCCTACCATTGAAACTTCCCTGAGTCCACGGTGTTGTTTATAGTATCTATAAGGTCATTCCTACTTGGATGAAATGAAAACTTAAACACATTAGCTTAATCGAAAACTTCAGTAACCCATGAATGTTTCAACGTTGGATGTTCAATCCCACGGTTTTAGATTTGTATTCTAAAACGTGTTTGACGGGTGGATTCTATGGGATTGAATTGTATTAGGGTAGATGACAGCTATTTCAAGGTAATGATAGCTACGTCAGTGGATTGCTGGGATTGCTATATCCAGGGATCTTACCATCGAGTATGTTTGACATGCTTGGCCAATTATGGGATTACGCCCGGTCAATCCCTTCCGATCCGTCTAACCAAACACGTCTCAGGCAAAATAGATGGGATTAGGAGGAATTTGGTAGATTTCAAGGTAATGATAATGATAGTGATGTCAGTGGATTGCTATATCCATGCAGAAGTTCAACAAGTTTGTTTGGCACGCCCAGCCAAACCTAGGATTTTAGCTTCCAATCTGCCCGTCCAAACACGCCCTCAAAAACCTCTAGAGTATATTTCCTGCAAACATCGCGGTGGGCGTACCTAACTTCACGTCGCAGTAACTTGCTAGCGAAGGCTTTGAAATCGGAAACGGGATTGGCTACTTCCCCTGCCACCTGCCATTAGCTGGTGGTCGGTGCTCTATGGGCCCCACCATGATGTATGTCTTTTATCCATGCCGTAAATATATTTTTCTAGATCATTATAGGGCACGAGAAAAAAATGATGTATATCACAATCTCAAGTAGACCACGTTACATGAAACGGTGTTGAATGGATGTTGACCATTAAAAACTTTTCGGGCCCATAAAAGTTTTGGATCAAGCTGATCTTTGTTTTTTCCCTTCATTTAGGTCTTTATGACCTAATCAACATATTGGATGTCAAATAAACAATACAGTGGGCCTTAGGAGGATTTTAATGGTGGATATCCAATCACTATTGTGTTTCCTGTGGTGTGGTCCACTTGAGATTTATATCCCTCTAATTTTTGGCATCAAGCCATAAAATGATCTTTAAAAATGGATGAAAGGCATGGATGAAACATATATATCATGATGGGCCCACAGAGCACCAACCATCAGCCACCGGGCTGGTGGCAGGGGGGGTAGCCAATCCGTTTCCCATGAAATCCGCCTCGAGTTAGCTTTAACTCGTGACTAGTGAGTTTATGGCGGTCAACGGGCGCAGCTTCGGTGAATCGCTGCATTCACCAAGGTGGGTGTGATCCATAACCGTGGGGCCCACTTTAATGGACGTGTATTATATCGAAGCCGTTCATCTGTTTTGAAAACATATTTTAAGACATGATCCAAAAAATAATGCAGATTCAAATCTCAGGTGGACCATAATAAATGAAACAGTAGTAATCGATTATTAAAAACTTCTCATTGACAATAAAAGTTTTAGATCAAGCTGATATTTGTGTGTTCTCTTCATCTAAAACCTTTTTTTTACTTTATCAACAGGTTGGGTGGAAAATAAACGGTCCGGTGGCCCATTAATTTTTTAATGGTGGGGATTCAATCATTACTCTTTATATGGTATCGTCCACATAAGATTTAGTTCTGCTTTATTTTTGTGGATCATGCCCTAAAATGAGTTTGCAAAATGTATGGACGGTGTGTATGTAACTTACATACATCACATGGACCTACGGTTACGAATCCACCAACCTTGGATATCCATTCAACCTGCTCCCGCAGTCAACGGGCCGGCCTATTTAAAATTGCACTAAGCCTAGTACATTCAGAGAATCCATTGGAGTGAGATTTGATCATTGTGACTATTATTTATTCAAATATTCCAATATTCAAATGACTAATGGGGCTGAAAGTTTGGCGGGTTGGTGCTCAACCCTAACCCAACCCAGGCTTCCTATACTCAACCCTAACCTAACCCATCTCAACCTTAGGTTGGGAATTCTCAACCCAAGCCCAACCCGAGCGGGCTCGATCAGGTTGGTCGGGTGTATACGCGCTAATATTTTCATTATTACATTAGTTTATTATATTTCAATATAGGACTTATTTTTTATATCTATGATTTTATTAATTATATATGTGATTATTCTTCATTAAGAACTTTATTTTTTTCTTTTAAAAACCAAGATAAAATATAGGACTACTTTAAAAGTCATGTAACATAGCACACAATCTATTTGGGAGAGATAAATCCAGCATAACTTGTTAGCTTGAGTCATTGGAAATGACGTGGACAAATGAGACCCAACATCACTAGTGTACCTTCGAGACAAACGATCTACATTCAATTATAATTTATAAGTAACTTATATATTGATCGGGTTCGGGTTGGGTCGGGCAACCCGAGACCTCAACCTGAACTCGACCCAAGTTTTATCGGGTTGGTGTTTGTACAACCCAAGCTTGAGATCGGACTCAATACATCCTGCCTGAGCCCAACCCAATGTCGGGTCGGTCGGGTTGAACTTGCCCAACTTTCAGCCCTAATGAGTAATGGACATCTCAACATTTGAAAAGGATGAATAATCCGATGTTGCAAACATGTGATGTGTAGGATTATGCGGCCAAAGTAATTTTTGAGAGGGATGGGTAATAAAGGAGAGGACCCACATGATGGATGGTCCAGATTAATGATTAGATCATCTTAACATATTGAATATGAATCTGAATCCTCTTCTGTCTAAAAACAAAAACTTCTTATTTTTTGTAGTTTCCTGTAGCAATATCATAACAGATAACATTATTATAACAGTGTTGATGTCGTTGGTGATGATATAGTCCAGTGAAAATGCAGGACAACAAAAGAAAGATCGGAGCTTATTAAATATGAATTGTTTATCTGCATACTAGTGATGGACTATGGATAGTGACCTCATGAGAAGGATGGTTAATCAAGGGTAGGAATCACATGATGAATATCCTTGCCTAATGATCATACCATTTTATACTATCATCCATAGGGGTGCTTTCCTTACCATTGAACCAGGTACTACAAGCTCTTCCAATAACAATGACTTATTTTATGATGTTATCTAAACATTGCGGTGATAATTTCCTATAATTAGGATACTTTGACATTGCAATACTTGATTATTTCGAGCTCATGCATGCAACCCTGTTCAAAATCCTACCACCGCCGCATGGCATAAGGATATAGGAAAACTATCAAATGGGAGCCCAACATGATGTATGTGTTTTATCCATGCTGTCTATTACTTTCATCGACTGATTTCAGGGCATGAGTAAAAAAAATAAGGTAGATCCAAAACTCAAATGAACCATACCATAGAAAAAATGGGACAATAACTTTCATGTTGAAACTTTTTCAGGACTACGAAGTCAAAAGAGTAGGGTTGGAATAAAAAATATTCAACCATTCTTTTTATAAAAAAAGATTTTGGATCTTTGATTTTCATTCTCCCGTCCTAGAAACGGCCCTTCATCGGTCAGTTCGAAGTTTTAACGAGGCTTAGAAACAACCCTTCATGGACTGGTCCGGTGTTTTGACAGGGCTTAGAAACAACTCTTCATGGACTGCTTCGGTATTTTTGGGTAAAGGTACTTTTACCCACTTTATGAAATAGGGCTTTTGGTCCAAATAGCCCGTACTCTAATATAGTCATGACAGAAGACCGTGTAGACGAAACTCAAGTTTCTGTGGCCTTGAAATAACTTTTTTCATTTTTAGAGGATGAAAATGCTCATTTGCCATATTTGCCCCTCGTGCACTAGACTCTCAGCTTAAAAAGAGAAATATCTTTTTATAAAGGGATGTGGGCTCGCCAAAAATGAAATTCGGCCCACCCCTTGGCCAATCTAACTCATTCATTTTAATCGGACAATCGTGAACCCAAATGAGAGTTTTTTTTTTTTTTTTACAGTTCTCTGTTTGAAGTTATCTGTGACTCATAACTACGCTAACGTTATTCGTTAATTTAGAAATGTTCTCCTGTATGGTCCATTTGTAATGAGTTTTGCATTTAAACTTGGGTCGATAACATGAAATCAAAACCCCTTACATGTGGATGAGATAAATTTACTTCACAACAACCTAATGGGCCCCAGCTACTCCTCTATCACAATTGCTCCTCATACGGTGGACTCTCATCTTGGAAGGAGAAGGATTTTTTTAAAAAAGGGACGTGGGCCAAAAAAAAAAGGATTCAGCCCATCCATTGGCCGATCTGATTCATTTATTTTAATTGGACAACCGTGAACCTAAAGGAGGGTATTTTCAGTTTTCTGCTTGAATTTCTCTATGGCCCACAAGTACACTAATGTTTGCAATAATTCTGAATTGTTTTCTCCTGTGTGGTCCATCAGTGATGAGTTTTACCCTCAAACTTGGGTTGATGATATGAAATTAAAAATCCTTACACAGACGGGATCGATTTGCTTCAAGACAACCTAATGAGCCCCACATAAGATGTGGAGGGATCAAAATGTGAGGCCCTTGCCGCATGAGGTCATTTCATCATTTCTTCTTCTTCTTCTTCTTTTCTTTGAACCACACAAAGCGAAAGCTTCTTTGACAATTGGTAGTTGTACAATTGCAGTCCACACTCTCTGGACAATGACAAAAAACTCCAATCAAGTTTAGACCACTCTCCTGTCACGCTCCAAACTTGGTAACTGGAATCATAAGGAACCCGATGGCCGGTTCTGGCCGTAACAGCCTCCATAGTACCCCATTTTCGGCTCCTGAGGCAGGTTCCGATCCTGGGATCCTACAAGGAGAATTTTTTTTATAACAATATAATCATTTCCAATACGAGCATACCCAAGATCACAGCAAGAACATGTGAGAATAACAAAGGCACACATCGCAAAATCCACTATAAATTTAAACTTTTACAATCATCCATAAGGTCCAAAAGGACATACATGAGATAAAAGGAAAAAGAGAAAGGTCAGCAACACTGGAGTCCTTAAATGCTTAGCTCTACTCGATGCTCTACTGCTATGTCGCCTGCCTAGGGTATCTTGCACGCATCAATCGTGCATAAGCTTATAGAAGCTTAGATGGTGGTGTAGGTGTGTGATAATGGTGCACAGAAGAGTAGTAGGAGATACAAGGAGAGAAACATGATCAATGAGGATATCACTAGCCTTACCCAGGCTTATCATGAATAAGATGCAATGAGTACTGGGTACCATGCCAAGGCAATGCATGAAGGGGCTTGTACAACCAATGTTAATGCAATGCAAGTAATGTAGTGCTCATATCCAAACCACAAGTCATGTACATTTTCGATCATAAGGAAATCACCGGGATCAATTACACTGCTGAATGACTGCCGCTCTACAGACCCCTCACAGTCAAACGAGCGTAAGAGACCTCACTACCCGCTTGTGGATAACCAATCACCAATAAGGCCTGAAGGTAGCGGACCCATTTACGAGCTGGTCAGACTCAGCCTAGCAATGCCTCCTCACATCAGGCAGGTAAGGCCACACCCCTATCCAACCGACTACACTACAGTGGGAGTCACGGCCTAATGGTATAAGGCCCTCGTGCGCTCATATATTTCACCCGGTCACGACGTTGGAGCAGATCTTTGGTACCATGGAAGTTTTGAGAATTTCACCCATGGGCATCCTATGCACCCGGTATGCTCAACTAATATTTTCGGTGTCCACACATACGACCATCCACGAATACCCCTGTGGAGGTAAGGCCCTGATGAAGTAAGAGCGGATATCCATAAGCTATGCAATGCCGGATGCATAAATCACACAATCACCCATGCATCAATCTCAAACATCCATCTCTCGGGGAGATACCAACATGTCCTACACAATGACACAAGCATGACCAATCATACCTCAACCAAGTATGCATATGATGCGTATGGGAGTGGGCCATGAAGATGAATAGGGGTGTCAACGAAGTGAAGATGAACTCTCTACCTAACCATAAAGGGTCTAGGTACTTAACCAATTCCTCATAAGGAATACAACCTCTAGTGGGGGCCCATATACTTGGGGTAGCTCATGAGACTAAGGAGAACAATGTTATGGGCCTAAATAGATGAAACGAGCTTAGTAAGGATCTATGGTGGGCCTTTAACCACCCATAGAAGCCCATGGGCCTACCTTAAGGCCACCAATGTGGACATCCAACCACAATTGGTCTCCAAGAGGTAGCCCATCTCTAATTGATTACGGATCAAGGCCCAAGGCCCACACAACATTAGAAATAAGAAATGGGCAGCCATTACATACCACATACATTTATGTTGGGCTTCAGAAAGGCGGCCCAGGGCCTATCTAAAACATGGGTCCAATGGGAACACACATAGCCCAACCCATATATACCACTATGGGCCCATAGGGAAAAGATTAGGGCCCAACATAAAGGCCACTAATCTCATATATTGTGGTGGCCTAGTGGGCAGTCCATTGCTCAAATCACATGGGCAAATGTCATGCTCTTAGTCAAGTAAGTTGGGCCTACAACCCGGCCTAAGTATAAAGTTGATTTGGTGGGCAACCAAGGGCCCATATACTTGTGTAATCCGGCCCACTAATCCAACACAATAGTATGGTAAAAATGGCCTAAGAGTTCAATGAGCCTATCTGGAAAGTTCTAGCCCAATTGGGCCTAAAGAGTTCAACAACTAACCACATTCATGGATCCAATTAAAATAAACTGTGGTGGGCCTCAAAAGTGCATTTATTGAGCCCAACATTTAAGGAACTAAAGGTATAGATTATTACCTCTAAGATTCTTCACAATGTGGTGGGCCCCACTCCTCGAAATCTCAGCCCAAAGGCCAACCATAATTATAACATGTTGCTGTCCTAAATTTGGGCACTCCATTGGAGTGGCCCAGGGCCTCTAAAACTCTGGAAATTGAGAGCCAAGGTCCCTCATCATGCATACAATAAGAGGAAAACCAAAAAGGTGGCCACCATCAGTGGAAACATTTTTTAATTATAGTTTTTAGCAAGGCATATTGTTGGACTGCACAACAGAAAAATCTGGCAGTCCAACCATCTTGGCCCATTCTTTTGGATGCCCAAATGGGGTCAGTTGGGGCTGAAATTTTAGAGAGTGATAGTTCCATATGTGGGACACACCCACACAAAATTTTAGAATTTTTAGATATTTCTAAGTATTTTATTAATTTAAACAAAACAGTCTGTCCAAAAATCGGACAGACCTGGACATCCCAACGTGGTGGGCCAGTCCGGCCCACGGCACGGTGTGCACAGGGGTCCATTGGCCCTAAAATTTTATGAGTAGGTCCCACCATAGGTTGACCACAACTCTAAAAAATTTTAGAATTTTTGGACATCTAAGAATATTTTAATTTATTTAAAAAAATCAATCTATCCTGAAAATCGGACTGATCTGGACACCATATTGTAATGGGCCGGTCCAGCCACCACCATGGTGTGTACAGGTGTCCATTGGCCCCAAAATTTTGTAGGTGGGTCCTACCATGAGTGTACCACGTCCCTGTAAATTTTCATAATTTTTAGACACCCAAAAGTATTTTAATAAATTTCAAAATTCCTACCTGACAAGGGTGGAATATTGCTGGAACATTACAGAAAATTCAGACTGTCCACCTCACTTGGACCACACCTTTGGGACCCCAATGAAGGTCAGATGGGTCTGAAATTTGGTATGGTTGTAGGTGGGTCATAAGGCTACAAGAATCACATATTATTTTGTTTCAGTATTCCCACCAAAGACCCATAAATCAGGCCCCAAGGTGGCCCAAAAATCTGTCCAGGCAGATTTGGACAGCAACATGTAATAGAAATGATTAAAATATAAACATGGTTTTCCATGGGATTTAACCTCAGGAATTTGTGTGGTTGACCAGCCCAGTGGGCCCCAAAAATGTCCAGACCTTCCCCATCATCAAATACCCCTTGCATGTGTCCCATTTAGGTGGATTTTAGGGCCACATGTCTAAGGATGGACCGCTATGGGCGTCCAAGCTCCATGGTTGGTCTGGATTTTTGTTGGCCTACAAGGTGGGCCACACATGCAAGATCAGAATTCTATCATAAAGAAAAAAATAAAGAATCGGCCACAAGAGGAGGGGCTCCGCCACATTGAGGCCCTCCCCTTCATCAATCACACCATACATTCCTTCTATTTATATGTCACAACAAAGATCCACCACATGCATGTTCTAGATTCAAGATCAATGGTTGGGATGTCATCCCAACCATGATTCTAGCGTCTAGATGACCTATCATGCTATAGAATCCAAGTAATCCTCCATGATGGAGGCCTATAGAGGGAAAACCCCATGCATGGACATGCATGCATCAAATAAGCCATTTGGCCACAACTAAGGGATGATGTAGGATCTCCACCATGGATTGGTGGGTCCTACACTTCCCACAAAAAAAGAGATCTATGAACATGAAAATAGAAATCCTAAGTCCTAGGAGTACACCCACCTTAGATTGCTCCAAACTTTGGCCTCCTAGCTCCTAGTGCACCAATGGATCTATATCAATGGGTGAGATTGGATTTAGATGGTTAGATTTAGAGGACTAAAGGGGAAATGGGGCTGGAGAAGAGAGGGAGATGGAAGAGAAGTTGCTGGATTTTTTTTTTTACAAATGGAAGAGAAAATAAGAAGAATGAGGGAGAGAGAGAGAGGATTTGTAGGGAGAAATGATTATGTTGTAAGAAAGCAAATGATAGCCTATGGTGACAATAACAATGTTGCTATACTTAGGCTAGGTTTGGGTGGTGTCTAGGTGGGTAGTGTCAATTCCATGCAATAGTGTAGTGTGTGTGTGTGGTGTGCATGAAAAATTGTGTCATGGAGGTGGTCCACATGCATTTGTACAAAAAGTGGGCCACATGATGAAATGCTCATAACTTTTGATCCATAGGTCGGATTGACGCACAAGACGCATCGTTGGAACCGCAACGATGATACGAACGAGATGGCATAGGTATCGGGTCAATCCGAGTCGGGTCTATGTGACCGAACTCAAGGTGACTGTAAACACAATCCGAGGGTCGCGGGTCGCCGGAATTCAACCGGTAGGACCGCGAGACCATGATGAACAAGATGCATACTCACACACACACATGAACACATGGGAACTAGGGTCGGGTCTCACAATCCTCCCCACCAACAAAGAAATTTCGTCCTCGAAATTGACCAATCCAGAACAAAAGAAAAAAAATAAAACACCACCATCATATAACAATCATCATACAAGGAAGGCAATACAAACAATCATATATTTATCAATCATCAAACAAATGAGAATAACGCTCTCTAATCTCGTCCTCGCGTTCCCAAGACGCCTCGGCCTCCGAATGATGACCCCATTGCACCTTTACCAAGGTAATGACCTTGGTCCTGAGGACCTGCTCCTTCCGATTAAGAATACAAATTGGCTGCTCAATGTAGGAAGCATCCTCACGGACCTCAAGTGGCTGCCAATCAATCACGGGAATAGTGTCCAACCCATATTTCCGCAACATAGAAACATGAAATACATTGTGGATCGCGGACAACTCAGGAGGTAAGGCAAGTCTATAGGCTACAACGCCTATGCGCTCGGTAATCTCAAAAGGTCCAATAAATCTTGGGGCGAGCTTGCCCTTCACACCAAAGCGTACCACACCCTTCATAGGCGAGACCTTGAGATATACCATGTCCCCGACTGCGAACTCGAGGGGTCGATGCCGACGATCAGCAAAACTCTTCTGCTGGCTCTGAGCTGTGCGCATCCTTTGCCTGATAACATCAATAGCCTCTGACGTCTGGAGCACAAGCTCGGGACCTAAGAGACGATGCTCTCTAACCTCGGTCCAACAACTAGGAGATCTGCACGGTCTACCATAAAATGCCTTAAAAGGAGCCATGCCGATAGTCGCCTGATAACTATTGTTGTACGCGAACTCTACGAGGCGCATATGCTCATCCCAACTACCCGCAAAGTCGATCACACAAGCTCTGAGCATATCCTCAAGGATCTGGTTGACCCTTTCGGTCTGTCCATCCGTCTGCGGATGATAAGCAGTGCTGAGACGCAAAGTGACCCCCAACGCCTGCTGAAAACTCCTCCAAAACTGAGACGTAAATCTGGAGTCTCTGTCTGAAATGATCGAAACTGGGACGTCGTGCAATCTCACTATCTCCTCAATGAATATCCTCGCCAACCATAGACCAGGAAGCACGCACTAGAATGAAATGAACCGACTTTGTTAAATGATCTACGATAACCCAGATGGCATCGTGACCGCGCTGAGTCCTCGACAATTGTAACGCCCCGTGTTTTCAGGACCCGAGTACACGACCCGTTTCCCAAAAATCCGAGTGTTAACCTTAAAGGATGGTCAAATATTATTTTTTTTTTCAACTATCAGAGTAAGCAAATGAGCATAGAATGGACAAGTAAGCAAAAAAGAAAATTTTCAAATTCCATTTAAAATA
Source organism: Magnolia officinalis (assembly GCA_021015155.1). Classification (NCBI taxonomy): domain Eukaryota; kingdom Viridiplantae; phylum Streptophyta; class Magnoliopsida; order Magnoliales; family Magnoliaceae; genus Magnolia; species Magnolia officinalis. Next base: position 82,480,851 of record JAJHSJ010000006.1, read on the forward strand.
TACAAGTGGTTGCCCATAATGACTTATACAAACCAATGTCTCCAAAATTTACAAATACAAGAATTACATGATACGATACATGAGAAATAGTAGAATGCATGTAAATTTGAGCTGCAAGACCCCTCAGCTTCTCAAGATAGATACAGTCATGCAACTCTGGTACTTGAACCCGACTCTTCATCAGCCCGAACCTAAAAATCACTTAAGCCACCTGTGCTACCTGTACGGTTATATTTATTTGATGGATGAGTAGCCAACTCAGTGTGAATTCCCCTCAAGATTACACATCGCCACATTAGGTAAGCATAGTTATAAAATAAACAGGGCAATCAAAACAAAACATGATGCAGTTTTTTTAAATGCATGGATGTGTAAATGCACATCGACCTGGGGATGCACATCCAGTCGGACTTGGGCTCGTCGCCCATGCAAATCATCGACCTGGGAAAATCATCCAGTCGGACAGGGGTCGATAGTCGGTGGTCTGGGAGCTAGCGAAATAATACCCTGAAGATCCTAAGGGCATGTGCTACAGTATCCAGAATAGCCACCCGTCATGACCAATATGCTATGGATGCATGATTAGCCAAACCATTATTAGTCCAGTTACAATCAGCCAATTTAGGTAAGCTCGAGGTCACTATGGGGAGCTCAAAGCCCAGCATAGGCCGACAGCTCGGGCATAGTGTCCCATTACCACCATCCCCGGCTCACGAGGCTACCATCGTAGGATGTTTAATGGAAACTCATCGACTAGTGGCCAATCATATTACCATATATGGGGCTTACCATCGCATGGTTGCACAGTATAAAACATCGAACCCATGTAGGAAAAATATCAATTAAAATTACATAAGGCGAGTATCAAAATATGCCACATAGGGCGAATATCAAAACCATACGATAAAGGCCATCCTTAAAAACCATTGGACACAATAACCCTGAATGGTAGGCCCACATCAATGGTCCATCTAGACTACCACTCAATAACCACCAAGTCAAAGGTCCATTACGATCATAATTAGTCAAGTTACATCCCAAGTATGGGTGTACATTCATATGTGGGAATTTTCCACTAATGTACCAGTGTAAGTTCCATAAGCAATCACAAAATAAATTCACAAGCACGAGCAATTATAGAGGATAATCATAACGCATGTAATATAACAATTCAATTTCCACCAGCTAACACATATGATTATAAGGGAGATATCAATTATGAATTTAAATAAAAACTATAACTTAAGCTAATGGGAAAATGGAAAGCTCAAGGGGAAGAATCATCACATGTATGGTAGTGTTCTTGAATTCGGCCTGAGTCTTCTTGAGGCCCGGAGTCAACCAAGGAATCACCTAAGATTATAGTTTATTTTTGTCAGATATATCTGTGGCTTTGTGCCCCCAACATAAAGCTCAAGGGGTGCAACCAACAAGGCTTTTTAGGCTTGTGTTAGGCCCACCATGTATTTCAACAAGGTGGTCCAATAGGACTCAAGCATTAGGGCAAGCTCACCAATTGGGATGGACGGTTAGGATATGCAGCACATGCATTAGCATGTGGCCAACTGTCCAGCTATTTGGACGGTGTGGGTTATATCGTATGGCCCACGGAACTTGCTGACGGTATTAGCTGTTACATAACTGACAACCCTTTTCTCTCAGCAGGTGGGTCCCATGAGTTATACACATGCACAGATGCATAACTTTTATTTAAATTCTTACCTATATGCATTACACATACTCATATATACATATTTTAAGAAAAGCGTCCAGGGGCTGATGGACGGCTTGGGAACGCCCATAGATGGATGGAGTGGATGTACAATCCGTACACTAGGGTGTGTCCTTAGTGGGCCACCGCACATTAATATGTATATAAATATTATATTAGTGTCTTATGCATCTAAGATATATTATATCATGCATTTGATATTTAAATATTGTATATATGACATGCATCTGCTGTTTGAATATTATATACATCACATGCATCTCATATTTAAATATTATATATTTTACATGCATCTGGTATGTATTTAAATAGTATATATCACATGTATCTTACATGTATTTCAACGTGGGTTCTACATGGGTGTGGGCCAACATGTAATACTTTATTACATGAATTGGAGGGGACTCCATACTATCCCAACGGTGGCTGAGAATGGAAGGTTTGGATGAATCCTCAAATCTGGCCCGTAGGAAACCTCTGGCCAATGGCCTGGATGTAATCCTCATGCATTACATTGCATGGAAGGATGCACACATCAGAGGCCGTTCATGCAATCTAGGTTTGATAGAGGTGCACGTACAAATGCATGCTTTATATTTTATATTATAAAGCAGGTAATATATGCTATGATATTTGTTTTAGTAAGGTGCTTTATATATTATATTATGTTATATATTATTTTTACTATTATTATTATTTATATATATATATATATATAATTTTATTTTATTTTTAAACTCACATGCACCACAGTGCTCTCCAGCCTTATCATCCCAACTGGATGGTTGAGAGGTATCCCAACCAGTTGACGTTAGTTGTCAGTGATATCCACCGTCCAAAGAAAACAAATGGGCGGCTGGATGAAATCACTAGTGAGTGGTCCCTACCACAACACACCAGATCCACAACACTTTTATTTTTAATCTATCATATGTACTTATGCATGCATTTATTATTATTATTATTTTTTTTAACGTGTAGAGCAGCCCAGGCCAGGACGTCATCTGATGGACGGTCCTGGGCACACCATCCCTTGGTGGGCATTTGATCATGGTGCGGCCCACCAGCAGTGCAGGCCACCAGCAGTGCAGGCCACCAGCCTTTTAGTGGGGTCCAAGGTCAGTGCAACAATCTGCTTTGGGCGAGGCCCACCTGCATTTGTGCAGGGCCCACAGATTTTTGGTGAGGCCCAAAACTGTTTAAGCACCTCTGCTGTCAACGGTCCAGCCAAGGGCCTTCTTCCCTGCTGCAAGTGGGCTGAAATCTCAGTCGTTCCAAGCTGCAGTCTCCAGCTATCTTTCCACTGTTGCCATGTCTACAAGCTTATTCATTTCCAGGCTTACCATTTGGCTGATTTCCAATCGTTTTTACTGAATACAATACTGCTTACAGTCACATTTTTAGCCTTGCTTCATGCTGGGAACCAACTGTTATCAGGTTGGGTTATCAGCCACAAACAGAGCCTGTTTTTAGAAGGCTGCTCGGGGCGTGAGCAAGGTGTAATGGGGCTATGGTTTGAGCTCATTTTAGATTTCCAAAAAGAGTGGAAGGAAAGTTTCTACCTGCTTCAAAATAGGGTCCGTCCTTCATTATGTGCATATTTTCTGCTGACGGGTGTTTTTATACATGTGTGGTGAGGTGTGAGCTTTAGCATGAGTTTATTTTAGAGTCTCCTAAAGAAGAAAATAATGGAGAGAGATGTCTTACCTTTCACGGTTGGCTCCGACCCAAACTTGGGTGGTCGCGCATGCACCACCTTCTCCTTCTTCCTCTCTTCTCTTCCTCTGTTTACTCTCCCTCTCTGTTTTCTCTCTTTCTTCTCTCTCCGACTCTTTCCTCTCTCGACTCACTTCCTATGTGAAGTCTAAGGGGCTGAGCTCTCCATTTATAGGTAAGGAGATGGAGATCCAAGGGCTGGGATTGGTTCCGCCCATCCCCAAGCGACGGCCGTCAGTGGTTGCCTCTACTTTTCTCATAACGGGTAAATGTGGCCTGTAATTTCTCCATGTTTTCTTAACCGACGCGGAACGCGTCGGAACTCCAACCGTTGCTGCGTTTCCCTATAACTCCAGTGGTCCGTTCGCCTTCTATTTATTAGAGTGGACGGTCAGGGATCAATTCCCTTCATCTATTTTCGGGGACCCACTAGCTTATATGGTTTTGTTGGGGTGGGCCCCACCGACAAAATGGATGGTCCGGATTGCCCATCAGATGACTGGGTCCACATGTTGTATGGACATGGGGGTGGAAACCACTTCAACATGTACATGTTTCTTTTTTTCTATCTTGTTGTAAAAAGATAGACGGGGTCCACCTGTGATAAACTCCTGGAAGATCCACTCCATTCACCGTCTTTGACACGCCGTGCAAACCCATGGTCCGAAATTTGAAGTAGATCCGAACTTCAAGTGGGCCACACGATCTACTAATGCATTGAATAGTATCCAACGTTAAAACTTTAATTATAACATGCATGTGGTGTTAACATATTTACAATTCTACCCATTTTCTTTTTAAAACTTCTGTCGTCTGTAACTCATAAGTCTACCGTCTAAATGTGATGAAATTTGACAGGTGATCTTTATTTTTCACGCTCTTTCCGTCGCCCAAATTTAAGCTATGATCTCTCAAGGATGACTAAGATTCTCCTTTAATGGCTAATATATTTTAAAATTTTAAAATAATATTTGTACTCTGATTGACAAGTTACCGGGCAGTTGGAACCTAAACCCTAAGATCTTCATGATGATCAGTTTGCCATGATGTTTACATGTCCCGTTTGGTGGATCCAAACGTGATGGGTGGTCAGATGACTTGTTAATAATAAGGAGACTTGATGGTTAGCACTCTGGCTATGTATGTCAGTGGATGTACGGTCAGTTTCATAAATGGATGGTCATAAGGTGTGTTTCTGGAGTGATTATGGGTATGACACATATACTGTTGGATTCGAGTGACTTGTTCACATGTGTAAGTTCCTCGGATTGAAATTCTAATAGTAGGTTAAGCATATCCATATGGGGTGAACAAGATGGACGGATCAGAATCTTGATCTGATAAGTGTACGAACGGATGTAGAGGTCAAGTAGCTGATTTACTATATCTAAGAGCTGAAATTCGAGGTGTGCGGTTAACTTGTGATAATTAGGAATGATATAAAATTTCACATGAAACGGACCATGGGAATCATGTGATCTAGTGTTCACGGGTCTAGGTTAGTGGCAATTTCGTAATTACTGTCGATCTATGAGTTTTAGGAAATCTAATGGCTCCACACGGTTATAGATATGTTTCTAGGCAATTCTTATAAAAGAACGTATATCTAAATCATTATGGATAAGGAATTATTCATCACGTCATCTAAGGGAAAATACTTATGTTAAATCATGTGATGGATGAGCTTGTCTTGAAATTCAACGATCAGATGGCTTAATTTATGAATGAAGATCATTTTCAAAGGTTAAGTTAGTGTTGGGGCAAGGATGTAAGGTTAAAATAGTTGGATTGGTATCGTACACATGTATATGTCACGTTGAATCTTATAGTAACGCTCAAGGACTTTCAATGCCCGAGCATCGAAAAGTTCGGGACGTTACAACAACCCTGAGATGAAGTCCATCGATACGTGCTCCCACTTCCACTCTAGAACGCTCAACGGCTGCAAGGGACCAGGGGGTCTCTAATAATCGGCCTTGACACGCTGGTATGTGTCGCACTCGGCCACAAAACTTGCAATCTGACGCTTCATCTCCTGCCAGAAGTACTGCCTCCTCATATCACGATACATCTTCGTGGAGCCCGGGTGGATAGTAAGTCTCGATCGGTGTGCCTCAGTCATTAGATCACGACGTAACTCTGGCACATTCGGGATACATAATCTGCCTCTAAAGCGTAATCCACCATCGGAACCAATCTGCCAGTCTGACTACTCCACGGATGCGGCCTCTGCTGGGTACTCCTGAAGTGACTCGTCCGTTTGCTGAGTTTCAATCACCCTAGCCACCAAAGAGGGTTGAATCGATAAGCTCGAAAGCTGAACAATGGAAGACTGCAGACCGAACTCAAAGTCAAACTCTCAAACATCCTCGAGCATTTGCCACTGTCGAACTATCATATGTGTCACCAGGCCTCGTGGCTGACGGCTGAGCGCATCCGCCACCACGTTTGCCTTACCGGGTGGTACTGAAGGTCAAAATCATAATCTTTCAGCAACTCCATCTATCGCCTCTGTCGCAGGTTCAACTCGAACTGCGAAAATAGATACTTCAAGCTCTTATGATCCGAGAAGAGCTCGAACCTGACCCCATATAGATAATGCCTCCACACCTTCAGTTCGAAGACAACTGCTGCAAGCTCCAAATCATGAGTGGGGTAGTTTAGCTCATGGACCTTGAGCTGGCGCGAGGCATACGCCACTGGCTTCCCGTGCGGCATCAGTACAGCACCCAAGCCAACTCTAGAGGCATTGGTGAAAACAACAAAACCCTCACTCCCATCAGGAAGAGTGAGAACAGGAGCGGACGTGAGGCTGTCCTTCAACTCCGCAAATGCCTTCTCACAAGCGTCACTCCACACGAACTCGACTCCCTTCCGCGTCAACCAGGTCAGCGGTGCTGCAATACTGGAGAAACCCTCGATAAATCGTCGATAATATCCCACTAGACCAAGGAAGCTGCGAATCTCGGATGCGTTCGTGGGCTGGCCCCACTGACGCACTGCATCAACCTTCGAGGGGTCCACAACGACACCCTCCCTCATCACTACGTGACCGAGGAACTTCATCTCCTCATGCCAAAATTCGCACTTCTCCAGCTTCACATATAGCTGGTGGGCGCGGAGGGTCTCAAGCACAATCCACAGGTGCTCAGCATGGTCCTCTCGGGTCCTCGAATATACAAGAATATCATCAATGAATACTACCACGAACTGATCGAGGAACATCCGAAAAACCTCGTTCATTAGTTGCATGAATACGGCGGGCGCGTTAGTCAGTCCGAACGACATGACCAGAAACTCAAAGTGACCATAGCGTGTTCGGAAAGCCGTCTTCGGAATGTCCTCATCTCGGACCCGAATCTGATGGTAACCGGAACGCAAGTCTATCTTGGAAAAATACTGCGCACCCTGCAACTGATTGAACAGATAATCAATACGGGGAAGTGGGTATCGGTTCTTGATGGTAACTCTGTTGAGCTTGTTTGCTTGCCTCCAAGTGCAGAGGTTCGTAAGTAGTATCCCTTGAATACAGGGTCGATCCCACATGGAGATGAATTGTAAGAAGGAAAAAATCAAATGCAAAATAAAACTAAGTAATAAAAAAAAAAAAACTAAACTGGTGATTTGATTTTGGGATTTTTGAATGGATGTAATTCAATTGAATAAAATAACACCCAAGCTTCAAAGTTCCACACATACATTAATGTTCCAAAATCATGATGACTTGGATAACACAACCAGGATCTGAGCACTATGGTCAGCCTAGTCGAAAAATAAAACAGTTTAAGTATTTTAATAAATGATATAAAATATTAGAAAATTATGGATTTGCATCATTGACATATATTCTCAAGCGTCAGTGATTTTAAGTATTCAATATCTATAGGATAATGAATATCAAAGAAATATAACAGGTTGAGAACCTCTCCTATCTAGGAAATCTGATTGATCTAGGGTAAGCCTATCCATCAATGTGGATCTCATATGATGGAAACATATGGATCTCACAAGAGGATAAAAAATAAAACCTAAATAATAAATAACATGCATACACCATTCTTCTTATCATTAAAACAATCAATCATCATAATCTTAAAGAAACATTAAACCCATGTGCTTCCCTTCTAACTTGAGATAGAAGGAACTTAGAAAAATATAATTAAATTGCAGAAATAAAAAGCAACAAGAAATAAAGAAAGAAAATGCAAATAGAAAAGATCTTTAAAAAAAAATAACTTATAAAGCTTTAATAAAATTAAAAAGTCTTTAAAAATCCTAAACTTTGCTCTTGAATGCCTTGAATAATGTTTTAGAATGCCCTAGGAAGCCCTATTTATAAGTAGGGACCTCCAACTTTCGTACAATTTTGAAAAACCCTAGAAACCACATCAAATATACGTATTTTATCAAAATAGACTATCGCTGCATAGTTCGGTTAAAACAGACTTCCTGTTGCACAGTTTCCCAAAATAAACTTCACGCTTCATAATACACTTTTTAAGGACGATTTCAAGATTCTTCACTTTAAATCTTCGATTCTCTTCATTCTTCACTTAGTTTTCTTAGATCTTTGGCATGTGAATTCTTCAATCTTGGTCTCCTAAGATCAATCCCTTGCTTTGGTAATTCTTGAGCATCAAAATCATGCTTTTAACACCATTTTTCAATCCAAACACTTAAATTTACCTTGCAATACATACATGAGTAAAATAGAATATTAAGCGGATTCATGTTCATAAAACCAAGATAAATGGAGAAAATTATGCAATATTTGAGTATCAACAGAGCTCCCGATAGTCCACACAGAGTCGCAACGAACCATCCTTCTTCTTTACAAACAATACCGGGGTTCCCCAAGGCGAACTGCTAGGACGAATAAAACCTAACTCCCGGAGCTCATTCAGCTGCTCCTGCAGTTCCCTCAACTCTAATGGTGCCATCCGGTAGGGGGCCTTCTAGATAGGTGCGGCACCGGGCACCAAATCAATCTGCAACTCCACCTGCCGATGCGGCAGCAAACCCGGTATTTCCTGAAGCACATCCGGGTACTCGCAAACAACTGGCAGCTGCTCAATACTCTCTGCCACAGAATCCTCAACGACAGAAGCCAATAAACTAGATAGCAGCTCTCCTCTGGGCTCGACGACGAACTGGAACACTAGCAAGCCTGGGATATGAAACGTGACTGTCCTCGCGGCACAGTCCAAGATGGCACGATACTCCACAAGCCAGTCCATACCCAGAATCACATCAAATCCTACCATCGACATTATGAATAGATCGGCAGGGAGGAACATCTCGCCTACTAACACCGGGTAAGAAGGACAGCGATGGGTTAGCACAATAGACTTCCCCATGGGAGTCAAAACAGTCAGCGCCTCAGACACGGTCTCCGACGGAATACCGGTCGATCGGTAAAACCGTTCGGCCACAAAAGAATGGGAAGCGCCAGAATCAAAGAAAACATGAGCAACACAAGTAGAAATAAGAATAATACCCTCAACGACTCCACTGGTCGATAACTGCGGGTCCTGGTCTGGCGCCTGCTACGCAGAATAAAAACGGCCCTGAGCTGGTAGGGGAAGCAAACCGGGAGACTGAGGGTCCTGAATCTGAGCCTGTTGGGCTGCTATACATACTAGACCCAGGGATCGAACAACATACAGATATCCCCTCTGCTGGTGCTGCGGCTTCTACTGTCGTTGGTGTTGCGGCTGCTACTGTCTCTGCTGAGGTGGTCTGCCTGGCTGCCTCTACTGCTGAGGAGGAGCCCTAGGAGCGGCGGGTGGAAGCTGTGCTCTCTACTGCTGCTGAGGAGGACGAGGAGGGGGCAACTGCGGTGGCCACTGCTGCTGAATGGGGAGAGGGCACTCACGCCTCCAATGCCCGCCCTGTCCACAACCGAAGCATACACCGAAAAAGGGGTCGGAAGATGAAGCAGTTGTCGGTGCTGATGACGATGAAGAGGCTACTGACTGAACCGTAAGCTGCCGATACCCTGATCTGCCCTTCTACCTCTGCTGACGATGCTGCCTAAAACTGCTGGCTAGTGCACTCCTCTTCCGGTCTCCACCAGAACTCTGCTCTCTCGATCTCTGGGTCATAGCCCAGTCTTCCTTATAAACTAGTGCCCGATGCACAACCTGGTCAAACGTCTCCAAGCAATGCCCCACCACACGACTGCAAAGGGCAGGACGCAAACCAGTCACAAAATGACGAGCCCTCATCTTCTCATCGCTGGTGAGATGAGGAGCAAATCTAGACAAGGCCAAGAAACGGGCCTCATACTGAGATACAGTCATATCGCCCTGCACTAGAGTCTCAAACTCGATCGCCCACTGGATCTGAATATGCTCAGGGAAGAACTTCTGGTCGAAGCGGGTCACAAACTCCTCCCTTATCCAAACGAACTGAGCCCCGACCATCCTGGACACGGATGACCACCAGTGTCGGGCCTCACCCTAAAGAAGGTAGGTGGCAAGGGATACTCTCTGGCCCGCAGGACACTGAATAGTGTCAAAAATCCTCGCAACCTCAGTGCGTCAAGCCTCAGCTGCAGAAGGGTCAGGATCACCACTAAACCTCGGGGGATCATGCTGGCGGAACTCTCGGGTTATCGCACTAGCACGCAGTAAGTCAGACTGCCCGAAAACCTCAGTGATAGCTGGCTGACGGGTCTGCAATGCGGTGACAATCAGCTGCATAAGCTGCTGGAAATGCTCAGCTCCTATGGGTACTGTCGGAAAAGAAGGGGCAGCACTCGCCTCAGGCGGAGACACGGGTGTGGCCGTCGGAGCAGGAGCGTCTGAAACTGGAACAGCAGACTGAGGAGGAGGAATAAGTGGGGGAACCGGAGCAACTGGAGCCTCTGTAACCGGAACAGCAGGCTGAGGAAAGGGGATAGGTGGGGGAACTGGAGCAACTGGAGGTACGGGCGCTACGGGCTCAACTGGGGAACAGGCCGGATCGGGAACTCAGGAATCAGATCCTCAACAACAGGAGCAGGATGTGTCGATTAGGATGGGTACCTCGGGCACCTCGACCACGGGCGCCACGACCACGGGCGCCACGTCCACGCGTCATCGTCTATAAAATAATGACGTCGCAAGGAATTAAGACAATTGTAGGCTCAATACGGAGCGAAGAGAAGAATCTCGGGACACTACTTGTCCTATGTTCTAGGCAGACATGCGATGTTATCCTGAGTTATTCCAGAATTACTTGTTATGCTCTGATATCAACTCCTGTCACGCCCCAGACTCGGTAACCGGAATCACAAGGAACCCGATGGCCGGTTCTGGCCGTAACAGCCTCCATAGTACCCCATTCTCGGCTCCTGAGGTAGGTTCCGATCTTAGGATCCTACAAGGAGGATTTTTTTATAACAATATAATCATTTCCAATACGAGCATACCCAAGATCACAGCAAGAACATCTGAGAATAACAAAGGCACACATCGGAAAATCCACTATAAATTTGAACTTTTACAATCATCCATAAGGTCCAAAAGGACATACATGAGATAAAAGGAAAAGAGAGAAACGTCAGCAACACTGGAGTCCTCAAATGCTTAGCTCTACTCCATGCTCTACTGCTATGTCGCCAGCCTAGGGTATCCTGCACGCATCAATCGTGCATAAGCTTATAGAAGCTTAGAGGGTGGTGTAGGTGTGTGATAATGATGCACAGAAGAGTAGTAGGAGATACAAGGAGAGAAGCATGATCAATGAAGATATCACCAGTCTTACCCAAGATTATCATGAATAAGATGCAATGAGTATTGGGTACCATGCCAAGGCAATGCATGAAGGGGCTTGTACAACCAATGCTAAGCAATGCAAGTAATGTCAGTGCTCATATCCAAACCACAAGTCATGTACATTTCTGATCATAAGGAAATCACCGGGGTCCATTACACTACTGAATGACTGCCGCTCTACAGACCCCGCACAGTCAAACGAGCGTAAGAGACCTCACTACCCGCTTGTGGACAACCAATCACCAACAGGGCTTGAAGGTAGCGGACCCATTTAGGAGCTGGTCAGACTCAGCCTAGCAATGCCTCCTCACATCAGGCAGGTAAGGCCACAGCCCTATCCAACCGACTACACGATAGTGGGAGTCGCGGCCTAATGGTATTAAGCCCTCATGAGCTCATATATTCCACTCAGTCACGGCATTGGAGCAGATCCTTCGTACCATGGAAGTTTTTGGAATTTCACCCATGGGCATCCTATGCACCCGGTATGCTCAACTAATATTTTCGGTGTCCACACATACGGCCATCCACGAATACCCCTGTAGAGGTAAGGCCCTGATGAAGTAAGGGCGGATATCTATAAGCTATGCAATGCCAGATGCATGAATCACACAATCACCCATGCATCAATCCCAAACATCCATCTCTCAGGGAGATACCAACATGTCCTACACAATGACACAACCATGGCCAATCATACCTCAACCAAGCATGCATATGATGCGTATGATAGTGGGCCAATCATACCTCAAGCAAGCATGCATATGATGCGTATGATAGTGGGCCATGAAGATGAAAAGGGGTGTCAACGAAGTGAAGATGAACTTTCTACCTAACCATAAAGGGTCTAGGTACTTAACCAATTCCTCATAAGGAATACAACCTCTAGTGGGGGCCTATATACCTGGGGTAGCCCATGAGACTAAGGAGAACAATGATATGGGCCTAAATAGATGAAACGAGCCTAGCAAGGATCTATGGTGGGCCTTTAACCACCCATAGAAGCCCATGGGCCTACCTTAGGGCCACCAATGTGGACAACCAACCACAATTGGTCCCCAAGAGGTAGCCCATCTCTAATTGATTATGGATCAAGGCCCAAGGTCCACACAACATTAGAAATAAGAAATGGGCAGCCATTACATACCACATACATTCATGTTAGGCTTCAGAAAGGCGGTCCAAGGCCTATCCAAAACATGGGTCCAAGGGGAACACACATAGCCCAATCCATATATACCACTATGGGCCCATAAGAGAAAGATTAGGGCCCAACATAAAGGCCACTAATCTCATATATTGTGGTGGCCTAGTGGGCAGCCCATTGCTCAAATCACATGGGCAAATTTCATGCTCTTAGTCAAGTAAGTTGGGCCTACAACCCAGTCCAAGTATAAAATTGATTTGGTGAGCAACCAAGGGCCCATATACTTGTGTAATCCGGCCAACTAATCTAACACAATAGTATGGTAAAAATGGCCCAAGAGTTCAATGGGCCTATCTGGAAAGCTCTAGCGCAATTGGGCCTAAAAAGTTCAACAACTAGCCACATTCATGGACCCAATTAAAATCAACTGTGGTGGGCCTCAAAAGTGCATTTATTAAGCCCAACATTTAAGGAACTAAAGGTATAGATTATTACCTCTAAGATTCTTCATAATGTGGTGGGCCCCACTCCTCGAAATCTCAGCCCAAAGGCCAAGCATAATTATAACATGTTGCTATCCTAAATTTGGGCACTCCATTGGAGTGGGCCCAGGGCCTCTAAAACTCTGGAAATTGAGGGTCAAGGTTCCTCATCATGCATACAATAAGAGGAAACCCAAAAAGGTGGCCGACCATCAGTGGAAACATTTTTGAATTATAGTTTTTAGCAAGGCATTTGCTAGACTGCACAACAGAAAAATCTGGCAGTCCAACCATCTTGGACCATTCTTTTGGATGCCCAAATGGGGTCAGTTGGGGCTGAAATTTTAGAGAGTGACACTTCCATAGGTGGTACACACCCACATAAAATTTTAGAATTTTTAGATATTCCTAAGTATTTTAATTAATTTAAACAAAACAGTCTGTCATAAAATTGGACAGACCTGGACATCCCTACGTAGTGGGCCAGTCCGGCCCTCGCCACGGTGTGTACAGGGGTCCATTGGCCCTAAAATTTTGTGGGTAGGTCCCACCATGGGTATAACACAACTCCAAAATATTTTAGAATTTTTGAACATCTAAGAATATTTTAATTTATTTAAAGAAGTCAATTTGTCCTGAAAATCGGACTGATCTGGACACCATATTGTAATGGGCCGGTTCAGCCACCACCATGGTGTGTACAAGTGTCCATTGGCCCCAAAATTTTGTAGGTGGGTCCTAACATGAGTGCACCACCTCTCTGTAAATTTTTATAATTTTTAGACACCCAAAAGTATTTTAATAAATTTCAAAATTCTAACCTGTCCAGGGTGGAATGTTGCTGGAACAGTGCAGAAAATCCAGACTGTCCACCTCACTTGGACCACACCTTTGGGACCCCAATGAAGGTCAGATGGGGCTGAAATTTGGTATGGTTGTAGGTGGGTCATAAGCCTACAAGAATCACATATTATTTTGTTTCAGTATTCCCACCAAAGACCCATAAATCAGGCCCCAAGGTGGCCCAAAAATCTGTCCAGGCAGATTTGGACAGCAACATGTAATAAAAATGATTAAAATATAAACATGGTTTTTCATGGGATTTAACCCCAGGAATTTGTGTGGTGGACCACCCCAGTGGGCCCCACAAATGTCCAGACCTTCCCCATCATCAAATACCCCTTGCATGTATCTCATTTAGGTGGATTTTGGGGCCACATGTCTAAGGATAGACCGCTATGGGCGTCCAAGCTCCATGGTTGGTCTGGATTTTTGTTGGCCTACAAGGTGGGACACACATGCAAGATCAGAATTCTATTATAAAGAAAAAAATAAAGAATCGGTCACAAGAGGAGGGGCTCCGCCACATTGAGGCCCTCCCCTTCATCAATCACGCCATACATTCCTTCTATTTATATGTTACAACAAAGATCCACCACATGTATGTTCTAGATTCAAGATCAATGGTTGGGATGTCATCCCAACCATGATTCTAGGGTCTAGATGACCTATCATGCCATGGAATTCAAGTAATCCTCCATGATGGGGACCTATAGAGGGGAAACCCCATGCATGGACATGCATGCATCAAATAGGCTATTTGGCCACAACTAAGGGAAGATGTAAGATCTCCACCATGGATTGGTGGGTCCTACACTTTCCACAAAAAAAAAGAGATCTATGAACATGAAAATAGAAATCCTAAGTCCTAAGAGTACACCCACCTTAGATTGCTCCAAACTTGGACTTCTTAGCTCCTAGTGCACCAAGGGATCTATATCAATGGGTGAGATTGGATTTAGATGGTTAGATTTAGAGGATTAAAGCGAAAATGGGGCTGGAGAAGAGAGGGAGATGGAAGAGAAGTTGCTGAATTTTTTTTTTACAAATGGAAGAGAAAATGAGAAGAATGAGGGAGAGAGAGAGAGGATTTGTAGGGAGAAATAATTATGTTGTAAGAAAGCAAATGATAGCCTATGGTGACAATAACAATGTTGCTATACTTAGGCTAGGTTTGGGTGGTGTCTAGGTGGGTAGTGTCAATTCCATGCAATAGTGTAGTGTGTGTGTGTGGTGTGCATGGGAAATTGTGCCATGGAGGTGGTCCACATGCATTTGCAGAAAAAGTAGGTCACATGATGAAATGCTCATAACTTTTGATCCATAGGCCAGATTGACGCACAAGACTCATCGTTGAAACCGCAACGATGATACGAACGAGATGGCATAGGTCTCGGGTCGATCCGAGTCGGGTCTACGTGACCGAACTCAAGGTGACCGCAAACACAATCCGAGGGTCGCGGGTCGCCGGAATTCGACCGGTAGGACCGCGAGACCATGATGAACAAAATGCATACTCACACACACACATGCACACATGGGAACTAGGGTCGTGTCTCACACTCCGATGTAAAAAACTATATATATTATTTTTTAAAGTTTTTCGGCCAATCTCCAAAGTGAAAGCTATAGTGAGCATATGTGAATTTTTTTAGTTCATTTGTTTTCTCTTTGTGTGTAGGCATGAATGGTAAGAGTTTATTAAAGAGAGGAGGGTGTGGTGGAAGTTTGGAAAATGAATGAGAGTGTGGTGGTTCATTTATAGATGTTGTAGGTTTTTTGTATTGTATGAATGGTTGATGTTTGTGAAAGGGAGGAGAGTGTCGGGTCCCTTTTTTTGTAATATGCATGGTGGGACCACATTGATCGTGAATATTTACTACAGACCATTGATATTCACTATAGAACATGGATGTGGGCCATCAGACTGTTCATATTTACTATGAATATAAACGGACCACTGCTAATAATCGCGGTATACAGTGAATATCACTGGAATTCGTGGATCACCGTTGTAAACAGCGGGCCACTGATATTCACCATGGATCATAAATAATATCAACGGGACATTATTAGTATATGCAGACTGTAACGTCCTGAATTTTCACTGTTTTGGATTTCCAAAAATCCTTAATTTTTTTATGTAATTAACTTATATTATCACTTAATGACCATTAACACTCAATGTTAGTTTATATACGGGTGGTATCAGTAAAGAACCGCACTAGTCCGATTAATCAACCGTAGGAAGCCAACGAATCCGTCCGATCACTTAAACACCGAATTTAGCCACATGATTTACTCACATAGAGCCTAAATCTAACCGATGTACCACTGATTAATCAAGACATCGTAACTAAATTAAAAGATCTACTCGAAGCCGAGTTAGATAAAGCCTGGATCTTAACAAATAGACCAAATCAACCTCGTTACTCTTTTAGCCTAAAACCGACGGTTCGAAATCCTCAACTTTGCATAAGAGTGGACAACCCAATTCACTTAAGTTTTAACTTCTTCCTTTAGGGTATTTGCACTTCTCATGCACTCGTCCTTTAGCTCAAGTTGAGCGATTCTGGACAGTACCTAGGTCCGACTCCCGCGATGGACATCAAGCCCAGTAAGACGGATATTATTCTATAGTTTTGGAACTAGCGGCCCACCAACGAGTGGTCTACAGCTTGTTCGAAAAATCAGGGCATTTCTGGAATAAATTAGGTATTGAGATTTCTCGTGGGCAATGATTAGGGTTTGGATTAACTATGTTCATAGTGTGGCTTATTTATAACTAGTGAAAGTGGAGATTTGGTCATGATTACTCTAAACCGTCGGTTTTAGGCTAAAAGAGTAACGGGGTTTATTTGGTCTATTAGTTAAGATTTAAGCTTCATCTAACTCGGCTTCGAGTAGATCTTTTAATTTAGTTATGATTATCTTGATTAATCAGTGGTAGTTCGGTTAGATTTAGGCTCTGTGTGAGCAAATCATGTGGCTAAATTCGGTGTTTAAGTGATCAGGCGGATTCGTTGGCTTCCTACGGTTGATTAATCGAACTGGTGCAGTTCTTTACTGATACCACCCGTGTATAAACTAACATTGAGTGCTAATAGTCAGTAAGTGATAATATAAGTTAATTACATAAAAGAATAAAAAAAATTAAGGATTTTTGAAAATTTAAAACAGTGAAAATCTAGGACATTACAATCTACCCCCCTTAAAAATAATTTCATCCCCAAAAATGTCTAAGGGTAATAAGTAAAGGTTTCATTATTTCATTTGCCTAAGTTTTATTTATTTAACGTTCATACACGTGTTACGGTATATATACTACTCTAATGGCGTGTCTTATTGTAGTCTACCCCCCTTAAAAGCTTCCACCTATGAGGTTCAAAAAATGATGTCAAAATCATTATTATCGCACTATGTGTTTGACGATTAAGCTTACCTAAGGTATATTATGCTCTTTATGATCAAGCTAATATGGAAAAACGGTTGTGGTAGACTCAAATTCGATACGTCGATTGTCCGCCTGACCAGGGCAGACAACTCGTTGTATCCCTTCTTAATCCTGATGGATCCTGGTCTTCTGCTCGGTCAAAGCAGTGAGTCCGTTGGTAGTCGCTTAGGATTGAGAATTGGGTCAAGCCGCGAATACTTCGCAAGTGTATAGTCTCGTAATTTCATAGTCTGATAAACCTAAATACTTAGGAAAATCACACATCATTAAAAAGTTAAAATCTCCTATTCATAAAGTTGTCATTCAGGTCTTGTACGAAGAGAGTTCTCGTCTTAATTAATGTCCAAATTAGTGATTAATAAATCTTTCACTATGCCTATGGTCAAACAATTATCCTAAAAAAGTTTTCAATGAACTAAGATTGTATCTTTATGTTATCGTCTTGATCCTATGGCTAGTGGGTTATGAGCAAACCGTACTTGAGTTTCATTAATTTCGAGAGAGAATAAAGAACCGAAAGTTCTAGGATGTTTCAGAGGTTTGAAGGGATGATGACCTAGAAAGGCCGCGAGAATGAAAAGAGGAAGAACATCATCTCCTCAATGTGGTATGAATCTTGATTCCATAAGAAAATAAGAAAACTTACAATAGTTTAGTGAAAACTGCATCGAATATGAATTTAGAAAGTATTAAACAATCAAACTCAACCCTATTCAAGAGTCGTAGTTCAACCATACTAGAAACTATTTGAAGTAGAAAAATATACTAAAAATAATCTAATTTAATCGTACAAGACAATTTCTATCATGGTTAAAAGTAATTTCTAAAAAGAAACAAAATACTAAAACTCCACTATGAAAAATAAAATAAATTTACACTTGGTTCATTAACAACTTTTACTTGTAGAAACTTTCAGTTTCAATACATCTTTTGTTCATAATGTATTTATCACTTTTAATTACTGGATAATTTTTATAATTTTTATGGTAATTCATCATTAAGTTGACCCTTTTCATACAAAATTTCACTCTATTTCAAATTTCATAAAAATTATAAAAATTTTAGAAGCATAAGTTATTCGGAACTAACGATTTTCTGTAAAATACTAAAACGTCTCTAATTCTTGCAACGTTTCTTATACTTTCAGTAACTGAATTATTTTTAAAATTTTTATGATAATTTATCATTAAGTTTAAAGCCATCCTACAAAATTTCATCTTATTTGGAATTGTATATAAATTATTAAAATTCTAGGAGTAATAGCTATCTGAAATTAATAATTTTTCGATAGTTCGTAAAACATATTAAGGTTAACTATATTATAATTTTTATTTTATTTTTTTTTCTTATTTTTATATAAAACTAGCTCATCAAGCTTCAATCTGGCTTTTGAATCACCTAAATCGGAAGTTGATCCAAAATTGCAAGAAGTTTCAGCAGGGGCAAAGCCGAAACTGGCTCATCGGCAGGGGGGCTGGGCGAGATCACATGGGCCGGGCGGGGGCCACGCGGGCCTCTGGCTCTCGGGGTGAGGGCCCGCTGAAACTAACTCACCGGGCTGTCGATCTTTCGACGCGCGTATCTGGCAAACCAGAATGAGTTATTCGACGTGCCATATATGAATTTTGGGTAGTAGAAGCTACTCTATCCAAATAACATAGTTATTTCATAAGATTTCATCAGGTTAATGGTTAAAAGTCTATTTTACTTATATTTTTACTATTTATAGTAAATTTTTGTTTAATTATAGTTCTTCATCCTTGAACTTTAAAATTTGTGTCTAAAATGAAGGTACATAGAAAAATTAGAAGAATAAAGGGGTGAAAGGTGAGATTTTTGAAGAAGATGGGTTGAAAGGGGAGATTCTAAAGGTTAATGGGCCCGGGAGGAAATAAAATTGAAAGACTAGCTTAGAGAGGGGACTTCTCGTGAAAAAAGAATAGATTTGGAAGAGAGAGTTGATGTCACGTTGACGACAGCCCTCTTTAGATTCAAGCGGTCGTTCACTTGGTGGTTTAAGTCGGTCAGAAGTGTCTCAAGTTCAAGGCGGAGATGACTTGGCCCACTAAAACTGAAATAGGAGTATGTCCTACCTTGGATCGGATTATCAGACGTGCAATGCACATGTCTGGGGCAACGTGTGCTACTTCAGCTGCTTAAGTCCTTGTCATTGGGTCGCATTGCCTCCAATCTTCGAATTCTCAACTATAAGTGATTTAGATTATTGCTTATGACATAGGTCCTTTCTATACCTGAACCTTAGGCTAAGACTTCAATGTTCAGATTAGCCAGATGGCTTGGTCCTAGGGTCCTATAAGTGTCGCTAAGTTCAATCACTCCTTCTTACGTCAGCGAATGCGTTATGGCGAGTTAATAATCCACAGCTCAATTTAATCCAAACCATTGCTCTGATACCATCTGTGTATAAACTAACATTGAGTACTAATGGTCAGTAAGTGATAATATACGTTAATTACATAAAAAAAAATTAAGGATTTTTGAAAATCCAAAACAGTGAAAATCCAGGACGTTACACGGACTCCAGTGAATATCAGTGGAATTCACTATGGATTGCCGATATTAACGGAGGACCACTAATATTTAATGTGGATCACAAATAATATCAGCCAGCTACTATTAACATCTGATGTCCATTATGGATCGTCGATATTAACAAAGCACTGCAGATATTTACTATGGACTACAAATAATATCAGCAGTCCCCTATTAATATTCGCAGTCCACAATTAATATTATCGATCTGCGATCAATATCGACGATCCACATTGAATATTAACGGTCCAATGTCAATATGATTATTTTTTAATATAATACTTTGTGTGCATTTCTTAGTGTTGTGAATGAAGATTTCAACAACTCCCTTACCATGAGGGAGATGTTTGGAAAAATTCAATTCAAATATTTTCTCAATTTTGATGAAGGAGAATGGATGGGAAATGGACCTTTAATGCTTTGCCTAATACAAAGGCACATGGGGTGACCTTTGCTTTAACTTCCATAACACCATTCTCATGTTCAAAGGGATGAACTTTGTATTAATCATAGGTCTGAAGTGGGGGATACTAGAAATATTGAATCGGATCAGCAATAGATCAATCCAAAAAAAGAAAAAGTGTATTAGGGTTCATTTTTTAAGAACGAATACCATATTTTTAAAGAACGATTTATGTAAAACATTTCAAAATATCTGAGGGACTAACCATCACAGGGATGCGGTGAAGACGGTCATGCTAATGTGCATAGAGCGTTTACTTCTTGAATCACTCTTGAAGAACGCATGCACAAATGAGTATTTAGATTTAATGAATGATTTTGATGCATTTGATAATCACTCGTGAGGGGGCGTGGTATGTGATATATTAAAAGAAGAAGTAAATATTGTAATTAAGAAATACATGTTGAACTCCTACAACTTTCATGGATGCCCATATGCCTCACAGGTAAATGACTTTTTTCCTTTAGTTTTCATAAACTATTATGCCTGTATTATTTGCCCTATTTTAATATTTATTATTTTCCTCATTCAATAGGTATGAGGATATAAGGTTTTTCCTACTATATGCAGCTTAGATGGGTTTGCCATTAAACATAATTTGATCAGAATTCTCCGAATTATGAATTGGAAGTCGACTATGGTAGTAAAATACAAGCATGTCCAAAAATTTTAGGAACGTGCAGGTAAGTTGAATCATCATCTCAAAGTTAATTTGTTTGTTTTGTATTATCATGATTAATGTTTTTGACATTACGTACATGTTATTGCATCTTAGGATTAGTGTCGAACTTATCCCCATGGTTGATGAGGCAAAAATTGTCGTTGTTCAACAAGTTCTAAGACTAGTTTAGAGGAGGAAAAATATTATAGATTCTTTAAATGACATACGGAAGTAAATTTTGGATAAGATAGTGTGGTGAATGATATGAGGAGTAAGAGGAAGATGGATGCTAAGATGGATACGGGGGGAAGAGAGTAAGGTAAAGAAGAAGAAGATTGAGGACAAAGAGACCCCCTCAAGTGAAATTAAAGAGATAATGAAGGTGAGCAGGAGGAGAGAGATGAACTATGAGAGTAAGCTGAGCAGAATGAATATATGTATGAAGAGGCTATTTGAAAATGTTGTTATATTAGAAGTAAATAATGAGAGACTGCACAATTAAACGAACTTTCTACAAGTCAAGGCGAAGACGCTGAAGGTATCTAAATTTTCAATTGTTATATTATGCATGTCTAGTTTACTGCGAACTAATCAATATATGTGATGCTCTTGTAGGGTGAGCGTCCTACGACAGCAAGGTCTGAGGCTGATGACATGGATGAGGGGTGGAAGGACAATGCCGATGACACGGACAAGGTTGGGTCCCACTCCTACTCCCCCTCATCATATTAGGCAGGATCCATAATGAATGATGTGGATAAGGCGGGGGCCAATCTCAAGGCGTAGGCTCACCTCGAATGTGGCAGGGAAGGAGTGAAGTCATCATTTCTTATGCCCCTCCAGATTCTAAGCGAGGTGGTAAATGAACATAAAGAGAAGTATGTACGTGACATGCGTATTTCAATGTGGCTTCTTACTCCATACACGACCCATGCATCGAGCCAGATGTCATTTTAGCTGATAATTTGTGTTTATGGACTCGTTGAGAACGCTTACCCCTGGAGAATACAAATTTGTTAAGGCGACTTACGACAGACATAATATGAGTGACTTTCATATCTATGGGAAGATGCATAGGCTGATAATCGGGTATGATTATGGCACAAAAGTCCTTTTAAATACCTCACTTTATATTATACATATTTACTGATAATTCGGGAGTGACACATGAAATGAACTGGTATATAAATTTTTTGACCAATCGTCACCTACAACATCCCGAAATGTATCCTCACGACTATATGTTTGTGACATCATTCTTCTGGATAACATTCATTTAATGACGTATACGTTTAATTTATGTTGTATTTAGGATATTTACATAATCTTGATTCCTTTGTGATGGTCATTATTTAAGGAAAACGTTAAGCTCTCACAAGAATATGGTGTCGGTCCGCGTCAAAATAAAAATAGAGATAAACTTTTGAATAATATTAATAGGGATGTTTTGGCTATTGTTAAGGCATGATACTTATAAAGAAAGATATGAACTTTCGAATGTGTAAGTTTACCATTACATTTCTCATAACTTAATTGACTTAATATATAAAGTCTATCATGCTTTAGATATACTTATAGTGCTCCTTATGTGTTTTGTGGGTATACTTTTTCACCAATTCTCAAAACTAACACTAGTTTTTTTTATCGTACACCCTAAAAGACGACTAGTTCGATTGTTTGATAGCATTTATAGTGAGTTGATGGGGATGTATGATAATAAAATAGTCGGTTTCACTGAGGGTTTGAGATGACTATTCCATATATGTGACGAGGGGAATGCATATTGAAAAGTCAAATAAAAATTTAAAATGATAGGCGGGATCTCACGACAAATTAGTGGTCACGAATGTGGAATCTTCGTTATGAAATATATTGACTTTCTGTCTAGCGAGTTAGATATTATATTTAACACGATAAGTTTCTTATGACATTTTTCTCATTCCGAATTGTTATTGGAGGCCATTTTTTATACTACTAATATTAACTTATATATTATGTTGTAACATGAAATCAAAAAATTAAGAGAGACCTTGTCCTTTGACTGTCTTCAGCAGTGTATGTTGTGTCATTTATAAAGCATCAAACCGATTGAGGCTGAAACTGTAGAAGATATGAAAAACTAGGTAGAGGTGATAGATATAAAACCCTCTATTCAGAAATAAACCACACAGATTCTTTTTTTAGGAAGATGAAATATTTTAAAAAAATTTTACGGCCAAATATATCAAATGTATTTTTATGAGTGTAATGGATTATTTTAAAAATCATTATTTTAATTTAATCATTCTTTTTATAAGAGTAATGAATGCTTTTTGTAATGGATAAATACGATGATTGGTGTAATGTGACAATCGGTGCAATTGATGAATGTGACGATTGGTGTAATAGATGAATGTGATAATTTTTGTAATAGAAGAATGTTAAAATGGATAAATGTTAAAATATTGAAATGAGTGAATGTTGGAATATAGGACTACTGATATTAATAGTGGATCACTGATATTTATTGTAGACTGAGAATATTAACAGTGGCATGCTTATATTATTAGCGGTCCACTGTGAATATCAACTATCCTCTTTTAATATTGGTGATCCACAGTGAATCTCACTGATATTCAATGTGGACCACATACATTAATAGTGGCTCGCAATATTTGTGGTTCATAGTGAATATCAATGGTTCATACTTAATATCGACGATTCAAGTGAATTCTATTGATTTTCACGGCAGACCACGGATATTGGTATTGCCCCGTTGATATTAGATGTTGTCCGTTGTTAATATCGATGATCCATAGTGAATTACAATGAGATTAGTGGAAACATTAATTTATATACTTTTACAATGCGATGGAATCTGACTTATTAGGCATTACTTTACACAATAAGTGACTATAAGTGATCATTACACTATACATATATAAAAAATTGAATAATAAAATCTTTCAAATTACAAAAAGTGGCAAATAAAAACTAAAAAAATTAATTTTCATAGATGGCTAAAAGGTAACTACATGCAATACGATTATGACCCATTTGCTTGCACCAGAGCACTTTACGGTTCACATTTCTCATACCAGTTTATAATTCTTCTCTTCTTCTTTTTTCATCTTCCAGACAATTGGGGGATGAATTTTATCGCATATCACTTTAACATCTGTCAATACGATCCATTGGCTATTATCATAGATTAGGTATACTAATTCTTGGTATGCTTGTCGGTAAACTTCTGATGAGTAGAACAGAGAACAATAATTGTAACGATTGCGTTCATATTCATCACAAGGTGCAATTACTTGCACAAATGACAACATCTTCGCACCGTATTCCCCACATTTACATTTTGTTTCATTTAGTTTTTCTACGTCAGTATAACCCATAAATCTTACTTCATACTCATCCATAGATATCGTTGTACATGTTATCTTCTGCACATCTTCTGATAGTTCACTTATGTAAGACTCCGCCCATGGAGTCACTCTTCTAAGAATTTGATGACATCTTCTTTTCTCACGATAAAGAACTATTTTATCTTCTTTCTTACATCATAAAAAAGTTTCGTGATTGGATGTTCTTTCGAATGTTACCACAATGCATTTCTGCTCTCAGTTATGCTTATTGTTATTAATTTATATCTTTTGCCTGGAAAGAATGTAGATGCCCATCTTTCTTTCTCCATACTATTGAGCCAGCTATATGAGAAAGGGTTGGTCAATTCTATAGAACGCATGACATCTTCAAATTTATTTTTTTATACGCCTTAGTCACTACCCAATATTATTTTTCAACATATTATCTCTATATACATGCATCATATTTGATCAAGTATGGTGTGCGCAATAACCATGACATGCCTCAGGAAATACGATTTTACTTCATTGATCAGTGCTTTATAATGATCCAATATAGTGGCAATGTCTACGTATGCTGCAATTGTTTATTTCAAATTTTCAAGGAACCAATTTCAACTGCCATTATTCTAAAACTCACCAATTTCGTAAGCTATCATGAAGATGAGGTTATTTTTGTCTAATGTCGTAACCGTGAACAATACACCTTTATACATCCTTTTCAGGTGTGTACCATTCATATATAACACATTTCAAACTACAGTTAAAAGGTTCTAACTCATTGGCTAAGTGCAATGAAGTATCTCTTAAAGTTGTTGGTTTTGAAGTTTATTTCTAAATCTGTTACCGTCCCCTCATTTACCTTTATCAGCTTGTTAAGTGAGGCTGGCACATACAACGTAGGGATGCTCGAATAAACCCATAACTTCAGTAGTCTCAACTTCCTTACTATTATATGCCTTGTCATAACTGACATCGATTTTGTATTTTTTTAATATTTCATGTTGTATATCGTCAGGCCTACATGCTAGGCAATTTGTCATGCGACTAGTGGTAAACTCACTGCATATCTTATTGGTTACCTATCGATGATGTCTCCCCGTCCCTTTATAAATTGCTATAAGTTTACACTGATCACTCTTCTCAGAATGTGCCTGAAGATAAGATATCGCATTGGAAGATTGACTGCATGTCTGTTTGGAACTGTATGTCTTTATTTTAAAAGCCCAAGCATCATTCAGCCTTGATGTATGCAACTTCCAACAACAACTTTCAATGAGATATGTAATTGTATATCTCTGCTTGTTTCATTTCAAAACCTTATATTAAAAGAGTTTTCGCAACGTAAACTGATAAAGAGTATTTTGGAGTTGAGCCTTGTCCCTGTACATCTGTCCAACAACTATTTCAGTAGGATCGTTAACAAAATATGAATATCCTAAATAATTTGCGTTAACGAATGCAGCATCATCATCACGTATATTAAGTGGCAACATATCAGATGGTGAAACCACGACATCCACTATTGTATGCCTCCGTGAAGTTAATGAGTCAGGTTGGGGTTGTCGGTGCACTCTTCATGAGACGGAAAGTGGAAAGTTCATGTGTCCAAGCTATCGAGCATTGGATCTTGAACGAGTTTAAGTTGAGAGCTAAATGTTATATATTTATCCCTAATTTTACATTAGTTTTTCATGCAAATTCTTGTTAATATGGCCTGATTAAATTAATTTTTAATGTATAGAAGATGTTGAAAGTCCGAGATGAATCTGAGCCTAAAAGAGAGAGTTAAAGCCCAAGAGAGATCAAGAGAAAAATTAGTTAAAGAATATTGAAATGAAGAATTAAAAAAAAAAAAAAAAAAGTGCACGAAGACCGGAGATCAAGTACAATAAAAAAAAATAGCAGTTCTCGATACATTGATTAGAGCTTTGATTCAATCGATAGGCTATTAATCAAATTCGATTGATAGGTCATCAATCAAATTCGATCGATCAGGAGAAGAATAAAAAAAACAGGATTTTGAATTGAACTCTCTGGACTACTTTTTACACTTTTGATCGATCAAATTTATGTTCCATCGATCAAAAATGTGTATTCGATCGATCGAGAATTACTAAAAATTTTAATATTGCTCGCTGGACAGTTTTGGATGATTTTGATTCAATCAATGATTAAAGTTCGATCGATCGATAGTGATGTTTGGTACGAAAGTTCACGAATTTCACAAAGTCGGTGAGATTTTTGCTATTTAAATAGGCTTTTAAGACGTGTTAGAACAAGAATTAAGTTTTGAAGAGAGAGAGAGAGAGAGAGAGAGAGGGCGAAGCACCGACGACACTTTCCTTATTCTCCGTTCTTCGATTTTTAGTTTGTTTTTTATATTTTTATATTTTAGAGATGACAATGTTTGGCTAATCTCTTAGCTAAGGCTAAGGGATGAACCTTTTAGTGAATTTTTAATGTTAAATCATTTTTAATTCAATATCATTGGTTTTAATGTTGAATTGAGATTGTTTTTGTTAAATTCTTAGTATTACTGAAAGAATTGATCTATAAAATCCCTTGATTTATTATTAACTCTCAGTACAATAGATGTCTTAGATTCCCTACGATCAATTATCTAGATCTTCATGAGAGATTAATCTATTTCGATTCATATATCTTAATTGGGAGTTGTTTATAGAATTTACAATTTCATATTTCAACTATAAGAAATCCTTATTCAATTCTAATTGAGTTATCAAGTTGAATTAAAATGATTACATTAAGGATTTGTAAATTGGGAATATTCGGATCCTTAGTTGTTTTTAATTATTATTTTCATCATAATTACTTAAATTCTTAATTCTTAAAATCAGTTTAGTTTTAGTTGTATTATTACTAAGCATGTCCATATGGATTGACCTTAGTCTTACTGAGTACTGTATTACTTTGATGCATGCACTTGGGTGGTTGAATAGTGCATTGCTTGATATGTCAAGGAGGTCTGTACGATCTGTTAAAGAGATGTCTGTGTAGTCTTGGCTATCCAACAATTAAAAACTTGGCTCATCAAAATCATTGAATAATGGAACATGTATAGATGCATTAGTTGATGAGCCACGTACGTCTGCTCCAACTAGTGGGAGATGTCGGTGCACTCTTCACAAGATGGTGAATGAAAAGTTAGCGCGTTAAATATGTCAATCATTGGATCTTTAATGAGTACATTGTTTGATGTCAAAAGGATGTCTGCACGATCTAGTGAAGGAGTGTTTGTTCAATCTTGGCTATCCAACAATTTAAACATTGGCACATCAGAACCATTAAACAATAGAACATGTTTACGTGCATTACTTGATAGGCCAGTTATATGTTCACCAACTACTGAAGGGGTATCATTGCAGTGTTCATGAGACAAAGTAAAAAAAATCAGCGTGTTCAAGATGTTAAGGCTCGGATCTTGAACGGGTGCATTGCTTGATGGGCCAGTGGTGTCTATACAATTTAATGATGTAAACTTTGTGTAGTCTTCTTTATATACAGAGGTATCCACCTTTGTTATTAGTTCATTTAGATTTACGAAGATGGGTTCTCTTATTACACTTGTACATCTTGCTTTCTCTATAAACAAATGTAATTGAATTATGGGGATATGGTCGGAGATAATCATATACGCCACGACATCATCATTGTTTATGGTAATTTATAGATGAAGTGACGTGTTACTAAGCGAAGCGTAAATAACTTTCATTCTAACCTCATAATCCTTGGGTATTGTGTTCATAATCTTATGCACATTGGATAGGAACTCCTCGTATATAATTTCGTTGCTCATAATGACCATCTTAGAATCGCTACCCTTGTAAGACTAATTTCCTCGTTCATATACTAGCTTCTCATTATAATAGCAACATATAGGCCGAAGAGTCATTATGTGCCTAAAAGAAAAAAAAAGTTGGGGCTATTAGACTTAGAATAACATTATAACAATCTAAAACAAATCTTTGTTATCATACCGACAATATTCACCATGGATCGCGTATATTCACCCGGGCTATTAGACTTATAAGGATATTCATTATGGATCGCTGATATTTGCTAAAAATTTACACATTGGAAGGATATTTACTTTGGACCGTTGACAATGACAGTGGACCACTGATATTACCTTAAACCCATTGATATTCATTCTGGTCCATTAATATTAGTTCTGGATCGTCGATATTCACTGTGGATATTGGCGATCCACGGTGAATATCAACGGTCCACAATGGATATCGGTGGTCTACTATTAATATCAATGGCCCATCGAGAATATTGGCAATCCACTGTTAATACTAGCGATCCACAACCAATATCAGGGGTCCACTGTTAATATCAGCGATCCACAGTGTATATCAGTGAATATCTTCAATAAATATCTGTAACGCCCTGAAAATCGGGGGTCGAGTAGCAACTCAACACCGAGTTCCAAAACATCACTTATGCAACATAAATGATTATGATTGAATGTTGTCAGTGTTAGTGCAATAATCATGAGTGGGATTATACCAAAACAGTAATTCATACTCCAGATCAAGTTATAAAACACAAGCGGAAGACTGAAAGATGTATACAGATGTATATAAAGCCAAAAATGTCACAATCGGTCTCCAGAGTATGAACACCTTACTGAGTCACCATATACATGTATTTGTTTCAAAAATCAAAATGCCAAAAATGGTACAACTATACTGCTACACCCTGTAGCCCCGTCATTTGAATGGCCTAAGCGTAGCCTCCAGAGAACTGCATGTAGGAGAACTCATCCTGATCATCATAATAATTAGGCTCAGCCTCTTGTACCTCGTCAATACCTGCATCTAAGACAGAGTCTGATGGGTGTCCAGAACACCGTCCCGTAACGTGGGAGTGAGTAACTAACTCAGTGGAACAATAAAGCACAGGTTAACATGTTATCAATTCAGTCAAGCAATAATGATAAAGCAGTATCATCAAACACTCCTAAATATTCTTATTAATGCAAGTATGAATGCAGTCATGATGCATGCCCTCGCCAATACTCCCTCATGTGACACCATCTTACGTCCGCGGCATGCGTTCATCCCTCAGTGCTCCACATCTTCCAGGCACATGCAGTGCTATAGTATGAGCGTAATTACCAAGTTATTATTAGTCCTTTTCATACAGCAGTATTAGAAAACTAAGGTACCTTCCTTATATCATCCCAAGCAATGATCCATTCTAGGGTCGTCAGTCCTAGATAATCTCATACGATGATACGGTTCTAGGTCGCTGTAAAGGGCTGGCAGGGCTGTTACGCACACTCGTTGCACCTCTCCCCCATCACTTTATCAATACAGACCTAGTTTATACTCTTTTTACTATGGGAAGGCTCGTCGCCTCTCCACAGCTTAAGAGTATGCTCGAGGTCACTACAAATGGCTCGTCACCAATCAGTGTAGGCCGACAGCTCGAATACAGTGTCCCATACTACCGTATTCGGCTCACGAGTCTAGGTTGCTCACTGGTCACTACGGGGAGGCTCGTGGCCCCAGCGTAGGCCGACAGCTTGACCACGGTGTCCCATACCACCATGCCCGGCTCATGAGTCTTAGCGGATCGAGGTACCAAAGTTAACGGGGTTACACTGATAAGTTTGGTACCCTAGGTTCAAGCAGTAGCGTCCAAACATGGTGAACATACATTAGACAGATCGGATTACGTGACAAGCTCGACTAGCACGAGCGCACAACAAGCTGAACGACATGAAGTGCATAAACACTTCGCGTGGCCTAACCATTGTCACCAACCGAAGTACGACTCGAGTTCGTCAAACACATCCTACGTAGCGAATGAATCTCAACCACGAACTCAAGTCTGTTACCGATTGTCTGGATTATAATCATAGCCCCAATCACAATCAATCCTTAACCAGAAGCATGTAGAGTAAAGCAGAATAAATAAAGTAATTCAAGCATGTTAACAAGCATGTCATAAAGCACAAAATAAACAGGAAATACAAACACATATATTTTATAAGTAAGCGGTTAAATTAAACAACCAACATGGAGGAAATCAATACATCTCTACGTTAGTTAAGAATCCTATCTCAACACTTACCTAAATCACAATCATCTAAGTACTTACTCTTACAAACATTTTCACAAACACTTAGAATACACTCTTTTAACATACATAGCGTATACTAGCAAAAACATGTATTAGGGCGAATCCTTTCGCCGAGTAAGTATTATACATATAGCATGTTCATACAGTGATTAATCATGGCTAACATACTTTCAAAATTTATACGTATACAGTATTTTCTACAATTATACAGAATACACAATACATCATAATTTGTATACGCAACCGAAACGTAAAACGAACATCGGTTTGTGCATGTACAATTACACCCAGATCATAAATCTATCATTATCTGGCATTGAAAGCGTTGAAAACCATAACCTATACGTCTAAAGTCCGCACCTTACGCCGTAGAAACGTAACGAACTTAACAGAAACTCTATGCCTTAGTCAACGTCGATACGACGACCTATAACATAAGGTAAGCAGCTACTTCGCTACTTGTACCAATAGAAACCCTAAAACAGGTTAGGGTTAGGGTTTTCTTACCTAGAAATGAAGTCGGAATCGCCGAAAAATCGATTAGATCGTGATGTTTAAACACGTATAGCACCAGGGTAGAATAGCAGGAAGATTCTCCCACTTCTCTTACTCTTTCTCTCTCTTTTCTCTCTTCTCTCTCCTAGGTTTTCTCAAATTCGTATGGGATGAGAGAGTGAGGGTTTAAGGTCCTTATATAGGCTTAAAACTCTCCAGAATAGACTCAAGGTCAAGGTATACTTAGATTATGTCCAAAGCGGGTCTGTTCCGTCTCAACAGAGTACTTCTGGAGCCCCCCCTTGAGCCAAAGGTCGGACTTAAGCTCACGAACTATGGATCTAGGTCAAGTTAAGTTTTCATTCCAGTCGGGTTCCCAGATCACACGTGGCGGACCAGTTTCAGTTCAACGGTCACAGAAACTCGGTCAGGGTTACAAGTACATGGACATGTGTATGAAATGTTTCCTGATCCGAGGGTGTATTTGGGTCAGATTCCGACGGTTTGATTGCTTGTACTTGGCCTGCAAACATCAAATCTTAGATTACTTAAATTTAATTTAATTTCCAAAGAAAACTAGGTTTTCTCACACTCCTCGCTCCCGGCTTAAGCGAATAGTCGTGGGACACTATCTGGATTTAATTTCCGAGATGGTTATCAAGCCCAGCAAGGTGGTCCGAATTCTATAACCTCGTATCATTCAGACCTTCGATGTGCGGTCCAGATCTAATACAGAGATTCAATGTGCTCCCGAGAGCAGTCGGGTAATGAGTTTGATCCTAGATTTTAAGGTAACTTAGCGTTAATGATTCTACAAGTTTTGGGTCTTGTAGATCGTATTTAAAGTGATTCAAGCGGATTTCATGACTAATCTAGTTTAGCACTTAGTTAACTTTGTCTAATTTCTAAAGGATTTGATCCTAAGTGGTTTCTGTCTGAGGTGATACTCGGGCCATTGCACGAAATTTTCCGAGTCATTACAATATCCGGCATCTTCAATCCATGTATCTCCGGTGTGCATTATTTTCAAGATCATTGTTGAGCTTAGACATGGATCTTCGTTGTGCATTTCTGACAGAATACTCGTTTGAATGGATCCGTTTTAGTTTATAAAAAACACATAAAAAGAGATGTTACACTCACATTTATGTCGATATTACCCAATGAAGGATATGATAGGGGTAGGGCCCACGGAAGGGACGATTGTCATCGTAGAGTACACCCCTTCTCACAAAAAAAAAAAAAAAATTGAACAAAACACAAAATAAATAGAGGGAATGGAGATAATGATGTCGAATGCTTCCCAAAGTAGGTCGCACTGGGTGGCACAACAGTCTTAACTATCTTCAAGATTGGTGGTCCCCTCTCTCCAAAATAATTATCCGAAATAAATTCAATTGCCACCAAAATCAGCCATTTCAGTGTCCGTATAGTTTTTTTAATCTTATTATTATTTTTTTTAATTGAAATCCGTGACGACCATTAGTTGGGGGATCGAATATCAAGGTATGGCTCCAGAAATGAGAAAAAAAAAAAAAAAACATCAAGGGTGGATCACACCAAACGAAACAACTTCGAGATAAAAGGCCACCGTTATCTCTATTGATGGCTACAATGGTCTCGAATGAAGATGAAATTAATGCTCTCTAATGACTCAGGAAGCCTCAAATCACATAAATGATTAGATCAACAAGAAGCGGGCCTTTTTCTTTTTTGTGGGACCGACAATCCCCTTCCAAAGCCTTTTTCTACTTCTAAGATGAGAGCCCATCATAGGAGAGGTAGATGTGGCAGGGGGCATTTTTGTCCAGTAAAAAATGAAAAGTTGTTTTGAGGCTATAAAAACTTGAGTTTGGTCCATATGGACTATTGACGCGACCACGTCACAGTATGGGGCTATTTGGACAAAAAACCCTATGAAATACCATATATGGTAATCTACCCTTTGCCCTGCCACCTGTTGGGATTTGTTATGCGGAATCACACAAAAACGGATCTAGGATAGCAATCCAAGAGCACCAAGCAAACACAAGAGAATACAAAGATTTAATGTGGAAAACTCTTTTGGGAAAAAACCATGGCACAAAGCGACAGATCTTCACTATGAAAGTAGAAATTACAAAGAGGAAGGACTTATCAAACTTGAGCAATCCTAAATCTCTTCCTTGCTCCACCCTTTTAGAAACCCTTAAAACCTTTTAGAAAGCCTTAGAATCTCTTAGAATACATCCTAATCCCGTTTACACCCATACATATAGTTTTAGAAAGAATCCCAAACAAAATCAGAAAAAGTCATAAATGAAATCGGAAACAAATCCCGCACTTTCGCAGTTGCGCGAAAAGCCTGCGCAAAATATTATTAGATTTAAGACATCAAATACAACACCACCTACATGCCCTGGCAACAACCAATTTAATTCAATGGCCATCTCAAAAACCTGCCCTGAGCCATACAGATATTTTGACGGAAGCTTCGCTAAAGTCAAAATATAATTTTAATCTCATTTAGGGTGGGGTTTCTACAAACCCACAGTGATGTTTGTTTGTCTTTCCAACTTGTTCATAAGGTCACGTACATATAGATAGCTGGAAAACACAAATATCAACTTGATCTAAAACTTTTGCCTCCTAAGAAGTTTTTAACTATAAGAGTTTAATTACCCTTGTTTCCTATATTGTGGTCCACTTGAGCTTAGGATCTGACTACCCTAAAATGATAGGGTAAAATGGATGGAATGGTAAAATGAATGGGACCGGATGAAACAGATACATCATGGTGGGCCCGGAGAGCTTTGACACTAGCTAGCTGGCTGGTGCTGGGTCACTATCCAAACTGCTGCCGATAAATCCATGGAGTGGACCTACTTGATGAGCTGCCTGGATCTCCAGTGCGGATTGCATACTGACACTGGCAGTAGCCACGTCCGTACTGGACAATGCTCTATGGGCCCACAATGGTTTATGTGCTTTATCCACGCCGTCCATCCATTATGGATCATTATTTTTAAGGCATGAGCCGACAGATCCAAAACTCAGGTGGACCACTCCATGGGAAAACAGTGGTGATTGAAAGCCCACCGTTAAAAACTTCCCAAGTCACAAACGCCTGGATGAATGGAAAGCATAGATATCAGCTTGATCCAAAACTTTTGTGGCCCATTAACAAGTTTTTAGTGGTGAGTGTTTAATCACCATGGTCTACTATGGTATGTTCTATCTCGGATGTTGATCTACCTCATTTTTTTGTCTCATGTCCTAAAATGAGCTGAAAAATTGAATGAACGGTGTGGATAAAACACATACATCATGGTGGCCCACATAGCATCATTAAGTAGCAACTCGCTACTAGCAAGCCAATCTGCGTCGTTGGATCTCATTCATGTTTAGCATTTAAAAAAAAAAAATTTCTTATACCGTGCCACATGAGCACATATGGGTGCACATGGGTTAAGTCTATTGAATGTGCCATTGGAGCGGACCTGAAATAAATAGGTTTAAATATGGAACAGGACCTATTGGGTAGGGTTAGGTTTAGAAGCTGCTTTGTTTGACTCATACACACCAGCAACCATACTGGACTATTGAATGGGTTGGGTTTTGACCGCCTGAAAATAGGAAGTGGATTGTGTCCTGCCCTGCTTGTATGATAATCCATCCATGCAAGGGCTATGTGGAGCCCACCATAATGTATGGGTTTTATCTACATCCATTTTTTCATATTATCTTAGGGTATGAGTCCAAAAATGAGGCAGATCCAAGGCTTAACCAAGAAACAGCGGTGATAATGACACTCATAGTTGAAACCTTCCTAAGAGACACCATGATGTTTGCTTGCCATCCCTGGACATCGGATGGCGCTCATAGATGCCTTTTCAGGACTTTTGTTTGTGTGTTTGTGGCTTGGGGGTAAGGTATACATGAATGAACTCGCCACTAGTCAGTTACATAAATTTCTATGTAACATGAATGAACTAGCCACTAGTCAGTTACATAAATTTCTACAATCGATTGTACCCTTTAAAAACCTTAGAAGAGTGAATAGTTGGACTCCCTGTTCTAAAATGATTCCTAATTTACAATTGAAAATTCTCCATAAGGGACCATAGCTATAAAGAAGGAAGGTCTTAGGCACCATCTTTGCTCGTACAGGCGCACGGTCTCTACTTCATAGGACTAAGTAAACTATAAAGAATTGAGTTAGCTTTTGCGCCCGAATGATGTAAAGGTGTGTGCAATGTCGTGTGGTGCTATAGTGCCTGCAACAAGTGATGAATTAGGTCAGATAAATCTATCATGATTCGCCCACTTGAAGAAGCGGTTGAAGTCTAGTCAATCTAAGTTTTTTTATGGGCAAGATCTAGTATACCTACGAGTTGCAGAGCATATATTTAAACTGACTAGACTAGTAAGGGGCAAAGTGGAGAAAATGATGTACAATATTTATGCGAGTATAGATGAGACTGATCAGAGCTTTGAAATGGGTGATGGGTGGATAGGCTTATCGCAAGGGATGACTTGAGTGGTTTAGATTGGTGCTTCTGACTGCTCAGGTGGCTAATGATTAAGCATGGAATTAAGTTGACCTAGGTTGGAACTCTTCTTCTTCTTCTCTTTCATGGACCGATAGAATTAAAAAAAAATTTAAAAAAATTAAAAAAATTGAAGAGATTTGAGATTTTAAAATGGATTGGAAATGAAATAGGAATGGATATTTATAGCTTTTTGAGGTGATATTTTTATTATTCTTGAGGAGTCTAGAGGTAAAAGGAGCTGGCACAATCTGAGCAGTTGGATTATTGGGCAAATGTTGTAATCTTAGTCAAAAGTAAGGACAACAAATTTTTTTCCTCTTTCGACTTGTTTGCAAAGTAAACCATCACCACCCCACCTAACCTCTCTGCCAAAAATGGAGATTGTCCATGTGGCAAATAGCACACCGTGCACCGCCCACCACATCGATGGCCTCCATTTTTTGCAAGGGTACTCCTGGGGTGATGTATTCCCCTGATTCACTTCGAATCACATTATTGTGGTCCTAAATATTAATGGGCTTAAGTATGGGCTTGAAGTTGGGCTTAAAGTTAGGTATGGATTAGTTGATTGGGTTTGACTCAGTTGCCTAAGTTGAGCTGAACTGAATGGATTTAATTGGTGCTCTAATCAACTTGTTGGCTACTTAATGGGGTGTCTACACCATCCAACCTAAGATGAAAGGAAAACACAAATATCAGCTTGATCTAAAACTTCTGCACCTCCCAAGAAGTTTTTAATGGTGGGCATTCAATCCCTAATTTGGTCTACTTTGAGCCTCGAATCTTCCTCATCTTTTGCTTAATACCCTAAAATGATCTGGAAAATTGGCTGGACTGCGTGAGTAAAACCCTTACTTATTATAGTCAACCCCACAAAGCCCAGCCTGGACGGATTATCCACAAGGTGGGGGCAGGATGCAAGCTGCTTCCCCAAAAACAACCTCCATAGCCTTATAATTAATTGGGATCCAACCATTAAAATCTCGGGGTTTGCTAGAATACCTCTTGATATATTGCAATAAGATATCCTGGGACTTTAGCCGCTGGGTTGGGTCCTTTTCAAGGACACAAGCCGTCTACAAAACTAGTACCATGATAGATGGAGATATGCAAAAACACTCCCACACTTAAATATTTCATCACTTTGATCATTCAAGGGTTAACAAGACGGTCCACATTCAATGGTCGATCCAAAGGGTTAAAATATTTCAATATAAGATCTGCTGTTGTTTTGATACCCTTCCAAGTTGAGGCCCATCATTTTAACGATTCTGATCATCGAAAGATGTCCCAAGATCAAAGGAAGCAGGTAAGGTGCAACAACTGGGCTTTAACATACTAGCTAGGCCCGTGGGCTGGGTTCGAACCTATCATGTATACCAGTTATTTTTCGAGCCGGGCTTGAACGAATATCATTTTAGCCTGACTTGCATGGGCTGACTTCATGTGTACACGGCTTCTATTTCCAATCATCAATTAGGCAACACACAGATGTTGTATGTAGATCTTGGTTTTCATTTTCTATTGAGCATGCATGGCCCACCTGATGAAGGAATGAAATAGGAAGTGTCACCTGGGAAATATAGATTTTATCAACTTTCAGGCCAAACCAAAGACAAGTAATTTTTTGGGCTTGTGGTTCGGCCTGTTATGCTAGGTCTAAGCTGGGCTTTGGCTTAAGGATTATAATTTCTGGTGGGCCCAAACACTGGCCATCACTTCCCCTGGTCCATGTTAAAGAGTGAATTAGAAATTACACAAAACCAACTTAGACTAATTTAAATCCAGCCTATTGCCACACCTAGTTAGTGTTAAATTGTAAAATGCAAATTATACCAACCCAACTTAGAGCCATTTAAATGGGCCTGTTAATTGAGTTTAAAGCATGGACCCAATATTGAGTGTGTTGGATCCGAATATCCCTTTATCCGACGCAACTAACTCATTTGCCCTTTTGGACACTAGATCCTGGGGCAGTTCGCGTTCACGCGGGCTTTATGTTTAAATGGTATAGAGAGGATTATATTTGAATGGAGTCAACACTAGCCAATTAATCAAATTCTACTGTAAGTTAGATCTCGTAGAAACGTTAGGGTAGAGAATCCAAGAATTCAATGTCCTAAAATGACTCCTTAATCTGCAATTGAATATTCTGAGTAAGGGAGTTGTAATGTCCCAGATTTTCAATATTTTGGATTTCCAAAAATCATTGAAAATTTTCATTACAATTAATTTATGTTGTCACTTACTGACCATTAACACTTGGTGTTAGCCTATATGTGGGTGATACCAATAAAAAGTCGCACGAATCTAATTAATCAACCGTAGGAAGTTAACGAATCCGGTCGATCACTTAAACATCGAGTTTAGCCGTGATTTGCTCACACAGAGCCCAAATCTAGCAAACTTATTACTAACTAATCAAGACAACCACAACTAAATAAAGAGTATAACTAGTGATCAAATCTTAATTAACAAACTAAACTAAACCAGTATCCTTTTATCCTAAGAACCGACGGTTTAGGGTGATTATAATCGAATCATCATTTCCACTAGTTACGAATCGGACACATTAGGAACTTAGCGAATCCAAACCATAATCATTGTGCATAAGAAATCTCCCTATCAAATCCATTACAGAATGCCCTGATTATCTAAACAAGCTCTAAACCGCTCGTCAGTGGGCCACTAAACCCGAGACTATAAAAAGACGTACTTCTTAGTGGGCTTGACGTCCATCACAGGAGATCGAGCTATGGTCGCATCTTAAATTGCACAACTTGGACCCGCAGGCCAAGTGCATAAAATGTGTGAATGCCTTAGGTGAAAACTTAGAATTTAAGTGAAACTATTCCCTCTACTCTTTTGCGAAGTTGCAACTTTCCGACCCTTAGGTTTTAACCTAACTCGATGTGCGAGTTAAGGATATTTCCCCACACATTCGTATAGCCGCAGCCCCAATCGACTGTCGAACAGACTTCTAATCATACCCATCGATTAACACATGCAAATGGCAGGCCGATCATATTCATACGTGGATAATCATTAGAGCTAACTATCCTACGGTGTATATCAACCCCTACGCCCCATGGTGGCCCCAAAGGTTAGAAACATCATCCCATAGTGCTAGTATAATGAAAACCTAGCCCTTAAGGCCATTTGCACCACTTTTGGCACTATATGAAGCCTTCATTTGGGCACCTCTCCTCCCATACGAATTTCGGCAAGAGAAAAAGGGAGGAGAGAAAGAGGAGAAAGGAGGGGAGAGAGAGAGAGAGAGAGAGAGAGAGAGCTTGGGGTGTGGGTGTTGGTGCACCTCCACCCTCTCATCTCCTCTTTAGCTGTCTCGCCGTAACAAAAGCCATCGTTAGAGCTTTTTCGGCAATGATTGGAGGTCTTTCAATGATTTTCTCTAAAATCTTAACCCTATGAGTGTTGTGAATCGGGCAAATTATTGCAAAGGTGCAAACCATTATCTCTAGGTTATCTTTTATCAACCATTGAGTGTCTCAGTAAATGATTAATTATTTGTAGGTGAATCTGTGCATACTAATATGTTAACATTTTAATTTTTCTATAATATATGTTATTTGTTGGATTTTGATGCTCACATGTTTTGTGTAATGTCTAAGTGGTGGAATATGTTATTTTGTCGATGCTCACATGCTTGATTTAATACTTAAATAGTCGTATTACTTTATGCATACCCACATGTTTGACTTAATGCTTTAAAAAAATGTAGCACCCTACGTATGCTCACATGTTCGATGAAATGCCTAAGTGGTTGTGTAGTACAACTTATGCTATAATTGTGTGATGTAGTTTTTAGTTTATAATGATACTTAGGACTGCTATGATATTGGGTTAGTTGTTTAACCTCCTGAAGTAAAGGGGTGGCCTGAGTTAAGACGGTCACCCTAAGCTTGTTCGATTGACCCGGGTTGAACACGGACGACCGACAATATCTAGACTACAAGGGATGCTTGCACCCAATGCTGGTTGTTTCGGGGTTCTCCCAGGTCAATTAAATTATCTACTAGCCGATTGATCGTATATGTTTACAATGTATGACAGGACTAAATCGAATTTAGGATACGTCGTTCCTAATTGATGAGTCCATTCATAACCATTAGTGTGATATGATCCCACCAAGACTCATGAGCCAGGCATGGTGGTATGAGACACCGTGTCTGAGCTGTCGGCCTATGCTGGGGTGATGAGCCTCCCCATAGTGACCAGTGAGCACTGATGGATGTGATAAATTATTGTTTGAACGGCCCCCATCAAATTATTCAGCCGATGGTTCATTGCCAGAGTACCGTTCGAACGGTTAGGGTATGAATGGAATTGGGTGACGAGCCCATTCCTTGTGGTGATTTGGTTTTATGTGACAAGCCTGCACCTTATAATTGAGTGATCATACTCAGTTTGGGTGACAACCCATATCGGGTTGATCCTCATACATTCGGGTATCATGTCGTACCTTTGGAATCATTGATTTGTGAGATGAACAGGTGATACCTAAATTTGGATCAAGTTACATTGGTGAAGAGCCGTTACGCGTTATAACGAGCCACGTAATTCGAATAAGGATTTGTGATATAACGTTTGTATCTTAGCTTCGCCAATATACTAGATGAATGGAACTTAATAATTACTCGGCTAACATACGTATTCACCGCATTGCATTAGATAAGATTTGGCGACTTAGCGTTGGAGTCGCTTGTGATGGACTATTAGCATTTGCGAAATAGGCGTTGAAGTCGCTCGCTCGAGAGTGTTGGATTGTAAGGCGCGTGCATCATTTCATAATCTCATTTGCGCACTTAATAAGAGTATTGGAAATTGTTTGATTTCTTATTTTATCATTACTTGCACTGATTGGGTTGATAACATACGTAACTTGGAACTAATGGAACCACTGAGTTAGCTACTCACTCTCACTTAGGACGGTGTTTTAAAACACCAACCAAGCATATAATTGATGCAGGTACTAGTGCCACCACCGTTATGCGTCGGAGGATTGTGCGTAAACTGAAAACTTTGCACATTAACCATCTTGGATATGTATATTGTGACTTGTATAATCCTAATTTGGGCGGACACCACTTTTTAATTGTACTTTAACTGTTTACCATATATTTATTAAAATTTTATCTCTACCTCGCTTTGGTTCCGCTAAGTTGAATTGCGCAACTCTAATCATTCGTGTATGGAATGAATGTAAATCTGAATGAGGACACATATGTATTTTATTAAGTTAACACCTGGGAACTCGAGATTGGAATATATGTACTTAGGTACCGATTTTCGGGGCGTTACAAAATCAGGGAAGATAACTCATTGGAAGAGGATCTAAGTGATTATAGCTCTCTGGAAGAAGATTTGTTAATTGAATAAATTTTGACAAACACGAAGATTTTTGAGGAAAATGTTGATTTTGAGCAAATAACTGATTCAATGAATAGCTAGGAACACAACAAACAAGCGACAACAACAGTCACACTTAGAATGTTAGTTGTTAAAAGTAAATTGCAATATGGTGTTCACTGTCACGCCCCAAACCCGGAAATCGGATTCACAGGAATCCCGATCACCCAATCCGGTGCCGACAGCCTTCATAGTACCCCATTCTTGGCTCCTAGCATCCATACGCCAAATTCTGATCTTGTGATCCTACAAGGAGGATTTTTTTTTTTTTGTACATTTAACTCGTAATAAGTATAACCACAAGATTACCCAATTCACAAAGGCAACATCATCATCACATATCCACTAATATAATCATTTGATTACAATGCTTAAAGGAAAATACATCAATCGAAAATTAAGCTCCAGAAGATTGTTGCACGCTCCAAGCTCAACACTGCTGCAACCTAACATCACCTACACGCATCTATAGTGCATAAGCTTATAAAAAGCTTAGAGGGTGGTGTAAGTGCGTGAGGGGGAGTGGGATGGTCAGCGCTGTCAGCGTCTGGACGGACGGCTGATGGCGGCTCCCACATATTGGATGGTTGTGATGCAACACATACATCATGTGGTGGGGCCCACAGATCTAGCTGACGGTCCGGCAGCTACATGTTGCTGGACGTCAGACTGATGGACAGTTGGATTCATCGTACATATGAGGTGAGTCCACGCGTGTGGGACCCACCAAGTTAGCTTGTTAGTATACACCCACGTCAGTACACACACTTCATGTTAGCCACCCTCACTAAGGCCTCAAGTGTTGAAACGAGGTATCTCCACTCGGTCTGCCAGTTGAGCTATGGATCTGGGTGTGTCCAGACCCTGGACAGCCCGGATGTAAATGCACTTCTCGGTGGAGTCCCACCATTCATGATGGATGGTGCGGATGAAGCACAAATTAGTGGGGCCCACTTCATCAAAACGAATAAAAAGAGAGATGGAGAGAGAAAAAGACAGTGATGGAGGGACCCTGCCACTATGGGTCCCTCATGATTACAACATATACATCATAATGGGTCTCACCTACAAGTGGGCCCTCAAATGCAAATCAACGGTAGATCACCCACCTTAGATCTTCTTGGACTTTTTCTTCCATCAATGCATGCTAGAGATATAATGGATGGACTTCAACGGTCGAGATCGACTTAGGATGGTGGAGATGGGAGATAGGAAGGTGGGCCATAAAAGCTCTATCCATGGAGATTGCTTGGACGTTGGAGTCTCATGAGGTTTTCTTGGAAATGAGAGAGAGAGAGAGAGAGAGAGAGAGAGAGAGAGAGAGAAGTGGTGAGGTGGAGTGATGGGATGAGATGGTATGGTGTTTGTTGACTTGAGGTAAGAAATGAATGAGATGGGTATGGGTTATGTAAGAGAGAGTTGACTTGGAGAATGAGAGAGGGACGGACTTGGTAAGGTTATGTACTTTACATTTATTCATGGATTGATGTGACCTATCGTAGAGATTCTCTCGAAATCTGCAGCACGCGGCGTTTCATCAGAAAAATACGCGGGCCCACATCTTCTGGCCCAAGTATCGGATCGATACGCGAGTCACAGCGTTGGAACCGCGGTGACGGCACAATCGCTCACGCCCCGAAATTTGAGTACCTG
This sequence comes from Magnolia officinalis, assembly GCA_021015155.1. NCBI lineage: Eukaryota > Viridiplantae > Streptophyta > Magnoliopsida > Magnoliales > Magnoliaceae > Magnolia > Magnolia officinalis. The sequence continues at coordinate 82,523,236 of JAJHSJ010000006.1, forward strand.
AATAAGGTCTTCGAGACCCGAATCCTAAGGTGTGAGTTATAATATAATGACATTTATTACAATCCAATTGATTCAATCAAATTCAATCGATACTCAACGTCATCTAAAAGAAAAATACAGCTAAAATGTTTATTAAATTCAACTCTTTTGATAGTTTGTCCTTTCTACATCAAAATTTGAACATAAACTAAACCTAAATAATAATAATAATAACTGAATTGAATTAAAACTAAACCTAATTTTCAAAAAAAAAATAAAGCTAATAGTAGAGGCCTGCCTGCTCATAGTATTCCAGCTCTGCACCTGTGCATTTGTTTTAGTAGGATGAGCATAACAGCCCAGTAAGGTCATTTCTTACCCAAAATTTAACATGTTCAGATAATATCAATTTTATAACGATGAAGGAAATAGAATACAGATAATAGAATTTAACAACAGAATTGTGAAAATGCAATACATGTGATATTTTCATGAATACTCATAACATTTATATTATTTCTTACAACACCGTACCCAAACGGATGATCACATTACATTAACGCACACGCACTGGTACCTCATGGCGATGGACCCATTTATACGTTAGTTGGTCAGACTACTGCTCCAATTATACCTCTGACGTATGTCCGCGCACATAATTGCCCTCATACGCCGTACACAAAGGAGACTCCAAAGGATCTAGTGAGTTCTAGGGTCTTTCACCCAAGGGACACAATTGCCCTACTTGCTGGATTTAGGGTCTTTCAATCAAGGGACACGATTGCCCTACTTGCTAATTTAAGGTCTTTCACCCAAGGGACACGATTACCCTACTTGCTTACGTTACATCCAACATATTAAATTTGATGCTCAATGAATGGTAGAAATACATGTAAGATGAATAATTATTTCACAATAAAAAAATATCAACAATATAATTCTAATTAATAATTCTATATTTAAATTTTGTTGAAACTTTAATAATTCAAATACTTAAATAAAATATTATTTTAGTATTATTTAATTTAGAAATTTCTATGAAATAATGTACAAGAAATTTTAGTTCCAATTCCAAATTTTTGTAAATTTTCTTAAACTTAAGTTCATTTAAATTTAATTTAATTAACTCTTTAAAATTTCAGAATTAAAATTCGGATTTTAATCTTTACAGAAACAAAAATATTACACTGATTTCTATTATCTAACCTTAATAATATAATAAAAAATTTTAGTTAATAATTTAAGTTAATCTAAAAATTTATCTGATTATTTTAAATATAAATTCGGGATTTTATTATTTATTTATTTATTTTGTAGATACCGCTGAAGAATGTTGGAATATCATGTATATTCTAAAATCATAATTTATTTATTTATCTAATTATGTACGGATATAAGCTAATTATTTCATTCTGAATTCTAATTTTCATAATTTACAAAATAATTATATGGACCTCATATTTAGATTTATTTTTTTTTTTAATCAGACTTTAAATTAGTATGAATTGAAAGTTTAATTTAACATCGGGTTAAGATTTTGATTTAAATAAAATAATCATCTAAATTAAATCATATAAATCCCTAAATGCTTAAGATTTAAACTTATAACGATTTAATTTGACAAGAGGGATTCTAAAACTTCTAAATTAGAATACAAACTTAGTAAAATTATTTTTATCTATTTTATTATTATTATTATTATTATTATTATATTTCTTAAATTTAGAAATAAATTTAGTTAGTATTTATTCTAAATCAACTAATTTAGATTAATTACAATAACTCAGATTTAAATCTTAACACTTGATTTCGGAAATAAAAGATATTATGATCTAATCTGCAAGTTAATTAGATTCAGTAATTAATAAAATTCAGAAAGCAGATATCATGTATAAATGAATTTGTAAATATTTATTAAAGTTATTATAAATAAATTTCAGAAAATATATAAAATCAGAAATTTCATAAGTTGAGGAGAATCACCCATATAATAATCAACTGCAATAATATTTCTATTAAAAAATTTTGGGAATAAATTTCATAATAATACCTGAAAATGATAAACTTCAGGATAAGATCACCTACCTTAAAAGTTTGATGATCCGTCTCCGCTCTAATCTCTCTCTCTCTTGTTCTACAGAGCTCTCTCTTTTCCTCTCTCTCTTGATCTACCCGATTCTCTCTCTCTCCCTTTTTGATACAATTGAAACTTTGTTTATATCTTTCCTTCTTTTTTAATGGATGTGAGGAACGAGGCGGATGAGTGAGGGATGTAGGTAGTTTCATTTCGTGGGAGGGTTCGGCGGCCATTACCGTACAAAAAGGAAGGAAAGTGGAGAAAGTGGTTAGTCGTGCGGAAGATTTTTTATTTTTTATTTTTTATTTTTTAAAGATATGGTGGGTCCCACTAATGATAATTTAAATCTACTCCATCCATCATCTTGGCCAGGCCAAGAGAAGACATAAGGCAAAAAATGAGTCTGATACAAAACTCAGGTGGGCCACACGCAAGCAGACGGTGGGGTTAGTTCCCACAAAAAAAAAGGTTGTTACCGCTAGGGTACAAGTTTCAAGTCAATTCGACTCCGATATGCAAGACTCGGCTTAGGATCGCATGCAAACATCGGATACAGGTCGAGGGTTGCCGGAATTTGACCGGGAGGACCGCGGAAGCCTACGGAACGGTACGGGCTAGGATATGAGTCTCACATTCACACTCCCTCTTAACTTAGTGGTTAAACTAGATCAATTGAGTAGTATTAAAAGCGAAAACAATAAAAGACAGAGACGTCATTTTTTATATAAGAAGCAAAGAGCATCAAGCGACTAACTCATCAATACATCGCCACATTTATAGCTTTTCTTTGTCAAATGACCAGAAATGTGAGGGGGTTGTTTGTACCAAAAATTGTCCAGACCAGATAAATGGTGTGGATTGATCCATGTGGTATAAAAGATATTTGAGAAGCATGCACTAGAGGTTAGATTGTCCTTTCAAGGGTGTTTTTGGTATTTGGGTAATCTCCAGATAAGAGCAAGCAATTGTTTCAGCCACGTCAGCTCTAGAGTACGTTATAAGAATCCAACGAAGATAAGATCATGATCAATAAATGTAATTACTCTTTTCCAACTAGTTACATGGGAAAGCGCCACGTGGACGGGCGATTATTCCCCCCTCTCTAAATCTAAAACCAAACTATAATCCAACACAAAACTGTGTATCTAGGTTTAGTTCTCCACTACTCATCAACAGTGGACCCTTAGGTTATTTCTAGTTTTAGTTTGTCCTTGCACATACGCTAGACCGACTCTTAGTTGTAATTCCCTTCAATCTGCACCTGCGTGTCAGGTCTGAATGAAGATCTTAGCTTAGGAATTCATCCACCTACACTCATACGATGGGCCGACTATAGTTGTAATCTCCAATATTGCATTTACCTTGCTCATTAGCATGTTGTTCCCTGAAGCACCCTTCTACTCTCAACCATGTCGGTGATCTCATTGTAGTGGTAAGTTACACATCATTCTCACATCCATCTTTCCTTCTTCTTCTTCTTATTTTTTTCTGTTCGACTATACAACTATTGCACCTTTGAAAGTTCTTAATTTTCAAGGTAAAAAAGAACTCATTTTGAAGAAGTCCCGGCGTTGCCAATTGGTAGAGGAACGAGCGTATGACAGTTGGCTAAATAGTTGATCGGTTGAACCTCGACTGAACATCGCTCTATCTCGACGCCAGGGTCGATGGTAATAGTTTAAATCGGACCCTTAAACTAAAAATGAGGCAGATCCTTAAACTATGATGTATGTGTTTTATCTATGCCGTCCATCCATTTCTTCAGCTTATTTTAGACCCTTAAACTAAAAATGAGGCAGATCCAATTATAAGGTGGACCATATTATAAGAAATGGTGATTCAGCCCTTACTATTAAAATTTTCTTGGGGCCTAAGAAGTTTTGAATCAAGCTGATATTTGTGTATTTGTCTTATCCTTTGCATACGTGACCTAATCAACAGGTTGGATGGCAAATAAATATTACAATGGGATAAAAGTTTTTGACGGTGGGTGTTAAATCACTATTATTTTGTGGTGTGGCCCACCTGAGATTTATCTGCCTATTTTTTTAACTTATACTGTAAAACGATCCGGAAAAATGAATGGGCGGCGTGGATAAAACATATACACCAGTATCGACGTCGGCACCGGAAGGGTCACTGCCGAATCCGTGTCGGCAGTGGGCGCGGCTTGGGCGGATCCCCGGATCCACCGGAAACGGATTGGCTACTCCCATTGGCTGGTGGTCGGTGCTCCGTGGGACCCACCATGATGTATGTGCTTCATCCATGCCGTCCATCTATTTTAACAGACCATTTTACGATCTAAGAGAAAAAATGAGTTATATCCCAATATTAAGTGGACCACATTACAGGAAATAGTGTTGAATGAGCGTCGACCTTTAAAAAACATTTTGCGGCCATAAAAGTTTTGGATCAAGCTGATTTTTTTTTTTTCCCTTCATCTGGGGCTGTATGACCTAATCAACCAATTGGATTTCAAATAAACAGTACAGTGGACCTTAGGAGGATTTTAATGATGGATGTCCAATCAATATTGTTTTCATGTGGTGTAGTCCAACTGAGATTTATATATCTCTTATTTTTGGGATCAAGCCATAAAATGATATGTAAAAATGGATGAACGGAAAGGATGAAACATATACATCATGGTGGGGCCCACAGAGCACCGACCATCAGCCACGGGGCTGGTGTCAGGGGGAGTAGCCAATCCGTTCCCGGATCCACCGGGGTGGGTAGGTGGATCCCTAGGTGCGAGGCCCACCTTGATGTGTAGCTTACATCCACGCCATCCATCCGTTTTGAATGTTCATTTTTGGAAATAATTTTAAAAATGCAGTAGACCCAAATCTTAGGTGAAACGCACAACAGGAATTAGTAGTGATTGAATCCTCACCATTAAAATCTTCTTGGGGCCACCGAAATGTTTGTTTTCCATCCAAACTTTTGATAAGGTTACAAAGATCTAGACCAAGGTTCCACACAAATATCAGCTTTGATCCAAATCTTTCGTGACTCGCAGGAAGTTTTTAATGGTCAATCACCATTGTTTCCCGTGGAATGGTCCTAATAAGATTTGGATCTGCTTTATTTTTTGGATCATGCCCTAAAATGAGCTGTCAAAACGGTTGGACGGCGTGGATATAAGGAAATCCAACCGTCGATATTAGGAAAATACATCAAGGTGGGCCCACAGTCAGATCCACCTGAGCCGCGCCTGTCTGAGTAAAATACACCTCAGAACGGTGGGAAATCCAACCGTGGATATAAGGAAAATACACCTCAGAATGCGATGATCCGGACTTGTCATCCATTGGTCTCACCGTAGATGGGCAGTATGAAAGAAACAACATCTCTCTAACAAGTGATTACACCGTCCGTACGAAGTTGGGTAAAATGAACGGTCAAGAGGAGTTCCCAACTTACCTTTGTATGTGTTGGTCTCTTCACAGTCACGTATTTATCACGTGCCAGAAAGCCGCCAAAAGGACGGATGGAAATGCTACAGTAAATGATGGTGCACCAAATTAGCATACACCATCACCATAGGATGTATAGGTGGCAGGTAAACTCAGGGATTTTGCGTCGTGTAGATCCAACGTACTACCCACCGTTTATCACTGACCCAAACAAAAACCTTAAGCACTAAAGTAAAAACAAACCAACATCCGTATCTTAAAAATCGCGTCTCACCTTGACTTTGTTTTAAATAGTACTCTGGATTTCACTGAGAAGATAGAAAAAATTACCACTGTAGACCATCGTGGTGGCTTACAGTATTATGATACACCATCGTCTACCATGCATCAATTTCCATTCCTGAAAAGCCGATGAAAACGACGGACGTGGATTGGATACTCCCCCGCTGTTCCGATGTCAGAACATACTGTGACTCTGAGGCGCCTACCGTGATGTACGGGTCTATCCACACCGTCCATCCATTTTTACATATAATTTTAAATTATAAGAACAGAAAATTAGTCAAATAAAGGATAAAGTGGATCACACTTCAGATCTCAGCTGTGATAATGATGCCCACCGTTGAAGCCATCCTAGGCCGACCTTTATTTTTATTTTCATCTAAACTGTTCATAAGGTCATATAGAACCCGTATGAAGTCAAAATAGAGATATCAGCTTGATCAAAAGCTTATTAGGATCCCTAGTGGGGGTGGCTAACAGTGATGTGTGAAAGAAAAAAGAGCTTATGAGGCTCCCAAGAAGTTCTTAATGGTAGGATTTTAATTACCTAATGTGTGGTCTACTTAGGCTTCTATATGCCTCATTTTTCTATAATAGACCCTAAAATATATGGAAAATTTTATGGACGGTGTGGATAGCCCCTGTCTATTCCGACCTCGGGACATTGGGTTAGTACGCAATCCTCGGCCGAAAACGACCGCCCACGTCGCCTTGCCATTCTTATAACAGGTCAGCATGTTTATCAAAACTAAGAAATCCGCGTCCGGATGCCAGGGGTGAATGGAGTTCATGCAACACCTGTCATACGGGGAGTTACTGTAACCTAAAGCTCCTGGGGCCTACCAGATATCTATGTAAAATCCACTCCGTTCATCACTTTATCCAGATCAGGTTAGATTGAGAACCGAAAAATATAGGCAGATCGATATCCGAAATGTCTGTGGGCTCCTAGAAGTTTTCGATGGTCACCATTGTTTCTGATAGTGTAGGATAAATGAATTTAGATCTATCTATATTTTTGGGATATCGTCTTTTTATGTGATGTTAAAAGTGATGGATGGACTGGATTTTACATGTACATCACGATGGACACCGCAGACCTTTGGGTTACAGGAACTCCCTCTGAACACGAGTTATAGAAACTCCCGTCCCCAGATGGAACTGATACTAGAAAGAGAAACGTGACTTTCTAAAGAGAATCGCGCGGGTGAGATGGAGAAGAGAAACGCCCATTTCATGATATATCTAGCGTGTATAATAGATCTTAGCCACTGATTCTTCAAAATTTTGATTTTTCAGTCCCGATCGCGGCCCATTGACACCCTATTCAGAAGGACTGCGCACACTTGAATTTCGTAGACACGCAGATGGCCCGACCTGCTCAGACGGATTGCTACGCGAAGCAACAATCAATCAGATCCACCCCATCCATCAGATGAACCATAAAAAATTCACCGTTAATACTAAAATTAATTTTTATTAAATCTTTAAGTGGGCCATACAATAGGGAACCCTGTGAAATCATGAAAAAAAATTCTAAGGGCTTGTTTGTTAACGCTGAAATTTCGGAATTTGGAAAATATTGGTGTTTGTTAACACGGAAGAAAGAAAGCGCTCCGCCATTTTATGCCGAAAGTTTTCAGTGCAGTTGATTAGGGGATCAAGAATATACTCGTTGATTTTTTTTTAATTCAAAATTATCCTTTGCGACAAAGATTTTCTCCCTTACAGTGTACACATCTCAACTTTTAGCATAGGCACTCCTCTGAGCCCACCATGATTTATGTGTTAAATTCTCACCGTTTATCAACTTTTTTATATTATTCTAAAGCATGATCCGAAAAAAGATGGTTTAAGTCAATGACACCACATAAAGTAGTGGGACAAGAATAACTATTGTTAAAACCTTCCTGATATCCACCGCGAAGCTTATTTGCCATCAAATTTCTTTATAAGGTCATGTAGACCTCGATGAAGAAAAAACATAAAAATTAGCTTGATCAGAGCCTTATGTAGCGTTGAGAAGTTTTCAATGATAGGCACTCAATTCCCACAATTTCTTGTAGTGTAGCCCACTTAAGTCTTAGATTTGCTTTGTTTCTTGTCTTAATTTTTAAAATAATATGAAAAAAAAAAAAACATAAATGGACGACATGGATAAAATATATATCATTGTAGGCTTCACAAAGCCCTTAATTGTCCATATTTAGGTACATCTTGGTGAGGTAGTACCCCATCCCCTCCTAGATTTGGGGGCAAATGCCTTTCGCAAGAAGTTTTTGTAATGTAATCTTAGGTGAAGCTCACAGTTATATTTGCAATAAATCTAATCTGTCCATCTGTTTTGAGATCATTTTAAGACTTGAGAAAAAAAAAATGAGAATCATACCAGACTTAAGTGGGCGGCATTAAAAGAAAAGGTGGGTAGGAAAATTCCTATCGTTGAAAGCTCCCCGGGGTCAACAGTGATATTTACATGCCATCAATATCATTCATATTGTCATTCCTAGTGAAAAGAACTCAAACCATAAATATTAGCATGATTAAAAATTTTGTGGCTCCACTAATATTTTAATTATGGGTGCCCAATCCTCGCATTTTCGGCCAATTTAAGTATTGGATACTGCTCATTTTTAGCACTATGTTCTAAAATCATCTCATAGATCGGATGGATGGGTGAATTTCACACAAACACCACGGTGGGCCCTATTTAGATTTCCATCTATATTGAAAGCTTATTTTAGGGCATTATTCAAAAAATAAATTAGTTTCAAATTTTAGAAGGCCGTTTGTACAAAAAACAATGATGATTGACCATTAAAAAAATTCTTTTGAGGCACAAAAAATTTGGATCATGTAGATATTTATGTCATCTTTTCATCTAGTTGTTTGCAACCTTTTTAATAGGTTAGATGACAAATAAACATTTCAATAAAATTCATTGAGTTCTTAAAAGCAAGAATTCAATCACAATTATTTTATAAGAGTAAATATGTCAAATTAATATATTTCAAATATTTCATTAGTTAGTTAACAAACAAGCTATTCTGGATTCACTATTAATTTTCCAACTTTATATTCAAATTTCGAATTCATACTTCAAATTCACACTTCAGATTTTAGATTTAACAAACGGGCCCTTGTGGTTTGAACCACTAGAGTTTAAAATATCTTCTTCTTCTTCTTTTTTGAAATTTTTTTAATATCAGTTCATCTTGGTACGTATCATAAGATGAATATACTGGAGGTAAAATTCAGAAGACGTTGAACACCACAAACAATTTGAACGATTTTTAACGGTAGTATATCACATCTCAAACTATTTCCCATGATCCAGATCCAAATATTCTTTCAACATGATTTTTGGAACCCTGTTCAAAAAAAAGGGGGCTCACCCGATGAACAGTCTGGATCTTATCCATGTCAAGTCCTTCCATCCACGTCAGCTCAAGTAAGATCCACCGTATCTCCGAAAGTCACGCAAGCGTTTTCCTTTTCGCGAGATAGACTCGTACAAAACGAAAAATTAACCTTTTTAACGCCAATCGCGCGGGTGTAATAGAGAAGAGCAACGTCTACCACATGCTACATCTCACTCATGTAATAAGTCTTAGACACTCATCAGGATATTCGATCTCAACCATTCAAAAAAAGTAAAATATGGATGGAAAATATCATCATCTAGCCCAGGATTCGACGTATAAAATAGATCGTCAGATGAATTATACTTAATATTTATTTGTAAATTTAAGAATATCCTATCTTATTTTATGTTATAGAGATTAAAAAAAAAATCTATAAAACATGATAAACAGTTAAGATCAAGCCATCTATGTCCTAATTCTGATCGTTTGGGATAAACGGTTAAGATCAAGGTATCTTTGTCCTAGGAGTCGGGTCTTTCCCGTGCCGCGAGAGAGACTCGCTCCTTCCTTGCACGCGGGATCGTGTCTCTCGACTCTCATCATCCGCTGGAGGGAACTGCGTGGTGTGTTTACGTCACCTAATTATTTAGCTTACCGTGATTTATATATATTATATCCACACCGTCCACCCATTTTGAGAGATCATTTTAGGTCGTGGGCCCAAAAATAAAGTATACTATACTGTGGAAAGTAGGGGGACAGTGAGGTCTACCGTTGAAACCATCCTGGGGCCACCATGATGTTTATTTTTAATCCAACCTGTTCACAAGGTCACACAGAGCTGGATGAAGGGAAGATAAATATCAACTTGATCCAAAACTTCTGTAGGCCCAGGAAGCTTTCAATGGTCAGTGTTCAATTGCCACTGCTCTACGTGGGGTGGCCCACTTAAACTTTGGATATACTTCATTTTTTGTCTCATGCTCTAACTTAATCTGGTAAAATAGATGGACGGCGTGGATATAACATATACATCATAATCAGTCCCACATAACTTTGTTCTCTTATGCCGGGCCAAAAGCCTCTCGCAAGGCTAAGTGGGACCACCGTGATGCTTTTGAGAAATCACTCAGTATATCCATTTTCTCAGATGATGGCAGGAGAATGAGAAAGACACAAAACTCAAGTGGACACACGACATTAGACGGCGGGCATGAAAGTGCCTACCTAGGAAACCTCTCTGGGTCCGCCATGATTTTTATGTACCATCCACACAGTTCATTAGGTCATTCCTGATAGGATGAAGTGAAAACACAAAAGTATTAGCCCAATGAATCACTTCTGTGGCCCTACGAATGATCCATCCAACGTTGGAAGTTCGGTCCTAATTTATTTCCTGCTGTGGCGCCCACTTGAGTTTAATTTGTATGTCTCATTTTTTCCAATATCCTACCATTAGGGGGCAAAATGGTTATGCCATGTGAATTTTTCACAAGCATCCCAGTGGACCCACTTAGCTACCTTCCAAAACATTAAGTTGTCGCACGTGAATACTCCGTAATGAATAGACTGCACTCCATGATGAAGTGTCGTCTAAAAACATGTTACCGCCTTTTGAATTTTTGGACTCCTTAATGTATTCGCGCGTATGGTAATCTACGGAATTGAACTCCAATTCAAACATTATATAATGTATTAATCCACCTTTAATACAATACAATCCAATCCGGACCATCAATCCAAACAGGCCTAAGCAGATCCACTCAAAGGTGGATCATACCATAGTGATGACTGGAAGGGTTAGAAAATTTCTTAGGCCTACAGTAAGCCCACCGTAATATTTCTTTTTTTCATAAAGTTAAACATAAGTAGATGGAGGGAAAATATAAAGATCAGCTTAATTCAAAACTTTCCTAGCCCACAAGAAAGTTTTAATTGTCATTCACCACGGTTTCTAATGGTATGGTATATATATCTAGGAATTGAATCTAGAGCTACACACCAGCTGAACCAAGTCAAGCTTGGTCCAACCCAGCTCCGCTCAGCTTGGCCAGCAAGCTATCCTAGCTTGAACTTGGCTCAACTCAGTCATTGAGCCTGGCTGGCCAGCTCAACTCAGCGTAGCTTGGTTAGCAACTTGAGCCAAGTTTGAGCCGAGTTCTATAAATTGAGTTGGAGTTTAGGTTAAGATTTTATATATATATATAATATATTATAATATATATAATACATGTAATGTATATAATATATAGTTTATTTAAATATATAAATATTTATATTAAGTGAACAAGATCCGAGTTGAATAGGTCAAGTTTCAAATCAAGTCAACTCGAACTTGGTCTAGCTAAAACTCGGCTCAAAATTTTTTCAAGTTCAAAAAATCAACTCAACTCGGCTTAAAAAATAAAACTCAATTCGAGCCAAGTCAAGCTTTTTCGAGCCAATTCGAGCAAGTTAACCGAGCTAACTCAGTTCATGTATAACTCAAATTAAATCTTCTTTATGTTTTGGAACCACATTTTAAAATAAGCTAGAAGAGGGACGGACAACATGAATATATATATACATGCACACACTATAACAACCCGTCTATTTTTTAACGGTAGGAACTATATCCCACTTTTTCCTTTGGTGTGGCCCACTTAAACCTTGAATCTACTTCATTTCTTGGCCCATGTTCTAACATCATCTAACAAGACAAATGGATGGAGTGAATTTTCCACATCATCTTTTGTGAATCCCACCATGTTTTTTTTAAAAAAAAAGAAAAGTAAAGAAAGTAACGTGCATAGCACGTCATTCCTCTCACGTAACCAACCCCAACCCCTCCCCGATTTTCTCTCTCCTCTCCATCTTTCCTTCTTCTTCGTCGTGCCAAGCTTCCACACGAACCAACCCATTCTTGCACGCCATCTTGCACATGGGACCCACCTTACCGATTTGAACCATCCATCAGGTTCAGACTCCAGAGAGAGAGAGAGTTTGGATAGAGAGTTTGAGAATGAGGGAGAGAGGGTGTGCACTCCACACATCATCTGAATTGACCCATTGTCATTGGGTTCAGTCGTAGCACCACCGACTTCAACGCCTTGCATCAGCCATCTAATAAGGAAGAAAGGAGAAGGTGGAAGAAAGAGAAGGACCAGAGGAGAAAGAAAGAAGAAATGAAAGAAGCAGGAGAGACAGATGGAGAGGGAGAGAGTCCAAGAGATAAGGATTCTCCAACCATTTGCCGACTTAACACTGTATTTTCGAGAGCTGGCTGATTTTCAGAGTGAAATTTGGACTCTTAAGTGCCTTACAACAGGTAACATTCTTTTGACTCATTCAATTCATAAATAGCGTGATATTTGTGCCTTCAACTCTAATGACTTATCTAATCGACTCGCTGAGTCAAGGCACTGAGTCAATTCGATAATTTTTATATTTAATTTCGTAAATATGAAAACTCTAAATCATTAGGCTTATAATCAAATTGCGTGTTTCCATATAGAGATCTCCATTAATTTGCGTATAAATGCTCATTGAGTTGCATCAACTATGCATGGTTTGAACTGAGTTGAAATGGAGCATAGTCGGATCGTCAATATGTTAAGACCAATTATACATCAAATTATAACACACTAGATCAAGTAGGTGATCTTCCCGGCTGAAAATTTTGCGTACACTGTACTATTACGTTACCCTGCAAATTTTGTTTATTTGATTAATTGTTACATGCTTTAAATCTATTTGATTACTTGTAGCATGTTTTAGATTTATTTGATTAATTGTTGTATGATTAAGTATTTTAGATTTTATTGAATTACTGTTATGGGTTATATATCGAATTTATTATTGTTACGTGATTTAAGTGATTATGGTTAAGTGTTAAAGAAGGAATTTATTTTATTATAGATTGAAAAATGTATTTAAATTATGGGTAATTTGCCTTGAAATGATTATTGTACTTTTGGTTTAATGAGTGCTCTACCTTGAAAGGATTTTTATAGTATTTTGTTACGGGTGCTTTGCCCCGGGTCATTCCCGAAAGGTTTGGCACGGTATGGGTGCTCTACTCAGGGTCATTCCCGAAAGGATCGGCACGAGTGCTCTACCTTGGGTGATTTCTTAAAAGGATCAACATACACAGATGCTCCGCCCTAGGTATTTACCCTAAAAGTCTATTCACCAAGTGCTTTACCGAGAGTTATTCCCTAAAAGGATCAACACACACGGGTGCTCTGTCTTGGATTGAACAAAAAACAATCTTGGATGACTGTCTTATCTTATTTTGTTACTTTGAATACCAAATCATTTATATTACCATGTAAAATGCTAATTCAATTCTTGTAATTGATCATGTTTATGTTATTATGTTATATTGGTATTATTGTTGAATTTTCAATTTTGATAAGTATGTAACCCTACGAGCCGTCGCGCTCACACCCGTATAGATTTTTTGTAGGGTTTATATATGAAGAACCTGTTGGGCAAGATTGAAGATTTTTTTCCTCTTGTTTCTTTTGAAATTAATTAAAATTTAATGTATTTTATTATTATTTATTTTTAAATATCATTGTAATTAAATATTCAAGGATTGATTTGTGTATGTTATTTAATGACAATTATTTTTTACCCTTTTATCTACTTTGATTGCCTTGAAAATCATAGAACTAATGTGGGTTGCAGTGCATTTTTTTTAAAAAAAAAGTCAACTCATAGTTTGAGAATTCGGATTTGAGCCTGGCCAACTCGAGTACCAAATTTCGGGGCATGACACACACACACACTCATCCAAGTGGACCACATGGTAATGTTAACACCCACTTATCCAAAGTAATACTTAATCCAGTGCTGCATGAGAGATGGACGTGGCTTATATGGATTCATGACTATGCAGCGCTTGATATATGTGTTTTATATCTATGCCATCCATCTGTTTGCCAAATCATTACAGGGTACAAGCTAACAACTGCATTAGATCCAAATCTCACGTGAATTACAGCACGTGAAATAATGGTGATTAAATACCCACATTAAAAACTTTTTGGGGCATTGGAATGTTCACTTGTCATCCAACCTGATAATAATGTCACAAAGACATGGATGGAAGGAGGGCACAAGTATCAATCTGATCTTAAACTTTTATACCCCTTGAGAAGTTTTTAATGGTTAATCATCACCATTTCTTGTAGTGTGGTCCACCTGAGATTTGGACTTACTGTATCTTTGGGTTAATATCATAAATTGTTATGAGGAAGCATATAAAGGGAGTGGATATAAGATACACACATCATAGTGGGCCCAAATTCAGGATCCATGGTGGATTCAGAGATCGATCGGAGCCACACTCACTGGATCGTTTTAGATCAGATCCAAGCACTCCACATGAAAGAGGTTTTTATTTCATGCATCTGTCGAATTTTGAGAGAAAAATCTCATCACAGGTGACCACGCAGATGGAAAAATTAGCACACGGTGCTCATGTAGTTATGGGCCACAGACAGCTCTAAATTTTTTTAAATGATCCTGATGTGGATTCACAACTGTCTAATTAAAAGTGAATGGATTAGATCGGCCGAAAAAGTAGCCATAATCATTGATTTAGTGAGTCCCACACTCAATTCTCAAAAGGCTCTCTTGACTTCTGCAAAAAGTTAATGTCATTAACTTTATGACATAATAATTGAGGGCTATTTTAATTAATAATGTGAATGTGTAGGTATAGACACCCACCCTAAGATGATAAGCTAATTAAGTTTGAACTAATGGATGAACAACCAAACCCCAGTCATAAACCATAACCTTATAAACCTAAACCTTAAGAACCGTTGCCATATACCCTAAACTCATCCCAGTTAACCCAGATAGCTTAACCTCGAACCCTATGAACCTAAAACCCTAGAGCCATGAGTCAGCTCGACGAGTCAACTCACCCAGTCAACATACCCAATCCAACAACTCAGTCAACTCACCTAGTTAAGCACGAACTTAAGTCTAATCGGAGAAATGGTTGAAACCTTAAAGTAGCAACCCTCACAGTAGAGCCTCCACATATTTGGAGGATGCTTCCTGCCAAAGCATGGAGTTCAAGTGGGGATCGATGACAATCAAACCGCCGCCCGCCACGTAGCACTCTCTCTCTTTGGGGCAACGTCCCTTGAGCATGTGTAACTCCTTTTTCGAACATTAAGTGTGCGATTGAAGTGCATTTACTTCGATGCCCATCTCCTTACCCAAAATTATCATTTTACCACCTCATCCAACACATGAGATGATACCATGTGGCAATCTTCAATCTCAACCATTCAATCACTTTTTGCCCCTAGGATCACTAGGAATTACCATAAAACCTGAGTTGGGAGGCTATAAATAGTCCACTCCCCTTTTCATTTCAAGCATCGACTCTCATTTGGATCCATTCTCATTTTAGAGAGCACATCCATCAGGAAGCATTCCTCTGCCAAGGAGAGTGAGAGTGAGTGTGTGTGTGTGTGGTGTGGTGTGTGTGAGAGAGAGAGAGAGAGAGAGAGAGAGAGAGAGAGAGAGAGCCAAACTCCGGTTTAGCCTAGTCTAGCCAGAGTCTAAGCCATCCAAGTTCAAATATGAGCCACTTAATCTAGCTTCGTAACATTACTGTTCAGCCGACCATTCAAGCTTCTATTAGTTTCATCAAATCAGCGCAGTAGCATCATGCAACATTCATTCTCGTCTCAATCCCTTTACTCCTTATATACATCAACATCATAGTACATTTTCATCATTTTCACGCATCCGACTGGCGGACGTATGCTTTGAGGCTTGCCGATATAATCGAATCTTGGCCACCATAAACTATAACTAGTTAGCCGTCGTTTATCATATACACTGCATTCTATTGTTTTCTCGTATACGACTGACGAACGTATATTCTAAGACCTGTCAATATAATCGCAATAGGTCCATCATAAATTAACCTTAGCCAATTGGCCGTCGTTTTATCATAAATATCCATACAATATCATAAGCATCACATACATATACCATGCACTTGATCGTTTCGAACGTATGTTATCCAGTTTGCCGATATAGTCGGACCCTACCCATCGAAAATTCGGATCAGTCAATCATCACCGCTATTGCATCGCATTAAATTTTCTGCACGCGAGAACTACCCTTATTTCTCAGAAATTAGCCAGATCTTGTAAAGTAAAGACTATACATCCTACGGACAGAGCGAGTGTCTAATACCTTCCCTCTTTGTAACCGCGGTCCCTTACTTAGAATCTCTACAACTTAGAGTTAAGGATCTTCGGGTCCCCAATCTTAAGCGTTTCTACGAGATTTAATTGACCGTAAAATCGTAATAATTAGTTAGTGGCGACTCTAGTAAAATATTACGTCATTTTACCTCTTTTAACGAAAGCTCTCGAACGAGACAACCGGTATAAAAAGCGAGAGTCGATCTCCCATCCCCTCGGGAAATCCGCCCTCTAACATCAACGGTATGGTATGCCACGACCTCACCACGTTGGCTGACGGTACCAAGTTATATGAGACTCACTATGATATACATGTTATGTTCACACCATCCATCCATTTTAAGGTATTATTTTAGGGCATGAGCATAAAAATAAGGTAGATCCAAAGCTAAAGTGGATCACACCATAGAACGCTTCTTAGCTGATATTTGTTTTTTTCTTCAATCCAGCCGTGAGTAATCCTATAAACAGGTTATGGCAAATAATCATCATGGTGGGCCTAAGGAAGGTTTCAACGGTGTGCCTCGTTGTCCCCTCTACAGTATGGTACACTCAAACTCGAACTTTGGATAGTGAGCGATACCGCGTGCAAGGAAGCAGCGAGTCTCTCTTGTGGCACGTAAAAGACCCAAATTCTCTTATAAATCTCATTGTTTTCGCAGGTGATATTTTCTTTTCACCCTCCATCTCAGTCGTGCGTGTCCCATTGCATTCCTACGGTGCGAGGAAAGATGGATTTTCATGAATAGCAGACTGCTGGGGCCCACGCGCTGAGTACAAGCCGTCAGAATCACTGCCGGCTTCCGTCCGACGAAAGCGATAAATAGGACTCGCAGACGATGGGTAACGCCGAGGAGGAGTTTTCAGCTCGGCGGAAGAAGAGAACCAAAGAAGTAATGGGGAGCGACGTTCCGTCCGTCGAGATGAAGGGCGACGTCAGATCCATTGAGCATAAATCCTATGCTCGGGTGGGGTTCTTGGGGAATCCTAGCGACGTATATTTTGGCCGTACGATCTCCTTCAGTCTCGGGAACTTCTGTGCGTCCGTCCATCTGCAGCCGTCGGATGATCTCGTCATCCAGCCTCATCCGACGCATGATCTTGTCCGGTTCGACTCGTTGCACCATCTGGTTAGATCTCTCTCTCTCTCTCTCTGTCGATCGGTTTTGTTGATTCTGGTATGAGGTTTTTGGCATTGGAGGGAGGATGTCGTTTTTGGTAAGGCTCGCTGGACTGTAATTGACCGGTGCGGATTTTGCTAGTGTACGCTTGGACGATCGGTTTCGTGATCCGGACCGTTCATCGGGTGCCTGTGACGATGAACGAGAAATGTGAATGATTGGATTGTAATATGACCAACCAATCAGTGAATTTCGTTATGGATGGTTGGCAATGAAAGTGTCCAATGGTCCAATGGTCCAGATGCAATTGGAGAAATATTCATTGATTGGATGGTTAGAATTATGTGATCTGTGTGATTTTGGGACGGTGGCCCATCCACAGCGTGGTGTAGCAGATGGACGGTCTTGATAAGAGACTATGAATGTCTGGTGCGTTTGACTGGAAATGACATCCATAATTTGGTTTTAATGGATTTTTATTTTATTTTATTTTATTTTATTTTTTTGAAGATTTGAGATTTTTTTTTGAAATTCACAAAAATTTCATTTCTCAATCGTTAATTATACATACTGTACATGTTGGTATTCGACCATTAATCCGGTCAGCTCCATGGCCCACCATGGATGGGCCATTGCCCAAGAACTGCAGCCATCGAGCAGGAAGCGGATGCGTGGTGTGCCGCATGCCACCGACATTGGTGTTGTGTTGGCATGGCAAAGTTCTGTGGGCCCCACCATTATGTATGTGTTATGTCCACACTGTCCATCCATTTTGCAAGATCATTTTGGGGCATTAGCCCAAAATGAGGCAGATCCAAACCTCAATTGGACCAACACCACAGAAAGCAGAGGGGACAGTGACGCCCACTGCTTAAACCTTCCTAGGGTCCACCATGAGGTTTATTTGCCATCCAACGTGTTCGTAAGTTCACACAGATCTGGATGAAGGAAAAACACAAATATCAGCTTGATCCAAAACTTCTGTGGCCCCGAAGAAGTTTTCAATGGTAGGCGTTCAATCTCCTTTCTCCACTACTTTCATGGTATGGTCCAATTGAGGTTTGGATCTGCCTCAAATGGTCTCACAAAATGGATGGACGGCGTGGATATAACACATACAGCATGGTGGGGTCTACAGAACTTTGCCATGTCAACACAACAGCGGGGTCAGTGGTGTGTGGCACATCGTGCAATCCACTTCCCATAGAGCAACACATATATTTGGATCTGCTGGCTGCAAGTTGACTGTTAGAAACAAATCCAATTGAATGCGCATATTGGGCTATGGCCAATCTGTGATGAGACATGCCAGATGAAAGATTCACACCTCTGTAATCACTTGCATTCTGTTTCCAAGCAGATATATCTTAGTCAAACATTCACTAATTCCACATGCATGTAGATCCAAGTCCTCTCCGCACACTGCCACATGTGCCAAAATGGCATGTGTAGTATACAGAGCATTTGAGCTGCCCATGCCATGGGCCCACCATTTAGAGGTTCTTTCCAATAGTAAGGATAGTCCATTCATGAGGTGGGCCACATTGTGGAAATCAAACTGTTGGTTTGAGTTCTTTTGTACCTAAGTGAGTACTTAGACCAGCCTGATTCTTGGGTCAGGGCACATGCATGCTGCTACCACTTGATTGACGATTTGGGTCCCGCACACGAATGCTACATTAGCTCACGCGGTGATTTCTTTCGGGTTATTTTGTTTAGGACAAAATGCACCTTTGTTTAGGTGGATCGATAACAAGCTCCTTTTCATGCTAGAGTCTTAATTATTTATGAGAGATTATGTTATGCACTTGTTCACACCATGTCACATTTGGCCCCATCTAGACCGTACATGTCATATGATCCATCATCCCGAAGAAGTGCACGATGACATGAAAAATGGATATTAAAGTTGGGTTTTGTATATCCCAACTAGGATAACCGTTGTATGTGGAATATATCGGTGATATTGCAAGATATTGAAAACATTAATCATGCCCATGCCCAGCGATCTGGGTGTTCATCTGGCGGTTCCCTCTGTTGCTATGCGATGGCATGAACATTGCACTGATTAGAGAATCCTAACATTCAATTGGTTGCCTGAAAATGGATGGTTAGAAACAAAAAAGAGAACAATTGTCCACATTCAATTGGGAAAAAGGTCCTCCAATTGGTCGCCTGAAAGGTTTGGATCATGCTGCAAATGGACTGTTGAGTTTGTGTTTCTTGTAAAACTCATGCATAACTGCCGTTCGTACATGAGAATCATTCATGGTTTATGTTTCGAGCCATTCAGTTAATATTGGTCTGTTGGGAAATGTGAATCTGGATAAGCATCTTCTTCCCATAAATAACCTTTATTCAGAGTACCAGATTGAGATCCGATTGTCTGAGTGATCTATGGATCAGTTGGACTTCTTCCTAAAAAGGATTCACATGCCTCTCATTCAATATAATATAGTAATTTTATTTCTAAGATTACTTATGTGACAATGCTAAGCATTGTAGTTCCCATTACTCCATGGTATGATTGTAGAGTTAAAAGAGGTGGTATTTGAATGCATCTATTACCTAAGGACTTTTACTTAGAGTGGCCATTGGAATATTTCAAAATTTTACTACATCTTTGGAATTTATGATTGTTACCTCTTTCTCTTCTAACCAATTTAGTTATTAAACATTGACACGATAATGATTAGTGGCCAAGGTATCATTGATGTACCCATGAAGCTCAAGAGAGTTTGTGTGGTGTCTAAAATTTCTATGGTGCACTGGAAGTGGCTGATGTGAACAAAGGTTTATTTATTTATTATTTTATTTTTTAGAGGGGAACAGAATTTCTATGAATGTTCTTTTTCCTTGATGGCTTGTGAATCCCTTTTGGTGCTTGATTACATTACTTGTCATGATGGTCTTGTGCAGTCCTAACTCCTAAGTGTGTTGCCTAGAATAGAGAAATGAGGGTTTGATATCTAAGTGCAATGGGAAAGACTAGAGGTGCCAAGAGGAACTTCTACACCCACAATATATATATATGCTCTACTAACTTTGTTTTGATAAAATAACTAGAGTTCTCCATTTGATTCTCTTCCCTTTTCTTCCTCTCTCACCTTCCCCAAGAAAATCTCTCTTTCCTTTCCCTTCTCTCTAAATTCAAAACCCTGAATCTTTTCCCAAGAGCTGTCCTCTTTCCTCCTCCCTTTCCCTCTTTGGTCAAGCTGTATAAATCTTAATTTTTTATGGCTGCGGGAAGGTTACTTTGGTAAATTGACCTAGCTTCACAAGAATCTTCCACCATAAGGAGTTATTTTATATATGTCGTGTTGGGTAAATTATGGTTTTGATTCAATGACCATTTGAGTGAAATGTGATAGTGGAAACCAGATTTCTTGCTTCCCTCTCACCGAATCTGCTTGATGGTGATTCTTCCTATGTTCTTAAATTGTTAACCATAGGGGTTGCACATTACACTATTGCTCAGTGCGCAGTGTATCTTTGGCTTGGAGAAGACTAGCTAGGAATCCTGCTTTTGTGGAAAAGCATATGCTTTTTTCTTCTTAAGATGTTGGCACCAACTCTTCAATCTCTCAATCTTGGAGGTTGTAAAGCCATTACATGGACCACCCAAGCAAAGGAACTAAGAATGTTGAGGTCCCGAAATCCTGGTGTATGCATGGATGGCCGATCACTTAGTGTGGTATGGGATTGGTTCTTATGGTTTCTTATTTGGATTCTTTTCACTACTTGGGAAGCAGGCACTTCTTCTCACAGATTTGTTATCCTATATATTTATTTATACTGTTACCTGACAAAAAAAAAAAAAAAAACCAATAACACCACCATGATCTTTTAACGAAGCTTGGGAGTTAAGACCAAATTTAGAAACTTTACGTGTGCTGATGTGACACCATAACTAGTGGAAAGATGTCCTAGTTTCAGATTCATGGGTAATGTTGGGGTTGCTATTCAAATTGAATGAAAATGGAGACACACAACCTAGTTCATTGGCGGCAGTTAGCATAAACCTTTGAAATCTAGTTTAGTTAAGTGGTAAACATAAGCCTATAATGGATAGTGTTGAGTTTGCTATTCAAATTAAGGGCTTTGTTCAGATCAGTGGAATGCAAAAAGTAGGATTAGAAAAGAAAACATCACATATGAGGAAAATCATGGATAAGGAAATTCATGGAAAATAATTCTCTAAAGGTTGTTTGTTTTAGCAAGTGTTATTTCCATGGAAAAGTGAAACGGTCAATGATTAAAAAGTGAGTATAGTCTCTCAAAAAACCAAAAATAAAAAATAAAATAAAATTGTGGAAAGCAAGATCATTAGGTTTTTGCAAAGAAATTGCTCTTTTCTTTTTAGAAAAAGTGTGGAAAGGAAAAAAATAATCACAGGTTTATTGTTGCAATCGGTGGAAAACGTGACATCTGCGAAAAACTTTTTCTTTTCCACAGTTACCTTTTTGTTTAATTAAATAAGGTTGTGAAAATGTCACTTTAAGAGTGACTCCTAAATGCTTGGAATCAAGTCTCTTTGGAAAAAAATCAAAGAGAAAAAAGCCATTTGTAAAATGTCTAGTTCTGCAATATTTTCTAAAACTGTAAGTGAACCAATGACTCAAATTTCAACACATTATATTTTTTGATCAGCGGTTATCCTTTTTCAGGTGAATCGGTTGCAAAATGAGGGTTATTATGGAGGAGTCCGCTTACTTATGTCAGTTTGTATGGTTTTCTTCAATTATTGTGCTGAGAACAAGATTGATCTAGAAGGTGGAAATTTCACTCTATCATATGAAACCAATATACCTCGCCAGGTGAAGCTTTTGAACCATCATCATTTTAAAATTTCATGTGATTGACTTGTGCCATCTTGATAGTGTACGTCACTTTATTAAATAAATAAATTGGCTTATTCAGGTCAAAATTGCAAGATATAACATTTTGAACTTATAAGATCCATAGGAGGAGATCCAGTCCGCCTGGGGAGGATGAAATCCTCCCAGCTTTAAACCATTCTTGTGATATCATACATCCTCCCAGCTTTAAAGCATTCTTGTGACATGTGTATGATGATCCAAAGTATCCGTTCATCACAAATCTCCACAAATGGACCCTGGACCAAAATTGACAATGATTGGACAATCCTAACCATATGAAATATGTTGTACCAAAATCACCAACTGGATTTTTGTGATTTTTGTTCATTTTTTCAGAATGGCCCACTCACTGATCTTTGGTCAGTGACCCAGTCGTGGTTGTCCCTGATGAATTCACAGTTTGGGTCATAGACATTGCCACCTGTACAGTCTAGAAAGTGGCAGATCAAAAATTATGTCCTCCAAGGTGGATCAGATCTCTGAAGATCCTATTAAATAATTATGGCATGAGAATCCTTTTTCCATTACATTTTATCCATTCATTGAAACACGACAAGTTGTTTTCCAAATTTTTATGGGCATTTTTCCAAATTCAAAGTTGATTTTAGAAATATTGATCATAAACCATTTCTAGAATACTCATATATGTTGGCTTCGTTCTTGTTTTCTCTGGAATATTTTCTCTTTTTGCTCTTGACATTCTGAGCATGTAACTAATTGTCAAATTCACCAAATGAATAGGGAGGAAATGTATGATCATCAAGCTTGAGAGTATGCCTAGAATTCTCGGGTTTCAGTAAAGACAAGTTTGGACCATGGTTAAGTGATCCAGACAGTTCATCTAATGGACCCCAGAGTGGATGGACCAATGTTAACTAAAACATGAAACCCCCCACATTTTCTGTTCCAAATCAAACAGTCGGATTATGGGTCATTTATGAATGTAGAGATTTATACTTTTATTTATTGGGTTTCGGTGACATCCCCACCTTCATGGGTATGTTAGCAATGTCCCCAAAGCTTTTGAATGACACGTGGGGCACTCAATCATCGGTTTGAACCGTCCATTTCATACAACTAGGGGCAAGCCATGGTGCAAAAAATCATGCTAAGCGGATGATCCTAAGCATCCGATCAATAGCATGGAAAGTGGACAATCATCCGATTGGCGTGATCCTTGCACCATGGCTTGCTCCCAATGCTACTATTGAACGGACTGTCCAAACTGAGGATTGGACCTCTCTCGTGTCATTCAAAAGCTTGATATTGCCAACCTCCCCATGAAGGTGGGGAAGTCCACGCTTTTGTTTTTTTGAGAGATATGTTAACAAAACCCTAATTTACATACTTATAAAATAATACTAAGCATGTAGGGTCTATAATAGTAACATTCATCACTTCATATATTAATTGCGTTATGAGTTTCTATGTAAAATGATATGCATGCACAGTGTATGTATTGGAGTGATGCACATGATTATACATAAAGGAATAATACCTGAGTACCATACATATTTTTCAAATTTGTTCTGCAGTCCATATCTCCCCACAGAAATTGACTTGCAAATGCAATGTTGCTAATTGGAAATTTTGACCGAGAACTTGCACGATTTTGATCTTTCAGGCAGGCCTTTCTGGTTCGAGTGCTATAGTATGTGCTGCCTTAAACTGCTTACTCGATTTCTACAAAGTCAGGCATCTGATTAAAGTGGAGATCAGGCCCAACCTCATTCTTAGTGCAGAAAAAGAACTTGGAATCGTTGCCGGGCTACAAGATCGAGTTGCACAAGTCTACGGGGGGCTCGTTTACATGGTATGGGACATTTGAATTTTTGAAAGGATGTAATTAGGAAATTGATGATTACTAATGCATTTAATTTAGTGATGAGAATGACATGGCCACTTGTGAGAGTGGGATTGGGATGTTTGGATCTTACCTTCCCCATATGTACCAATCCTCTATTGGCCCTTTGGTGGGACATCCTAATCCAAACATGAAGTTGATGTTTTGAGGATTGGTTGCAACCCAACTCTCTCAACATGTACCAATGTTTCATATGTGTGGGAGAGATGTACATTCATCTGGTGGGCCCTATGTGCCATTGCCCAATTGGTGTGGTCAAGTAGGCCGTATGTCTATCAGAAAAATGGATGGTGAGAAAAATTGACCAATAGCCCACATTCTTTGTATATTTGTGGCCTGACTGATGGCCAGAGCACAGCCTGATTTTGGGCCATGGTGCATTCATGGTGGAGCCTAGGCCTTGCATGTACATTCCATGGTAGGCTTTGAAGTCCTACTCTTATCTGTAGCCAATTGCTTAGTTCTGTACTGTTCTTTCCAATAATGACGTTCAACAATGATTTTGCAGGATTTTAGCAAGGAATATATGGATGATTTGGGGCATGGAATATATACGCCCATGGATACTAGTCTTCTTCCTCAACTCCATCTCATTTATGCAGAAAATCCAAGTGATTCTGGGAAGGTCCGTTTCTCATAATGCCTTCATTTTTCCCTTTCAATACACACCATACATTGATCAGATCATTTCAATGCATCAGTTGTCTTTAGTTGAGAGCATTACTTTACTATCCGAGGTCGTCAAGATTGATGCAGCAGCACAATAGGATTGGGATAGGTCCAATGCAACTGGGATTGGAGATAGATATGTGGTGTCGAACATGAATAAACCTAAAACCGGTGGCATATATTAAGAAGCGTCTAGAGCTGATTTGCTGTGCATGCCCATTTTGACACGTCCATGCATAATAAATATGAAATTCACCACCTATATTCATTAAAAATCCCAAACTAACTTTCTTTACTGTTCAAAAGGTTAACTTGGACAAATGGCTGGATTATGTCAACCTTCATTTCATATTGAGTATATTAGACAAAGCGACTGGAATGGAGAGGGTGACAAAAGTTAAATGCCACCTTAAATAATTTCTCTTGTCCTTTCATTTTTCTGTACTTTCCTTATTCAAAGGTCTTCTTTTGTGGCCCACAGGATAGTCGAGCATGAATGGTCCAATTCCTTGCTTAAATTTTATTGTGCTTGCTTTGATGCATTACCATACTATGCAGTCTTCATAATCTAAATCCCCATCATCAAACTCCCAACCAAACCTCTAAGACCCTCTGAATT
Source organism: Magnolia officinalis (assembly GCA_021015155.1). NCBI lineage: Eukaryota > Viridiplantae > Streptophyta > Magnoliopsida > Magnoliales > Magnoliaceae > Magnolia > Magnolia officinalis. Next base: position 82,548,734 of record JAJHSJ010000006.1, read on the forward strand.
ATATAAACTGAGGGGCCCATTGGGCCTGTTGCATGGAAATGCCTATAACTCTTTTAATGGTATCCACAAGTTTCGAAGGGTGTTTGTAGAGGTTGCTTGTGAATTTCCATACCATTATCTCCAAAAAATCTTCACAATTCAAGATGAAAGGGTGGCTTCTCTCTTGAAATGCACAGTGGAATCCCTCCCTTCGCTTACCTTTGCTGTTCAGGGCAAATCCAAGAGTTCATCATTTTGGGATCCATTGTTGAAGGGTTGAGAAGAAGTTGGCTTTGTGGAAAAGAGTGCATCTTTCTCTAGGTGGCCTCACTACTCTCATAAAAGCAATTCTAGTGAACCTTCCACTTATAATCTTTCCCTTTTCAAAGTCTTGCAAATAAACTCAAGAATATAGTAAGGAATTGGCTGTTAGAGGGATTCATGAAAAGAAATGGGCATTTTGTCCAGGTGGCAGCTGCGGCAGCATGTGTATAGGGGGTTCTATTTTTGGAATGGAGGGCTATTTCCATGTCTTAGATGTCTTAGATGGTTTTGATAAATCCTAAAAAAAGGTACATTTTCTTAGTTGGCAGTGGGTTATGGGAGGAGAAACAGATTTTGAGAGGACAAATGGCAGGGTGCGCATCGCTGTTTCAAAGACTCCTTGATTACATTTGCAATACACCACTATTCATGACAATAAAGGATTGCTATGGAGTTTGGGTAGTCATGGTGGTTTGGAATCTGAGTTTCAGAAGAAACTTGCAGGATAGGTTCAGATGGTTGAAGAACATCTTAATGTCTTGATAGAGCGTTCTTCTCATTAGATGAGCCAGATAAGCATATTTAGGCTCCCTTGACAAGTCAGAATTTCTCTTCCAACAAGTTCTTGAGGAACCTTTGGATAAAGAATTTTTCGATCATGGATTGAGTTCAAGTGTGGGGTTCTCTTGCAGATCCTAGAGTTGAGGCTTTTTGTTGGACTGCCTTATCAAATGATTAATTTGTAATTTTAAGAAATGCAACTAAGCATTACCGTATATGTGCATCTTTGCAAGAGATGAAGGGACCAGCGACCATCAATTTATCCATTGCAAACTTATTTAAGCTTTTTTGAGGCCCTCTTCCTGTTGGTGGCTCCAACTAGGCAGAGCTTGAAACAATTAAAATTGCTCTGAAGTCTGTTAAAGACTGGATAGGGCATTGCTAAGATCATCACTGAAGCTGATTCAGAGAGGGCACTAGCATGGTTGCCAGGGTCATGCAGGCAGTATGGAAGCAGCAATTCATTCTATAAATGAAATAGAAAGATTGTTATCTTTGTATTCATTTTCGGTTTATCTTGTTCCCAAAAAAGTTTACTCCCTTGCTGATTGGTTAGTCAAGAAAGCCATTGCTTGGGAATCCCTTTATATCAATGACTCTTTATCCATTACCTTAACTGTTTCTATCTTCTAATGAAATTGTTCCTCATCTGACAAAAAAAAAAAGGGAAAAGAAAAATAAGTTGAGAGAAGTGACGGCCAAATATCACTCAATGGCTCATTTCTAGAAGGCCCTATGGAGAATTTTAAAGAAGTACCAAAAAAAGAAAAGAAAAAAAAAAAAGAAGGAAAAAATGATACTGCAGTTAGTGTCATCATGGTGACGATTTGGGTGTAGATTAGCTTTTTGTGGGATGAACGAGTATTCTAGTATGGTTGTGCCCTGAAGTCCCCTAACAATAAAGGTTGTGTGGCAAGGATAAGGTTAGTAGGGCTGCCAAAGGGTTGGCTTTGGGTAGGGTACTGGTGTACCTGTAGGGAGTTGGATTTGGTTACTTGTAGATTTGAGAGAGAGCCTGATCTATCGTCATGTTTGGTTTTTGGAACCAGACCTGTTTAAATCTGGTCAAGTAGTAGGGATCTCCATGGACCTAGGTACCTGTTCACAGCCCCAAGGGTGAGTCTTCTGGTGCATATGCACCACATTGTCACGTGCATGCTTTTATAAGCATGATAAAATGCAGCTTAAAATTAATTGTCTCTAGTCTTACTTATCTGATTGGTTTCGGAAGCTCCTCATGACATATTTGAATCTGGTCACATGGACACTAACTGATAATCGATTGATTTGGACCTTCAATTCAGTCCAGCCCACTCTTCATGATCCTTCGTGCAAAAATAGACCGATTGAATGATCCTATCACATCAATGTCGTGCAAAAATGGATGGTCAATACTGTTCATCATCATCTAAGCCTTATCCCAATTAATTAGGGTCGGGTCCATGAATCCTGCTTAGCCATTCCACTCGATCAAGGGCTATACCTTCAATTAGAGCATAGATCATCATGTCTTTTCTTACTACCTCCATCCACGACCTTTTGTACCTTCCCCTTGCCCCTTTAGAGACTTCTACTTGTACTAATTCACACCTAACCAGCACGATTCTTCATCTCTGTTGTGCATGACCAAACCATCTAAGTTTACTTTCCCTCATCTTATTACCTATTGGTGCTACTCGTAAGTCAATTCATCCATTCAATTCTATCCTTCCTCATCTTGCCACTCATCCATCTTAACATCCTCATTTCAGCTACACTCATCCTATGAGCATGTTGTTCCTTAACTGCCCAACATTTTGTCCCAAGCATGTGGTCGATATTATTCATGAGAGATAAGAGTAAGAGGCCCTGCCGATTGAGGGATTAGCCACATCCATTCAATTGGCCCCACATTAGATTGTCTATGGTTTTCAAAAAGCAGTTAATAAGATTGTCTACCCTGTCTAATGAATGATGATCTGAAAGTAGGCAAAGTGCATATGGTACGGTGAACCATGGGGAGCTCTCTGGACTAAATGGACAGTCAAGATCTATTTATTGGAGTTTCCACATGGCCAACTGCAAGTATAGCTAGAGAGCTTTTCTGTCCCTCTCATCTATAGGTTGTAGCCTCTACATGATTTATATGTGCGTCTACATGTCTGCAAGTATGTTTAGCTTGCTTTTTCTTATTGTTGAGTGATTTGTCATTGCAGGTACATAGCACTGTTCGCAAGAGGTGGCTTGATGGTGATGAGTTTATAATATCATCAATGAAAGAGGTTGCCGATATAGCATTGGAAGGTCGGACGGTTTTGCTAGGAAAGGACTATGCTAAACTTGCAGAACTTATGAATCAGAACTTTGATCTTCGAAGGTATTTAAAAATAATAATCATAATGAAGTTTCCATGCATAATCCGATATTCTTGAAAAGTTACGATTTTTGTTCTTTGAATGTGGTAGCCATAGCAAACCACATCTCAACAAATATCAACTACTATTGTAAACAAGCCAGTGAAAAAAGAGGCGGTCTCAAGTCCAACGGGTTGGACTAGAAGGTATGGTCCACCCAGTGGAAAGCTTCCAACCTGTTAAGTTCATGTGACATCTAACCATTCTAATAAGTTGGCCACACCACAAGGACAACCTAGCAAAAATCATCCCTATCTACTCATTAGGTGGCTACACTATAGAAAACAATGTCTAGCCATTGATAAATAGTAAAATACAAGTGTGGTTGCATAGCTGACTTTTGCACATGGTGAACCCCATGATGGGGCCAACCTATTGGACGGATTGGATGTCGCATGCACATGAAAGGTTGGAAGTTATCCACTAGGTGGACTGTGACTTAATAGTCCAACCAGTTGGATTTGAGAGCCTCTTATATATGAATAACACAGGTTCTAGTTTTTGGGGCAACATGCTGTGTGATGACTCTGATCCAGCATTTGCTTGGCCAACAAACTGCACATGTATAGTTTGATGTGCCAAACAGTTGATATGGTGGGCATGGATTTTTGGGAGACCCCCCAAAAATCCCCCCAGTTGGATGATCTTAACCATCCAATTCGGGACCCATAGATGGACTACTGTTTATAGTTGTTCATTTTCATTGAATGGCTTGGATCATCTAATATGGGAGATATTGAGGCCTAGACCCTTAAATGATATATTGGACATTGGAGGACATTGATGTGTCAAACAAAGAAAAGCCTTTTTTTTTACACACCCCACCCACACACCCACCCACACCACATGGGCACTTGATCCCTTTTTTTCACTCATGGGCAGTTGTCCGAAGTCCAAATAATGAAAACACAGCTGCACGACCTCTTTTTTTTTCCTTGTCACTTATATATTTAAAAAAATTGTGAGTCCTGGCATATGTGTGGCATGTACCATAGGTTGCAAGTCTTTATTAGACTAAGGTTGTGTTTGGATGAGTCACAAGTCCTGGCACATGTGTGGCATGTACCATAGGTTGCAAGTTAGGCGAGTGGATGGATTCGCCTGAGTCGACCAGACCCATTCACAATCCTGGTCGCTGGGTTGGGTGAACCAAGGGTCCACAGGACTTAGGCCTGGTTTCCCAAATCAATGCATAACGAGCTTGACCGGGGCAAGTGAACATGGGTTGAACCATTAAAAAAATAAAATAAAATTGCTGAAGAAGAAAAGTTCTCTGTTTATTTTCTTTTTCTGAACAAGTTCTCTAGTCCCAAGCGGAGTCCTGGTCGGCAAACTGTGGCATGTACATAGCTCTATTGCACACGCATGCGTGCTTAGCAAAGCTCTTCCGAAATAATACTTTCTGTTTTCATAGTTTGGTTAAAAGACTATTTCCAATGGAACCAAACATATGGGAGGGCAGATGCTGTGGTCAATTTCTTAGACAGAAACTAACCATGATTAGGCTCGCAAAATCTTTTTAAAAAATGATAATAGTATCCCTCTCTCGATTCCCAACCCTAAACCCAACCTCTCAAAACCAAGGTATTCAAAATCAGTTATGTGATGGCTGTAATGGTCATAACCATTATGCGTCACAGGGCCGAAACAACTGTAATGGCTGTTACAGAAAAAACCAGACATAACGGCTCTGTAACAGTCCAAAAACAATTTTTTCCATTTTTTTTTTCAAAGGTCGTAACGGCCATTACGAGGGTCGTAACGGCCCGTATCATAATGGTAATTGTCCGTTATGGAACACCTTGCTCAAAACCCTAACCCTAACCCTGTCCTCTCCCAAACCCAAGGGTAATATATCTTTTTCCACAGTCAACAATCAACTATAATGGCTACGACATGGTTCTATCACGCCTTACAGATGGATGTTGACACGGGGTGGTTTTTGACACAAATGTAAAATGGGAGGGGTTATTTAGGAATACGCATAATGGAGGGTGTTTTTTTTTTCCCTTTAGGGGAATAGGGATGGTGCTACATGTCAAAGCCCTTATTTATGCATTGATGTCATTTATTTATTTTTTGGTATGTGGGTGTCACAGGCGCATGTTTGGGGATGACGCGCTTGGCTCGTTGAACATAAAGATGATTGAGTTGGCCAGAAAGGTCGGTGCAGCAGCCAAGTTCACAGGCAGCGGTGGAGCTGTGATTGCATTCTGTCCAAATGGGCCTTCTCAAGTAAAGCTACTTGAGGATGCTTGCAATGAGGCAGGTTTCATTATTCAACCAGCTATTGTAGTTCCTTCTTTCCTTAATAATGAGGATCTAAAAACCTTATCTAAGTAGAAATAATATGTGGGACCCCAATAGTCTCTTTTCTCCATATCATATCCATCTGATCTTTTGATTCAATGGCCTTTGGACAGTTTTGAGTCTCTCCTTTTCTTTTCTTTTTTGAAATTTTGTTTGCTGACCGATCTGTGCATTGTGGGTCAGCGGATGGAGGATGTGTTGCAGTCTCAATGAATGGCATGTATACAGCTCGATCCCAACGTATAAGATCGTGGGCCCCCTCCGCGAGGAATTTTACCAAAAAACTCCATAATTAGTAAATGATTTATATTCGGGGAGCCCTTTTCAAGGAAGTTGTCAATAAGCTACCCCATTAATCTAATTACCTTTTGAATACCTTCTGTTAGAATTAGAATTTATTAATGGTGGTTCAGGTTGACCCAGGCCAGCAAAGGCGGTCTGCTCCAGTGGCCACCGTTGTGTTTATGGGGAATCCACCGCGACCACTAGGTGTGTCACCACTGCGAGGCCTGGGGCCCAAAACACAACTCCTTTCGTGATTCATGTGGACCACACGATTGGAAACAGTGTACAGGGCAATACTTACCTTCTAAGCTTTTTTCCTTGGTGTGGCCCACATAAATCATAGATGGGCCTGATTTTTGGGTCCCTGCCCTAAATTTTTGTGTTCCATCCAACTGTTTGAGTGGATTTCATACAATCATCATGATAGTCCCTGTAAAAATCAAAATCAAGGATGGCATCTCTCCCGGCTATTTCCTTTGGTGCGCGTCACTTGAGTCACGAGTCGGCCTGAATTTTGGGCCCTGGGCTTAATGCACAATGACACGGCTAATGATCCGAGTGGATATGACATACACATCTAGGTGGACCTTGTAAAAAATCAAAGGTACGCAGTGGAATTCTCTTTTTTGAAAAGTTTGGAGAGGGATGCTGCCCTAACTTTTTTTACAGAGCCCACGACGATGTGTATGTGAAATCCACTCTAACTATTAGATATGTCGTCCCACGCTAGGGCCGGTCCTAAAAAATAATGTTGAATCATGATTCAGGTGGGCCACGGTACATGAAACAGTTGAGAGAGGCCATCCACCCTTAATTTTTACAACGCTCAATGTGATGATTATATGAAACCATTCCAACCATTAGATGACACTGAAATTTAGGGTAGGGGGTTAAAAAAAATAGGCCCGTCTGTGATTCATGTGGGCCACAAAAACGGGAACAATTTAGAGGGTGGGCATTGCTCTATTCACTATTTTCAATCATGTGGTCCACCAGAATCACGAAACCTGGGCCTAATAAGGGGTGACACACCTGATGGTCAGGGTGGATTTCACAAAAATATCATGGTGGGGCCTACCTGAGCTGCCACCCCTTCGCTTGCATGTGCAGACCGAGCTGTCATTAATAAATTCTAACATAAGGAACTCGAACTCGAGTGATAATTATTTAGATTAATGAGATAGCTTATTGACAATTTTTTCCCTTTTTTGTTTTGAAAAAGGTTGTAGAATGTCATTTTTTTTACGTAATGAAAGTAACCTAGAATCTGCTAACAACTCCACTCATCACACAGTGCAATTGATTAGACAGTTTTAAAATTGTCCTCCCACTGAATTTTAAAATTTTAATTATTAATATATCAGGTCAAATAGGGTCCCTAAGTAGCTTTTTTTTATAAAATCTTATGCGAGTCAATAAGTTACTTTTCTTAGTTAAGTTAGTTTGGTTAATCAATTTAAATAAGTAAAATTTGACAAGTCCTTTTATTTTACTTTTCAACTTACCAAAAGTAACTCATATAGTGTCATTGTGAGTAGGGTGCATGCCCTGGAGCTTGATGAATAGTTGTACCTTGTTTGGAAATATGGGAAATATTTTCCGTGATGTTTTTAAGAAATCCACCTGTCGACTATTTTATTTATATCATTTTATGGGGTGGATCTAAATATGAGGCATATCCAACAATCAAGTGAGCCGCGCAACTTGCAACAATGTTATTTAACACACATTGTTGAAACATAGCCCATTATCGTGTTGGCCACATGATGTTTTTAAAAAATCCACTACGTCTATCAATTTTTTAAGCTCATTTTATTTGGTTTATCCAAATATAATGAAGATTTAAAACTTTGGTTGGCCACACAGATTGAAAAAAGTATTATTAAATCCCAAATTAGAATGGAGGAGCCCAAAAATTTGAAGTGTCCCGCCATACTGTTTTTGAGAAATCCACCTATCCACCATTTTCATTGGTCCATTTTAGGTTGTGGACCCAAATATGAGGCAAATCCAACACTCAAAATGGGCCACACTACTTGAAACAATGGTCTTGAACCTCCATGATTAAAATATTAATGAGGCTCATTTTTTATTTTTATTTTTAAATATCCACATATCCACCCCCGTTTCTTCGTATTATCTTAGGGGGTAGGAATAACCTTATGACCGGTTTGGATGGCATCTACTCATCACATTGGGCCTTGAAAAGATTTCAATGGTGGTCGTTCAATCTCCATTGTTTCCTTCAATATGGCCCACTTAAGCTTTGGATCTCCCTTATTTTTGGGCCCACCTCCTAACATGATATGGTAAAATGGATGGACCAACTGGATTTCTAAGAAACATCACGGTGAGCCCTAGGCATACATAGTTGGGTTCATCTAGCAAATGAGTGAGCAAAGCAAGGTAACAGTGTTTCGAGGCAAGCAATGGCAGTCGACCCACTTTAATATATGTGTTATATATATATATGTGTGTTGACCATCCATTTTGCCAGCTTATTTTAGAGTATGAGCCCAAAAATGAAGCAGATCCAAATCTTTGGTGGACCACACTATAGGAAACATGATGATTGAACGCTTGTCATTAAAAACTTCTTGGGAGCCACAAAAGTTTTGGATCAAGTTGATATTTGTGTTTCCCCTTCATCCTCGTTTATGTGACCTTATCAACAAGTTGGATGGCAAATAAACATTATAGTGGGTCCTAGTAAGTTTTTAATCATGGGCATTCAATGACCATTGTCTCCTATTGTATGGTCCGGTTAGGATTTGGATTTGACCCATTTTTGGGCAATGACTTAAAATGAGTTAGCAAAATAGATGGATGAAGTAGATACATAATACATACGTATATACCTATAACTAGAGTTACAACGGTCAGGGTATTAGTTACAATAGCATCCACATACAAGCTAATATTACATCAAATAGATGTTAAAACAATGTTTCTAAATAGAGAGTTAAAAGAATAAATTTACATGCAACAACCTGAAGGTTTTATAATTCCAAGGAAAACAAAGTGTGTAGGTTAATCAAGTCATTATACGATTTAGAATAAGCCTCTAAGCAATGAAATGAGAAATTTGACAGTGTTTTAAAGTCAAAGTGATATCTAGTAAATTATGTAAATAGATGTGTATATAGAAAAATCTCTGATAATGATGGTTTTATAATATGCTTGTATATAAATGATATGCTTATATTTAGAACCAATATTAAATTAATCATTTTGACTAAGAAACTCATGCCTTTTAACTTTGATATGGATGACTTGGGAGAAGCAAGTACAATATTAAGTATTTAGGTAATAAGGAAATATGATAGCATTATTCTGTATCAATCTCGTTACATTGAGAAAATATTAAAAAACTTTTGATGACTTTGACTGCTTACTTGTTAGTACACCTGATATTGCATATTGTGCATGTCAAGAAGAATATGGAAAATAATATATTTCAGCTTGAATATTCTCAAGTAATTAGTGCCTAATGTATCTGATGAATTACACTAGACCTGATATTGCATTTGCATTAGGCAGGCTAAGTAGCTATACACACAATCTTAGATATGATTATTAGAATGCATTAAATAGAATATTGAAATACTTGAAAGGTGCTGCTACACATGGTATTCGTTATACATGTTATATTCCTATGTTAGAAGGATACAGTGATGTCAATTGGATCATTGATTCAGATTAAATAAAATCTACAAGTAGATGTGTTTTCATCTTTAATGGAAGTGTAGTATCTTGGAAGTCTACTTCTTCTTCTTTTTTTTCGTAAACGCATGCGCACATACCCCCACACACTCATGCCATAGTGGAATTTCACCACCTATGGGTACTCGAACCCTTGATCCAGTGTTGAAACTCCTGAGAGTCTACCACCGGAGCAAGAGTAAGGACCCAACTTGGAAGTCTACTTAATAGACTTGCATTGCTCAGTCGACTATAGAGTCAAAATTTGTCGCCTTAGAAAAGGCAAAATCATAAGTTAAATGGTTTATAAATCTGTTAAGAGATATACATTTATGGGCCAAACTTGTGTCTACTATATCTATTTATTGTGATTGTCAAGCAACTATTGCAAGGGCCAAGAGTAAAATATATAATGATAAAAGTAGACACATCAAACTTCGACACGATATTGTGAGACACCTGCTGAATGATGAAATCATAGTTGTTGATTTCATGTGATCAGAAAAGAATTTGGTAGATCATTTGACCAAATGAATATCTAAATGATTAGTCATGAAAACATCGAAGGAAATGTGGCGGATCCTAACCGAATGAGCTACTAATGTTGGTAACCTAACCTATACAAGTGGAGGTCCCAAGTGATATGCTCAATAGGTAAACAACAAGACATTATGAGACTGAGAAGCACTGCAGAGAACTTACTCATTCCTATGTTGTATGCAGTGCAAACAACAACTTGAGGGGGGATAAGTTTTTGAACTCTTAATGAATCTATAACCGAATGTGGTGATGTGTAACGCCCCAAAAATTGACACCCGAGTACATAAACTTCGATCCCGAGTTTCCGAGTGTTAACTTAATAAAATACACACGAGTCTTCATTTAGATTCACATAAAAATAATCAGAGTAACGCAAGTTAACTTAGGGGATACAAAGTAAGGTAGAGATAGCGAAAAATCTAGAAATATAAGGCTAACAGTCAAAAATACAATTTCAACGGTGGTGATTGTCCAAAATAGGGATTATATAAGCCACGATGAACATACAACAAAATTTATACATAAAGCATGCCCGATCATGGACTCTAACATATACATACACAAAACAAAAATAAAATCAAAGTCTTTTAGCTTCGCTCGACGCTCTCAAGGCATCATGGCAAAAAACACAAGCCAATCCAAGCCTACTCGCCGAAGGCCTCGATAGAATCTGCATCAATAACAATGTCAGGTTGGTGTTTTAAAACACCGTCCCAAGTGGGAGTGAGTAGCTAACTCGGTGGTTTCATTAGTTATAAGTTACACATGTTATGAACCCAATTAGCACAGGTAATGATGAACAAGAAAATAAATATTTCTTAAATACTCTTGTTAAATGCACGAATGAGATTATGTACTGACGCATGCACCTTTCAATATAACACTCCCTCACACGCAACGCTTATTTCACAAATGCCAACATTCCCTTATCATGTGACTCCAATACCAAATCGCTACATCTTATCTAATGCAATGCGATTGATGCGTATGTTAGCCGAGTAATTATTAAGTTTCATTCATCTAGTATATTAGCAAAGTCAGGATACCGACATTATATCATAAGTCATTATCCAGATCACGTAGCTCGTTGTCGCACATAGCGGCTCCTTATCAGTGTCCCTTGATCTAACTTTAGGTATCACCCATTTATCTCATCAATCAACAATTTCGAAGGTATGACATAATACCCAAAGGTATGAGAATCAACCCGATATAGGTCATCACCCAAACACTAAGTATGATCACTCAATTCTGAGGTACAAGCTTGTCATATAAAACCAAATCACCACAAGAAAATGACACGTCACCCAATTCCATTCACACCCGGGTCATTCGAATGGTACTCTGGCATAAAACCATCGGCCGGGTAATTTGACGGAGGCCGTTCGAATAACAATCTTTCACCTTAATCAGTGCTCGCTGGTCACTACGGGGAGGCTCATCACCCCAGCGTAGGCCGAAAGCTTGGACATGGTGTTCCATACCACCATGCCCAGCTCATGAGTCTTAGTGAGATCGTATCGCATTAACGGTTATGAATGGACTCATCCATTGGGAACGAGGTATCCTATATTCTATTTGGTCATGTCACACATTTTAAACATACATGATCAGTCGGCTAGTGGACTAATTTGATTGACCTGAGAGAACCCCGACACAACCAGCATTGAGTGCAAACATCCTGTTTAGTCCAGCTACCGTCGGTTGTCTGTGTTCAACCTAGGTCGATCGAACAAACCTAAGGTGGCCAACCTAACTCGAGTCACCCCTTGGTTTGGGCAATTTACCGACTGACCTAACATCATAAGCAATTATAATATCACTACGAACCTAGCAAATCATCATGAAATCATTGCGAGGTTTCATAAGAATCATAAATTCAACAACGCAAAGACTTGGGCATTTCATCAAACATGTGAGCCTCAATAGAGTAATACATTCATTGGAGCATTTAATCAAACACGTGAGCATCAACAAATCAACGCATTCAATCTAGAGTTCAATCAAACATGTGAGCATCATTAAAATAACACATTTAATCACTTAGGCATTTTATCAAACACTTGAGCGTGTATAGACAAGCAAAGACACATATTACAATCAAACACGAAATATGAACATGCTAGCTATTTACAAATCATTCATCACAAGAAATCATTAACTGAAACCCTTAAGAGTCGATAAATGGAAACCTAGGCATAATGGTATGCACGTTTGCGATGATTCGCCCGACTCAAAGAGCTCCTAGGATTAGGGATTTGGAAAAAATCACAAATTCTTATACAAACACCAATAACTATGTGAGATTCATGCAATTCATCCTGAAAAAATCTAGGTTGGTAAGTATGATTTGTTTCTTACCTCCCAATCGCGAGTGGAGTGGATTTGGTGGAGGAAAACAATCGAGGCTAGGGCTTTGATTGGAGGAAACCGATGAAGGGAGGCAACAAAACCTCCCCACTCCTACTCTCATTTTTCTTCTTTCTTTTTCTCTTTCTCTCTCTCCAATTTTCTCTGGTTGAAATTCGTATGGGAGGAGGGGGTGCCTAAATGAAGGCTTTATATAGTGCCAGAAGCGATGCAAATGGCCATTTATTCATTATATTAACCCTAAGAGAGGTTGTTTCCCACTAATGGGACCCGACGGAAGGCATATGGGTCAATCTAAACCATGGAAAAGGTGTCCAACAATGCAATCTCTATTTGGACACAATTATATGATGATCGGGAGTACCGAGCAACCGGGAACGCCTTAACTTAGATTAACGGTCATCGATGATCAATCGGGGCCGTGGCTATATGGATATGTGTGGAGAAATATCTTTAGTCAGTATCTCGAATTTATCTATGAACCGACGATCTGAAAGTTACAACTTTACGAAAGAACAATGAACTTATTTCACTTAAGTTTCAGATTTTCATATAAGGTAATCGCACAACTCAAGCACTTACCTTACAAGTCCAAGTTGAACGATTCGAGACACGATTTCGGCTCGATGTCTTGCGAAGGACGTCAAGCCCATTAAGACGAACATATTTATATAACATCGAGTTTAGTGGCTCACTAATGAGCGGTCTAGAGCTTGTTTGGATAATCAGGACATTTCTGGAATGAATTGGGTATCGAGATTTCTTGTGCGCAATGATTAGAGTTTGGATTAGGTAAGTTCATAGTGTGGCCTATTTGTAACTAGTGAAAATAACAATTCGATCATAATCACCCTAAACCATTGGTTCTTAGGCTAAGTGAGTAACTGAATTGATTTAGTTTGTTAATTAAGATATGAACCCTAGTTGTCTTGGCTTTTGGTAGGTCTTTATTTAGTTGCGGTCATCTTGATTAGTCAATAGTAGGTCAACTAGATTTGGACCCTAGATAAACAAATTACTAGGCTAAAGTCGATGTTTAAGTGATTTGGTGGATTCATTGGCTTCCTATGGTTGATTAATTGGATTTGTGCAGTTCTTTAACAGTACCACGCGCGTGTAGCACCTTGAACATCAAGGGTTAGTTAGTGACAATATAGGTTAATTATATTAAAAATTTTCAAGGGTTTTTGGAAATCTAAAACAGTGAAAATCCAGGACGTTACAATCTACCCCCCTTGAAAACAATTTCGTCCCCGAAATTGTTTAATGTTATTAACTAAAGATATTCTAATTTGTACACCTAAGTTTCACTAATTTCATGTTCATATGTGTGTTAGGGTGTAGGCTAAATACACTAACATAACTTATTGTAGTCAACCCCCCTTAAAAATTTTCATCCTCGATTTACGATAAATTTTCAAAAGATTTGTATTTGTGACGATTGTTCCCCCTCTATTTAAAGTAAAAATTTCAGTTTTTAGCATTCGGCTAACACTGAGAGACTGTTATAGTGGGCTTGTAATCGATACGTTGATCATCTACCTGACCAGGGTAGAAAGCTCGTTGTATCCTATAACACCATGGATTTCGGGGTCCGTGTAGATACTCGACTCCCGATATCCCGGGTGCCACTGATGCTTTACGGAAGTGGGGTTCTATAATTCATTTTATCCGGGCTTAAGCAATTCCTGGAATTAAAATAAACTATGTAATGGCCGCCTCATCCAGCGCGTCAGGCTCTGTGGTACCTGCATCCAAGATGACGGCTGGTTGGTGTTTTAAAACACCGTCCCAAAGTGGAAGCAAGTGATCAACTCAGTGGGTTCCATTAGCAATAAGTTGCACATGTTATCAATTCTATAGATACAATTAATGAAAAGCAAAGTGAGCATATAGTTCCTAGACACTTTTGTTAATGCACATGCATGATATTATGATATGATACATACCCTCACCATACAACACTCCCTTGAGCAACTCCATCTTATAATCGCAAATGATAAACACTCCCTCAATGCGACTTCGACTGCTGAGTCGTCAACCTAACTAATGCAATGCGTGAATATTCGTGTTAGCCAAGTATTTAATTAAGTCCGTTCATCCAGTAATATTGGGGAAGCTGAAACACCTCCATTTAGTCAATAGTCTTACCCAGATCACTTGGCCCAAGGTGGTCGTAGCGGCTCTGAGTCTGCGGTCCTTGATCCATATTTAGGTATCATCCATTTGTCTCATAAATCAATAATTTCAAAGGTAATGCATGATACTTAAAGGTTTGAGGATTAACTCAGTATGTGTCGTCACCCAAATATCGAGTATGATCACTTAGTGATCATAACCAAATCACCACAAGGAATGACTTGTCATCCAATTCATTCATGCTCGGGTTGTTCGAACGATACTCTGTCACGGAACCATCGACCGGGTAGTTTGACGGGGGCCATTCGAACAAGGACCTGTCACCTCTTGTGCTCATTGGTCACTATAGGGAGGCTCGTCACCCTAGCGTAGGCCGACAACTCAGACACAGTGTCCCATTCCACCATGTTTAGCTCCCGAGACTTGGTTGCTTACTGGTCACTACGGGGAGGCTCTTCACCCCAGCGTAAGCCGACAGCTTGGACACAGTATCCCATTCTACCATGCTCGGCTCATGAGTCTTGGGAATCGTATCATTAACAGTTAATAGTGGCCTCTCAAAGGTATAAGGTACTTCAGATTCAGACAGGCGTGAACATACATAGTTGGCCAACTGATGGACTAATTCGACTGACTCAGGTGAAGTACGATGTAACCGGCACTGGGTGCAAGCATCCCGTGTAGTCCAACTACTGTCGGTTGTCCGTCTTCGGGCTGAATCGGTTGGATTGGCCCAGGGCAGTCGATCCAATAGGGTTGCCCTTGTGAATTTTTTCAGTTTGCTTGTTAACCCAATTATCAATAGGCTAATATTTTACAGCATGCCACAATCAATTCTATTCAGGAATAAGCAATCGACTAAACAATATTTTAGGATATTCTAGCTAATATGGGCAAACAAATTGGCATGCAAGTGCATTATTCAATTATCGCACAATTTACCACAATCAACTAATTATGCACATGTATCAGGTAAAAATATGGAACATGTGAGCATGGAATTTCAGTGTATCCGGTCTATTCTAGCATGTAATCAATAATCGACAACCATAAATGAAAATTTCACTTCATGGAGGATAATGGCCTAAGGATTAGTCACTAGTTAGCATGCAATTCACAATTTTCATTACACAATCATTATTTGTGACATAAGTTTAATAATTGGCAACCTAGAGATAATAGTCTGTACCTAGAATGGTTTGATGGCTTATGGAGCTGCTCCCAAGGTGCCGGTCTCGCGAATTGGAGTGTTAGGGCCCTATGCTAATATGATTTGTAGGTTAGGATACATGCAAGGGATCTAATGCACTAAAAACTGGAGGGTCGGAAGGATACCTTCCGATCGCTGGCGGGTTGCTCCCGCGGCGGTGGGGTTGCAAGCTTCGATGCGGGATTGAGGTAAGGGAGGGAGATTCCCCAAATTTCAGCTTCTTGGAGCTCTTCCTCACACTTTACTCCCTCTCTACTCTCTCCTCTCTCTCTCCACTTGTTGAAAAATTCGTATGGAAGTGAGGGAGTGTGATTTTCAGGCTTATATAGTCTGAATTTTTGTGTTTTTATGGCCCTATGAGTTCTTTTTCTAATTACATGCCCCTAATGGGTTGGGTCTTGGCTCATAGGGCCATTCCAGTGACTTCCTGGTCCATTTGTGTCATGGGGCAAGTGTCCCATTGTCGGATGAGCAATTGGTCTGAATTTGGCGACAAACGGATGACCCAATTTACCGCGGGGGTCTGATTTGCAATCAACGGTCACTGATGATCAATCGTGCCCACTGTTATACGGATATGAGCAGGGAAATATCCCTGACTCATGGCCCAAGTTTGATTGCAATTCAACGGTCGGAAAGTCGCAACTTCGTCATTTTAGTGGCGGGGCCAACTCACTTAAGTTTCAGGTTTCAAGTTCTGGAGAGTAGCGCCTTTCAAGTTCTACATTCACTGTTCAAGGCATCATTTGGGCCCACCGTCTGCGATAAACGTCAAGCCCAGTGAGACGAACATTATTATGTAATTTCGAAACTAGCGGCCCAACGAGTGGTCTAGAGTTTGTTCGGATAATAAGAGTATTTTTCATATGAATTAGGTAAGGGAATTTCTTGGGTGCAGTTGTTAAGGTCTGGATTAACTAAGTTCATAGTGTGGCCTATTCGAAATTAGCGAAAATGGTTATTTGATCATGATCTCTCTAGATCGTTGTTTCGTAAGCTAAATTAGTGACCAGATTGATTTGGTCCATTAGTTAAGATCTGAACCATAACTATCTCGAATTTGGGTAGATCTTTAATTTAGTTACGGTTTTCTTGGTTAGTTAGTGATAAGTTATTATATTTGGGCCCTATATGAACAATTCACAAGGCTAGACTTGAGGTTTAAGTAATCAAGCGGATTAGTTGGCTTCATACAGTTGGTTAATCGAATTTGTGCAGTTCTTTACTAGTATCATATACGTATAGGCTCACCTCGAGCGTCAAGGGTCGGTAAGTAACGACGTGGGCTAGTTTATATGTTTATATATATATATATAAAAGAATTTTTGGCAGTCCAAAATAACAAAAATTCAGAATGTTACATATCATTTCCTAATACAGGTGGATCCTGGTCTTCTGCTGGTCAAAGCAGTGAGTCCATTGGTAGTCACCCATGATTGAAAATTGGGTTAAGTTGCGAATGCCTCGCAAGTATATGGTTCCGTAATTTCATAGTCTGATTATTTTAGACATTTGAGGAATATCATAATTTATTAGGAAGTTCAAGTTTCACATTTATAAGATTGTCTATTGGATCTTTTCAATGTGGGGTTTTTTTTTTTAAAAAAAAAAAAAAATTTATGTTTAACTTAATGGGTAATGAGTCCCCCACGGTGCCTATGATCAAACGATTATCCTAGAAAGGTTTTTAATGGCCTAAAATTTTATATGTATATTGTCGTTTTGATCTTATAGCCAGTGGGTTATGAGAAAACCGTGCTTCGGTTTCATTATTTCGAGAGGTAATGAAAAATTGGAAGTTCTAAGATATTTCGGAGGTTTGGAGGGTTGACGATGCTAAGAAGGGCGTGGAAAGGAAAGAGGGAGAACATCGTCTCATTTATGTGGTATAAACCTTGAATCCATAAGAGAATAAGAATCAAAATATTTTACTATAGTCCGCATCTAATATGAGCTTACAAAGCCTGAAACTATGAAACTCAATCCTACTAGAGGGTTCTAATTTAATTGTACTAAAAACTACTTAAAATAGAAAACTATATATAAAAAAATTTAATGTAATCACACATGGTGATTTCTAATATGATTAGAAACAATTACTAAATAGACACTTAATACTAAAGCTCTAATATAAAAAAGATATGTCCGCTTCATCGGCAACTCGAAGTTATAGAGATTTTTTGTTTCAACCCATCTATTGTTCGTAATATCTTTCTCACATTTAGTTACTAAATTATTTTTATATATATTTTTTGGTAATCCATAACTAAGTTAACTTTTATCTCACAAAGTTTCATTTCATTTTAGGCTCCATAAAAATTATAAAATTTTCTGGAAGTAATGGTTGTCCAAAACCAATGAATTTTGTATGATTCCAAAATGTCTCTATTTCTTGTAACGTTTCTTGTACATTCGTTACTGAATTATTTTTAAAATTTTTATAATATTTTATCAATAAGTTTAAACTCATACGACAAAATTTCATTCTATTTCAAGCTTCAGAAAAATTATAAAAATTATAGAAGTACCAGCCATCCAATACTAAGGATTTTTTGTTTGATTCCAAAGTACCTCTACTACTTGTAACGTTTTTCACACTTTTAATTATTAGATTATTTTATAAATTTTTATAGTAAGTTATCATTAAGTTTAATGTCATCTTACATAATTTCATTTCATTTGGAGTTGTATAAAAAATATTAAAATTATGGAAGTAATAGTTGTCTGAAACTAACGATTTTTGGATAGTTGTCAAAGCATCTTAAAATTAACTATATTTTAATTTTTATATAAAATTGGACTTATTAAGTTTCAATCTGGCTTTTTTAATCACTTAAATCGGAGTTATAATGAAGGAGATATGAATTCTTGAAGTTGATAAAAAATTTGAAAAAATTTCAATAATTTTCGGCAGTGGTGCCATCACTTTCAGCCACTTCGGCGATGACACCGCCGCCAACTGGCGGATTTCGGCGGGCCACCGCTGCTCCCACGGTAGTGCCGCCGGAAACCAATTTGTAATGCTCCGTAAATCGGCACCCGAGTACATAGACTCTGATCCTGAGTTCCTGGGTGTTAACTTAATAAAATGCGCATGAGTCTTCATTCAGATTCACATAAAATTAATCAGAGTAACGCAAGTTAACTTAGTGGATACAAAGCGAGGCAGAGATAGCGAAAAATCTAGAAATATAGGGCTTACAGTAAAAAAAATATAATTCCAATGGTGGTGATCGCCCAAAATAGGTATTATATAAGCCACAACGAATATACAACGAAATTTATACATAAAGCATACCCGATCATGGACTCTAACATATATATGCACAAAATAAAAATAAAATCAAAGTCTTCTAGCTTCGCCCGACGCTCCCAAGGCATCATGGCGAAAAGTGCAAGCCAACTCACCGGAAACCTCGATAGAACCTACATCAATAACAATGCATAGTTGGTGTTTTAAAACATCGTCCCAGGTGGGAGTGAGTAGCTAACTCAATGGTTTCATTAGTTATAAGTTACATATGTTATCAACACAATTAACGCAGGTAATGATAAAATAAGAAAACAAATATTTCCTAAATACTCTTGTTAAATGCATGAATGAGATTATGTAATGAAGCATACACCTTTCAATCCAACACTCCCTCATACGCGACTTTAACGCTTATTTTGCAAATGTTAACACTCCTTCATCACACAACTTCAATGCCAAATCGCCACATCTTATCTAATGCAATGCGATTGATGCGTATATTAGCCGAGTAATTATTAAGTTTCATTCATCCAGCATATTGATAAAGCCAGGATACCAAAGTTATATCACGATTCCTTATCTGGATCACGTAGCTCGCTGCCGCACGTAGCGGCTCCTTACCAGTGTCCTTTGATCCAACTTTAGGTATCACCTGTTTATCTCACCAATCAACAATTTCGAATGTATGACATGATACCTAAAGGTATGAGGATCAACCCGGTATGGGTCGTCACCCAAACACCGAGTATGATCACTCAGTTCTGAGGTACGAGCTTGTCATATAAAACAAATCACCACAAGAAAATGGCTCATCACCTAATTCCATTCACGCCCGGGTCGTTTGAACGGTACTCTGATATGGAACCATCGACTGAGTAATTTGACGAAGGTTGTTCGAATAACAATCTTTCACCTTCATCAGTGCTCACTGGTCACTATGGGGAGGCTTGTCACCCCAGCGTAGGCCGAAAGCTCAGACATGGTGTCCCATACCACCATGCCTGGCTTATGAGTCTTAGTGAGATCGTATCGCATTAACGGTTATCAATAGACTCATCCATTGAGAACTAGGTATCCTAGATTCTATTTGGTCGTATCACACATTTTGAACATACATGATCAGTTGGCTAGTGGACTAATTTGATTGGCATGAGAGAACTCCGACACAACCGGTATTGGGTGCAAGCATCTCGTGTAGTCCAGCTACTGTCGGTTGTCTGTGTTCAACCCAGGTCGATCGAACAAGCCTAAGGTAGCTAACCTAACTCAAGCCACCCCTTGGTTTAGGCAATTTACTGACTGACCCAACATCGTAAGCAATTCTAATATCATTACGAACCTAGCAACTCATCATGCGATCACCGCGAGATTTCATAAGAATTATAAATTCAACAACGCAAACACTTGAGCATTTCATCAAACATGTGAGTCTCAATAGAGTAATACATTTATTGGAACATTTAATCAAACACGTGAGCATCAACAAATCAACGCATTCAATATAGAATTCAATCAAACATGTGAGCATCAATAGAATAACGCATTTAATCACTTATTCATTTTATCAAACACGTGAGCATGCATAGATAAGCAATGACACATTACAGTCAAACGCAAAATATGAACATGCTAGCTATTTACAAATCATTCATCACACGAAATCATTAACTGAGACCCTTAAGGGTCGATAAATGGAAACCTAGGCATAATGGTCCGCACTTTTGCAATGATTCGCCCGACTCAAAGCGCTCCTAGGATTAGGGATTTGGAGAAAATCATAAATTCTTATACAAACACCAATAACTATATGAGATTCATGTAATTCATCCTGGAAAAACCTAGGTTGGTAAGTATGATTTATTTCTTATCTCCTAAATCGCGAGTGGGGTGAATTCGGTGGAGGAAAATGATCGAGGCTAGGGCTTTGATTGGAGGAACCGATAAAGAGAGGCACCAAAACCTCGCCACTCCTACTCTCACTCTTCTTCTCTTCTTCTTTCTCTTTCTCTTTCTCTCTTTCTCCATTTTTCTTTTATTGAAATTCGTATGGGATGAGGGGGTGCCCAAACGAAGGCTTTATATAGTACTAAAAGCGGTGCAAATGGCCCCAATGGGCCTTTATTCATTATATTAACCCTAAGGGAGGTTGTTTCCCATTAATGAAATCCGATGGAAGGCATATAGGTCAATCTAAGCCATGGAAAAGGTGTCCAACAATGCGATATCTGTTTGGACACAATTATACGATGATCGAGCGTACCGATCAACCGGGAAGGCCTTAACTTAGATCGATAGTCACCGATGATCAATCGGGGCCGTAACTATATGAATATGTGTGAAAAATATCTTTAGTCGGTACTTGAATTTGGCCATGAACCGACGGTCCAAAAGTTACAACTTTGCGAAAGAGCAATGGACTTATTTAACTTAAATTTCGGATTTTTATTAAGGTATTTGCACAACTCAAGCACTCACCTTGCGAGTCCAAGTTGAAAGATTCGAGATGCGATCTTGGCTTGATGTTTGCGATGGACGTTAAGCCCACTAAGACGAACATATTTCTATAGCATCAAGTTTAGTGGCCTACTAATGAGCAGTCTAGAGCTTGTTTGGATAATCAGGACATTTCCGGAATGAATTGTGTATCGAAATTTTTTGTGTGCAATGGTTAGGGTTTGGATTAGGTAAGTTGATAGTGTGACCTATTTGTAACTAGTGAAAATGACGATTCGATCATAATCACCCTAAACCATTGGTTCTCAGGCTAAATGAGTAACCGAATTGATTTGGTTTGTTAATTAAGATATGAACCCTAGTTGTCTTGGTTTTTGGTAGGTCTTTATTTAATTACGGTCGTCTTAATTATTCAATGGTAGGTCAGTTAGATTTAGGCCCTAGATAAACAAATTACAAAGTTAATTAAAGTCGATGTTTAAGTGATTTGGCAGATTCATTAACTTCCTACGGTTGATTAATCGATTTTGTATGGTTCTTTACCAGTACCCCAGCGTGTAGGCTCACCTTGAGCATCAAGGGTCAGTAAGTGACAATGTATGTTAATTATATTAAATTTTTTTAAGGATTTTTGGAAATCCAAAACAGTGAAAATCTAGGACGTTACATGATGTATTCGGATGTTATGTACATTTGATGGAATTCACTTATATAAGTGTAGAAGTGGGAGGCCGCTTCCTATGAGAATATATAAGTTGATCTCTAGACCACTTATAAAAATCTAGATAAAGTTGCATGGCCAAAAAGCATCAAACTGCAGAATCAAATGTAGCAGGAAAGTTGTGTGAGTGGCATGTATACTTGTTTATGCTTAAAGGGTTAAGTTAAAGACCGATAGTTATTTGATTCCTATAAACACGTCTTGCTTACTCTAAATATTGATTAAAATCGGATAGATATCGATATTATTATACAACTCTTTTATCTTATACCGAAGTATTTTGAATTTGAAACATGTAAGGAATTGTTGTATTTAAAAATAATTTTGTTTCAAATTCAAAGTTTTCCTTCCATGTTTTCTTTTTTCGCATAGCTTTCTTGTCCCACATCGGAAAGAACTAAAGAAATCTCATGTATGTAAAAGGTGTGTCTTGTATAAGGCTTTGAGTTGCCAATGAGGAATAGCCATTTGAGTTGGACCGTCTCTTTACAATGCGCATGTGCCGAGCCAAGTCATGGTTTTGTATCGTGTGCGTGTACATGCTGAGTTTTGCAACTGAATTAGCTGCCGAGTCAGCTCACTTCGGTTAATTTCTACACGCTGCTTCGAGCTCGCATATAACCAGTGCACCGTTAAAACCAAGTAATAGTCATTGTGTAATACCCCGGTTTTCAGGAGCCGTGTAAGAACTCGGCTCCCAAATTCCCAGGTGCTATGGGTGCCCTAATGGGCTTCATATTTTAATTACATTTGGATGATCTCATAAACAATGGAAGATTTAGCAAGACATGAAGCATAAATACGTCATAAAGCAGTATCAATTGCTAGTAAATATAAAAATATCCAAACCACGAATCTAAAATCATCTAAATAGGGAACTAGTCCCACCTATACATGACCAAAAGCGACTAGGGCCCTGATCCATACCCCGCGGTAGTCCGAACTCAAACTAAAAGGATTCGCCAAAAGTCTGGAAGCAGGGAAGCTCATCTTCCTTATCCTTGCTCACCTCGCTCGGCTCGTCGAGCTCCGTCTCACCTGCATCTAGTAAAGGGTCTGGTTGGTGTTTTAAAACATCGTCCCAGAGTGAGAGTGAGTAGCTAACTCAGTGGTTACTATTAGTCTTAAGTTATAACTAGCAGCAATTATATGATGAATTTAATAAGAGAGATACATTCACATATCCCTAAATAGTCTTGTTAATGCATATGCATGTATTATGATATGATGCATGACCTCACAACAACACTCCCTCGAGCGACTTCGTCTAACGATCGCGCATGACCAACACTCTCTCATTGCGACTTCAACTGCCGAGTAACCAAATTCTAGCTAATGCGATATGTGAATAATGTTAGCCGAGTATTTAGTTAATTCCATTTATCCAGCAGATTGGAAAAATTGGTACACCCCATGTATCATTACCTTAACTGGTTGCGAGGCCAAGACCCCTCAACGTGCGAAGCCAGGACCCCGCGATCCTTGATCTCATCGGGTACCCCATCTCCGATTTTAGGCACATAAGAAGTGCTGAGAAGAGGGATCGCTCGCTGTCACTACGGGGAGGCTCGTCACCCCAGCGTAGGCCGACAGCTCGGACACAGTGTCCCATTCCACCATGCCCAACTCTCGAATCAGTGGATCGATTTCAAATGGTTATCAATAGGCTTCAGTGGTTGAAGGGTGTTTCAGGTTGCATACAAACGTGAGCAGATATGGTTAACGAATATAGTTGGTCAGTAAGTGAACTAGACCGTGCGAGTTCGGGCGAGTATGTGACGGATGACATCGAATACAAGCGACCTATGTAGTCCAACTACTGTCGTCCATTCGCATTCGCCCAAACCCGCTGGTTTAGCCGCAGGATGGTCCTACCAACGGGACCACCTTCTCCCACTTCACTTCCCTAACCAGCCCAGGGGTTTATGACTTTCAATAATATTCCAACAATTCCGGATTCGCCTTTTAACACTAGTAAAGTCATGCACTCATACATCAAACATAAAAATTCAAATTTTCTATAATGCAAGCACTAACAAAAAATATATGAAATTTACGTGTGCGTGTTGAGTGGGGTTACCGAAGAGATTAAGAGTTATACATCATTCATAGTACAAACATACAACAAGGATTTTATGCAATCATACATGCCACAGGGAAGGTTATACTAGAATCACATATGAGATGAACATACCACTCCAAATCAAGCCCAATTATGTTGAAGAACAAATAACCAACACTTAACCATTTCATGGGATTTAGGGGAACCTATCATGCAGGGTTTTGACTAGGTTCTCTCTAGATTACTCAAGCACATCATCCTAACATTTATAATCATTAAACTTATAATAAAATTGGTACTAGACCACCTAAGGATAATAATCCGTACCTTATGACGAACTGCTCAATTCACAGCGCCCGTAGGGTTATGGTGTTAGGAAATCATCGTTGAGATGCCTAAATAAGCATACAAGCTTGTGAGAATTGGAAGGGATTAAACACAAGACCTAAACTTACAAACATAACTCAATACCTACCTTCAATCGTCGCCGAATCGACACCAATGAAGGACAATGTTGTCATAGAGGAGATGAGAGGGTGAAGGTGCACAAACCCTCATGCTTCCAAGCTCTTCCTCTCTCTTTCTCCTCTTTCTCCCTTTCTTTCTCTTAGGATAAATTCGTATGGGGAGAGGGGTGCCCAAATGAAACACTTATATAGGGCCGAATTTGGTGTAAATGGCTCCAAGGGCTAGGTTATTACTATATTAGCCCTATGGGAGGGTCTTTCTAACCTCTAGGGCTCACTATGGGGTGTACATATTGATATACAACGTAGGATAATTAGCCCTAATGATGATCTACGTATGGATTGATCGACCCGCATTTGGATGCACCGATTGACAGATATGATTAGAAGTCTGTTCAACGGTCACCGATGGTAGATCGGGGTCGCGACTGTACGGATATGAGCAGATAAATATCCTTACTCCACGTGTGAAGTTTGGTCGTAAACTGACGGTCCGAAATCCTCAACTTTGCCTAAGAGTGGACGACCCAATTCACTTAAGTTTCAGCTTTTTCCTTTAGGGTATTTACATTTCTCATGCACTCGTCCTTTGACTCAAGTTGAGCGGTTCTCGACAGTACACAGGTTTGACTCTCGCGATAGGCGTCGAGCCTATTAAGACGGACATTATTTTATAGTTTTGGAACTAGTGGCCTACCAACGAGTGGTCTAGAGCTTGTTTGGAAAATCAGGACATTTCTGGAATGAATTAAGTATTGAGATTTCTCGTAGACAATGATTGGGGTTTGGATTAACTATGTTCATAGTGTGACCTATTTATAGCTAGTGAAAGTGGAGATTTGGTCATGATTACTCTAAACCGTCAATTTTAGGCTAAAAGAGTAACAGGTTGATTTGGTCTATTAGTCAAGATCCGGGCCTTATCCGACTCGGCTTCGGTTAGATTTTTAATTTAGTTATGATTGCCTTGATTAGTTAGCGATGGGTCGGTTAGATTTGGGTCCTATATGACTAAATCATGGGACTAAACTTGATGTTCAAGTGATCGGACAGATTCGTTGGCTTCTTACGGTTGATTAATCGGACTTGTGCGGTTCTTTACTGGTACCACCCATATATAAATTAACATTGAGTATTAATGGTCAGTAAGTGATATTATAAGTTAATTAAAAAAATTTCAAAGATTTTTGGAAATCAAAAACAATGAAAAATTCAGGACGTTACACGTTATATCCTGGAGGGAGGGCAGATTTGGTTTCAAGCCGAGTGGCTCAATCACTCCTCAACTTAAAAAAATAAGTCATGTTTTCTTTATTTTTATTATTCAATTTTTTTTTTTATTTTTAAAATATTTTTTATTCTTTTTAGCACGTTATTTCCAACAGCCTAGTGGTAACATATCACGTGTGTAGGCTCCTTCGTTACCAAAATAATCTTTCACACCCACAATTAGGTATTGTTAGGGACCATATATAAGGTTTTTGACATCCACAAAGTTAGGTACAACCGATTGATTAAATTTTAAATAGAAAAATTTTCGTCAAAGAAAGATCTTCCATAAGCTTGAGGGATAAAAAATAAACTTCTCGAGTTCTCAGAATCCGTAGGAAAAATTCCTTGATTCCTCGAGCCAGGCCTATAATGAAAAGAAAAAATTATTATGCATGAAATGACATTTTTGCACTTTTAATATATTATGTATCTAGCAAGTGCACACGGGCCTTCTTAATTGCAATGCATTCATCCAACCCTAGTCATAATTGTAGGCAACAAAATATGCTTAAAACCTTTAAATGCACGCGGCTCATATAGACACTTCAGTTGGTCCATGCCCTGTTTGTGGAATGAGGATGATAGAGCAACAAACCTACTTGGTTTAAATGCATCAATGACCAAAACTTACATTGATTTGATTATAATTCTCATATAACTATTGGACTTTGTGGACAACCCATAAGCTTTTTTGATATTTCATTGACATTGTTAGCATGGTTACAGTAAATGGAGTGTGTGATTAGAGTTGTACATGAGTTGAATTGAGTAGAGCTTGGTCCAGCTTTGCTCGGCTCAGTCAAACTACTCCAACTTGAACTTGGCTTGGCTCAATCCTCAAGATTGACTGCTCAGCTCGGTTCGGCTCCGTCAGCAGCTCAAGTCAGCTCGAGCCGAGTTCAAATTCAAGCCTACAAGCTGAGTTCGAGTTTAGGTTTTATAGTTTTTAATATATATATATATATATATATATATATATATATAATTTATTTAAATATTTAAATATATACAAAATATTTATATTAAGTGAACATAATTTGGAGTCGAATCTATTCAAACCGAGTCAAGTTTTGATCCGAGTCGAGTTGAGTTTGGTCTAGCTTGGACTTAGCTCAAAATTTTTCCTAGCTAAAAAATCAGCTCAACTCGGCTGGAGCCCAATTTTGAGCTGAGTCAATTGTAGCTTTTTCGAGTCAAGTGAGTTAGCTCGGTTGGTGTACAACTCCACATGTGATGATGTGGACTAGTTAAATCGCGACGATTTAGATTGAGCAACTTCCAAACATGCTTTGTAAAGTATCACTCACGACACCAAGCCATCCCTTTAAATCGTGACACGTACCAGCAAGGCCAATGCTCAATCAATGTTCCATCAAATAACTCTTGGTGATGGAACATGTGATGCATATTAGGACCTGGATTACGTGGTAACCCCTTGCAGTACCATGTGGGGACCACCATATGTCCCCACTTCGATGGTGCGGTGAAGTCACCAACTTTTATGGCCTCACCATGTTGTATTTGGAAACGGATTGCCTACTCCTGCCACGCCAATGGTTGGTGGTCGGTTGTCAGTGGGCCTCACCATGATGTATATGTTTCATCCATAGACCAAAAATAGGTATATACCAATCTCAAGTGGACCACATTACAGGAAACAATGTCGAATGAATGTTGGCCATTAAAAACTTTTCGGGGTCTCCCTTCATCTGGGTTTGTATGACCTAATGAACAGATTGGATGTAAAATAAATAGTACAATGAGCCTCAGGTGGATTTTAATGATGGATATCCGATTACTATTATTTCCAGTGGTTTGTTTTACATGATATTTCAAGCAATTGGTAAATACCATTAGGTAATGATTATTTCCTCTTCCCAATGTTTGATCTGACCATTGCTTTTTTAAGTAAAAATGACAAGGCCACAACATATTTGTGGCTCCCATTGTTATGCATGTTGCTTATCCACATTATTCATCTATTATGCCTAATAAATTTATGATATGAGCCAGAAAATGAGGTATATCCAAAGCTTAAGTGGACCACACCATGGTAAAAAGGAAATCGAACACTTACTATTAAAAACCTCTTGGGCCCCTATTTCTTTTAGTGTGAGCCATTTGAGTGTTGGATCTTTCTCATTTTTCGATTCATGCCTCAAAAGGTTGTGGCAAAATAGATGAATGGAAGGGTATATCACATACATTATCTTGGAGTCCACGAATTTAAACTAGATATTTTAAACTAATTTCGAAGATAGAAAATTTCATCAATTTTCAAATGTGTGAAATGGTAATAATTATCCATTTCAAGAGTTTTTATACTGGCTTTGAAAAATCAAACACCCCCATAAAATGATACGTAAAATGGAAGAAACACATCCATTATGGTGAGGCCCACATAGCACTGACCACCACCCATCGGGCTGGTGGCAGGGAGTATTCAATCCGCATTTTATTTTCACCGTCCAAATTTTTCTAGGGCCATAATGATATATATTTGTCATACAAATTATTTATAAAATCAGACAACATGCTTGAAGCAAAAACACAAGTATAACCTTCATTCAAAAGAAACTTATGTGGGTCATAATAAATTTTCAACGGTAGAAATTCAATTCACACTATTTCACACTATTTCCTATGTTATGTTTTATTTGAGCTTGGGATATGTTTAATTTTTAGGCTAATGGCCTAAAATTATCCGATAAAATGGATGGACCGAGTTGATAAAATAAATAAATCACGGTGGGCCCCACAGAGTTTACTCAGTACGCAGTCCGGTTCCATGTTCGTCGGGCACTCTGATATGGTCCTCAGCCCCGGTTTTGGCTGGTTCCCTCGTCACTGAGCCATTGGAGTGATGGACGGTTGAAAGTAATCGACGACGTCAAGACTCAGCATCGGTGCGCCGACGGAGCTGGGTTTCGCGCAATGACAAGTGGCAGGGTGATTTTCATGGATGTAATGATCCCTGGCATCTTTTCAAGTAAATCAGAGCCGTTCACGGCTGATAAAAGAAAAGAAAATTGACGGCTAGAATTGTCGTTTGAATATGGACAAAGACTGGCCGGCCACTCAATGGACGGCTCCAATTGATAAGTCCGCCTGTCATATGTATCTAGAGAGGTAACACATGGGTCAACGTTATGCTGGTTCATCCGTCTCAAACGTGTTATCCCCAACAGTTTTTTGACCCCGCAATCCAAACCGTGGGTCCCACCTTATGAACGGACTAGATAGACGTAATCCAAAGCTGGAACGTGTAAACGCTGCGACTCTCAGCAAAAGTACACATTGCGTTTCAACTCTGGCGGCCGTGGCGTATTTTAGCAGAAACGTAAACCGACGGGTGTCGGTAACGTCACGTGGCTGCGGTGGACCGGAATCTTCTACAACACCTCTTTTACTCCGCGCTTAAAAAACCCAAGCTCTGTGAAATTCACCATGTTTAATGTATACTATATAAAATCTACTCCGTCCATCAGGTGAAAACCATCATTTTGACCGTAAATATATAAAATAATATGTACTAGTAATTCATATAGACCACTCAA
This sequence comes from Magnolia officinalis, assembly GCA_021015155.1. Classification (NCBI taxonomy): domain Eukaryota; kingdom Viridiplantae; phylum Streptophyta; class Magnoliopsida; order Magnoliales; family Magnoliaceae; genus Magnolia; species Magnolia officinalis. The sequence goes on from JAJHSJ010000006.1 coordinate 82,578,273, forward strand.
ATGAGAACAATGTGAAATTGTTCCCAAATCTGATAAGTTCACTCGGTGTAGATCGATTTAGTTTTTTTTTTTTTTTTTTTTTTTTTTTTTTTTTTTAATATCAGAATGATACTTGTATTTTCTATTCATACTAGTGATATACCCCTGATTCACACGATTCTGGCCCAACATACGAACCTATGGTTGTCATCACATCCCATTGTTCCATGTGGCGTGGTCCATGAGAGTTTTAGATCTAGCTGATTTTAAGCCTGCGTAGCTAAAAACGAGTATAAAATCTGATAGACAGAGTAGATTTTACATGTACGATATAGTGGGGCCCACGTGCATTACGTACTGCATAAAACAGTTGCTGGGGAGGAGCCTTGTGTTGCAGTCCATTTAGAGGATCCTCGACCACACCATAGTCGGTCTTTAAGGTCTGATCAAGTGGGCCACTGGATCTGAATTATCTAAATCAAATGAATTTGGAATGGAAGCGATCAATGGTCTGGATTATTGTAATCATGAGACCACTGGTCAGATATTGAAATAGGGCTAAAATTAAATTATTAAAAAGCCGGGGTGGAAGATCCTATAATCCCGCCCGTACAGGACGTGGGAAGCGCATCTATTATAAAGTAGACGATGGTTAGAATACATCGCGATGTATTGGAATGGGGTACGTCAGGGTTTTATCCTTTGGATCTGGTCCATCATCAAGCGATCCAGACTGTTTATATGTCTAATATCAATTTTTTTTTGGTGAATAGACAATAAATGAAGGTTATCAAGTGGTTTATCTCAAGATTTGATAATTTGGCTCTTTTGCTTTCAATATGAACGGTCAAAGTAACCTTTGTATAATCAAAAGACTGAAATATTCCAAATGAGACTTTTTTTTAATAGGAAGTATACCATCCATAAGGAGCCATATCAAATAAACGGCCTCGGTCATTTAAAGGACACAAATCCAACGGATAAGAGTCACGATGCATCTTATTTCCATACACCAGGATGTATTCTAGCAAAACCGGAATAAATAACCCTAGCGTGGGAAGACACGAGACCTGCGGCGCGTTCAGTGGTAGAGATATAGAGAAGGATGGAGAGAGAGAGACTGCAAAGCTCTCGATCATAGGGTTTTTAGAAAAGAGAAAAAGCAGATTTTCGATCTTTTCTAGGGTTTTTAGAGATACTGAGATTTTAATCGGTTCAAGGGTTTTACAGAGAGAGAAAGAGAGACCTTGATTGTAATATAGGGTTTTTCCTCTCTCCTCGAGAAGGTAATCCATCTCCTACTCTGATCTTCTTCTTGTGCTATGCATCCCTATTTTTCTTCCCTTTTTGGGCTTTTAGTATTTATTTTTTTTTCGATTTCTGTTGAGGTTTTTTTAATTTCTGGTGAGAACTCTTTGATGCTTCTGGTCGAATTTGTGCTCTGGATTGGAGAAAAGTTGTTGGTTTGTTTACGTGATGAGAGTTCTAACTGATCTTTCTGTCACACGTGCCTACCTTCCGCATGTTCGCGAGATCTGAGCCCTTCAGCTGACTAACCCTATCATGTTTGTGTACTGACATGAAAATCGGGCCGGTCCACTTATCAGGTGCGCCAGATGTGTATGATGGATCCGGACCGTTTAGTATTCGCCTTCTTACCATCCCTCATTTCTTTACTCGTGGCCCACATGATGATTGGACAGGATGGATATTTTGGCAAGGTCATATGGTGTGAACCGTCTAATCGACGGCTGATCTTGTGCTCATGGCGTACTGCTGGATGTAAGGATTGCGTTTCCAGGCCTAACAATCAGGCTGGTCAACTCATCATTGAAGACCATTTCTTCAAGATTTATGTGATATGAACAGCTGAAAAATGTTCGGTCCACATTCATTGTACACATGTGACCCACCTGATTATGGGACCAGTCTATTTTGCACCAGAGCATAAAGGCAGCAGGTCTATTGGATTAACGGCTTGGATCTTTTCCCACTTATACATGTGCCTGTTCGTTTTGTGCATAGGATAATCAAAGTCTTATTGATAGTATCTGTAAGGGGTCCTTTGGATGCTGTAAAGGCAGAGTCTGTAAATGAAATCCAAACTGTTTGCCTGTAAATGAGATGGGTGTAAATGCTGTAATAAATGATTTACAAATCATTGACAGACTGTAAATGATTTACATGTAAAAATGCCATAAAAAACATTGTAAATGATTTACCTGTAAACCATTTACAACTTGGCACATTTAGAAGCATCTAAATGACCCCTAAATGTTGTTTTTTTTTTTTTTGTCAAAATGATGGGATTCTGTTCCCAAACACTTTTTCCCCCTTTGTTCATCTCTATCTGCATGCAGCATTCGTCAACCTTCATTTTCTCAAGCTGTTCATTTTTGTAGGTTTTCAAATTTTCTTTTTTTGGAAAATTGTTGATTGTACATATCAGTATCTCTGGTAGGATTTTTTTTTTTTTTATAAAAAAAAAAAAAAAAAACTACAAAAAACCTTGCAGTTTTGACATTCATTGATGAAATTCTTGATAGGAAACTTTAATGGCCTGTGTCTAGTTACTGATTGGAGAATGGTTACGTTGGAGTTTTGGGGCACTTGTTAAGCGGAACTATGTCGGCATTCAAGAGGGGCAATGGATTGTGGGAGGGAAAGGCCTAAGGTCAAAGCCCAGTGGAAGCCCTCTGGGCATTTGAAGCTTAATTTTATTGGTTGTTCGTTTGGAAACCCGGCCACCTCTGGGTTGGATTGCATAATTCAAATTGAGAAGGTGAGGTCCTCATAATGTTTCCAGTCCCCGCAGCACCATGATTTCTAAGAATGGAATCTTGACCGTGTGGGGAACTCTTCAGAATGCTGGCTTGTCTATTATTGGTGGGGATGCTAGGCTTATGGAAATTAGCCTCTACTATTTTTGAGGTTTGAGTTTTTTGCAAGAATAAGATGTATTGCCTTTTCCAATGTGCAGAGGGATGTTAATGGGATGGTTGAAACTCTTGCAAAATGGGAGGCACTTGTCATTGTCTCCTCGTGCCTCTTTCTTAATGTATTCTCTTCCATTTGGGTTTCAATGAAATTACAGTTACCTTTCAAAGGAAGTAAAAAGGAAACTCCTCTGTGTTTCTTTTAGGAGAGTGCAAATTTCGATTGAGTCCAATAGTTTTTACCCCAGCCAGCAAGCATACACATGGAACTCATCACCTTTATGTGATTAACCATTCATTAAATGAATGAGCCATGCCCCAAAAATCTCCCAGTGAGTAGATCATAGACCTGTTGGTTGGTTTGCTTCTGTCAAATATGGACAACTGTCTAAGCTGTGGTTTTGCAAGCCAGCTATCAGAGCAGTTTTAGATTTCTAGTGGCAGGGCCCATCCATAATAGAGCTTGTAGATAGCATTTGTGTGAGAAGATGGGACCCACCTGTGCAACTGTTGTCGTCTATGGGATTTCTAGTCAATATGTTTTTGTTGCTGGCATTATGGCAGGAGGGATCAGCCCCCAACTTGTGCTAAAGTGTGCCTATGCATGGTTTTAGATTGGGGGAGACCATAAGGACACCCAATACCTATTTATTGTTTGTCTTGGAATGCTATTGAGGGATTCATTCATGCCTTATCGGTGTCCTGTCCCTTCTTGATTCAGCTATCTAAAACCAGATTGCTCTAGTTTTGCGTCTCTTGATTTTGACAGAACGTGTATTTGCAATTGATCCTAGTGATACCTGTGTAGTTTGGCTATATATAGACTCTGCAGAAGTAAATTATCAAGCATGGGGGATTAATTCACAGGTTTTGCAAGTACCTCAATTTCTTACCTTTATGTGCCTTTTATGTGGGAGGATTCTCTTTCTCCTCAAGGGAGCCCATAAGGAGGATGGCATGGTGGCTTTTGGGTTTGCTGATGAGATGGAATTATGATATTCTCCACTCTTTTGTACAAGAGGATGGGGCTGGGGTCTATGATTCATCCCATCTCATGTAGTTCTGAGGATTCCATCAGCGCATGGGTTGCTCAAATGTAAGTGATTGATAATGTTCTGTTAAAATCAATTCTGGTAGTAGTCACATCAAAATTATGCCAAGATGAGCATGCTAGACACCAAGTTGCTGAAAGCTAGAAGCTGCACTTTTTAAACCATGTTGGAAGTTGGAGCAGGATTGGAGAACTTGGATCTTCTGCTTACATTCAGAAAACTTTGATAGAGGACAGAGCTCACCCTGAAAGTTCCATAAAATGGTTGATTTCCTTTAATGATCATACTTTCTTGTGAGAGAAACTCTTATGTCGATGGTTGATTTAGAGTTCAGTTTGCAGTTGGTAGCATGAAGTTTGTGAGCTCCATTATGAGTTGATAGAGGCATACATTGGGATCGTACTCATTATGGAGAGATGTGAATGGACTTTGTTGGAGGGCACAAGAAGGCTGTATTGTAGAGTGTTTTCTGTGTTTCAACAGCAACTCGTCCAGTGTGTCACTGATCTGCAAGCAGTTAGTTTACAATTAACGGCAGATTCTATTTTTGAGCTTGGTTTTATTGGATGTTCTACAATTCATTCATAACCTCCTTTTAAGGTCCTGTTTGTATTGGGGATTACCATAGTAATGTAATGGAAAAGTTCCATTATTATGATTTTACCACCTTGAAACCAAATGAGGCAATTGTCGGTCAAATGCAGATATTTTCAGGAAACAGGTAAAGGAATTCGTAATCATTTCGCTTTTCAATTGCATTACCATGGAAATCTCAAATTCAAATAGGCACATTAGTGTATGAATTTGATGATTAGACATTAAAGTAACGGAAAGGTGCCATCATTATGATTTTACCGCCGATAAATCAAACACAACAATCCTCAGTCAAATGCATATGTTTTCAAGAGAAGTAATGACAAATTTTAATTACCAATTACCATAGTAATGTAAAGGAAAGTGCAATGATTCCTTCACCGATCTCCTTACAACATTTGCATTTGATTGTCAATTCCCATGTTTGGTTTATCAGTGGTAAAATTGTAATAATGGTGGTTTTCCATTACTTTAATGCCAAATCATTACATCTGTGCACTATTGTTGCTACTTGGATTTGATATTTCTGCAATAATGCCATGAAAAAGTGCAACGATTACAAATTCCTTTACTCGTCTCCTGAAAACACTGATAATTCCCATGTTTGATTTGGCGGTCGTAAAATCGTAAAGATGACACTTTTCCTTTACATACAATGGTGATTGGTAATCCAAACAGGTTTTAAAGGAATTTGTAGTTATTGCAAGTTTCAATTATATTACTGTGATAATCCTCAATCCAATCAGGCCCTTAGTAGAAATAAAACGGTTTCTTCCAGCCACATCACATATTTGGCATGCTATGATTGATGTGTCAGAAAACCAAAATTCCTTGGGTTTGTTCCTTTTGTGGTTCTAGCTATTGGTGTGTTGTATTCTGAGTCATGTCAGTAGGCCTAATTAGGAGGCCGGGTAGCATGGAATGTGGGATTTTGAAGTGGGGCCTTTGAAGGAAAGATTGTATGGAGTTTGAGTTGCTTGAGCAGCTGCTTAATGGGGTACATCTTGTGTTTAATGAGTCTGATGAGAGAATTTGAGCTCCCTCTGCTCCAGGTTTTTCTTTGCAAAAGCATCCCTCGAGTTGTTGTGCACTGCCAGGTCTCCTAGTTTTGCTTAAAGTTAAGGTTTGGTGCTCTCTCTCCTACATTTGTGCAAGCTTTCTGCTGGATGGTTTCAATGAACAGAAAGATCCTCACATTGGACAATCTAAGGAAATGGAATATCTGTTTTATATGTCGGAGAAAACACTAACACGGGGCCACTTGTCCATTCACTGTTTCCATCTTGGTACATATATTCTATTCATATTTCTTAAGGCTGCATTTTGGATCATGGCCATTTCAGGAGTGAAGAAAAATAATTTCTTGATTTGGGAGTTTCTAGTAATAGAATTTCCAAAAATAGCAAAATGGGGCTTTTTTGTGTTTGTATTGGAAAGAAAGCTTCGTATCCACATGAGTAGCACTTCATGATTATTTTTTTGGGAAGTTCTAATAGGAGTCAACGACTCAAAAATCATTTAATATTTTTCTTGCTGATAGAGCCCAACACAACCTCAGTTGTTCCAAGGAAGAGTCATATTCCTCTAGCCTTTTTTGAAGTTGCGTGCATTGGGCTTACCTAATTTGGTGGACTTCTTCAAAGGCTGGTCTAATGTTATTGTCTCCTAAGAGGGAAGATTTTGTGGAGAACGCTTTTGTTCACCACCTTATGTTCTTTTGGAAAGAACTGAATAATAGGAATTTTATGGTTGGCCATTAAAAAAGAAAAGAAAAGGGGGATATACTATGGGTAGTCATCATCTCTCGACAGGTTAAGGATAGGATCAAGCTCTCTTATGAAATGGGGCTTCCTTTGTGAATGAGTTCAAAGATGTTTTGACGTTGGATCTGGATATAAATTGAAGCTGCATCACTAGGGAGAATCACTGCTATTTGAGTAATGATGTTTGGATCTTGCGGGCCTCACTTAATTAAGTGGAGGACCTCTTCAAAAGGCTCGTCTAAGTATATTTTCTACCCAAGGGGGCAGATTTTGTGGAGAATGATTCACTTACAAGTTTGTGGGATAATCGGAAGGAACTTAATACTAGGATATCCGATTGGTACTGCTCATCTATTACTCCTGAAGGATAGGATCAAGCATTCTCTTAGGGAATGGAGCTTCATTGTAGATGAGTTGCAAGGTGTTCCGCTGTCAAGTCTTAGATTCGACTTTTTGGGCTGGTTATTTGGGAGAGTCACTGGTGTTTTGTATCTGCTTCTAATTGGTGGTGGAAGTTAAAACTAAAAAGATGATGAGATTGGTGTTCTCATGACTGGAGGGGGTTTGGAGCAGTTGCACTAAATTGGAAGCAATGAAGGTAGGGATCAAGCGAAAGATGATGTCTTAAATGGTACTTATTGTTGAAGGAGATTTGCCAATGTTGTAACCTCGGTGGTCAGGTCTTGCAACCCAGGTTGGAGGCCCAGTTAATTTTCAATGAGAGCATGGCATCACATTCTCCCATCAATGTTTCTTTTAGCCTTGTTCTAAGTGAAGCTAATGCAGTAGTATACATGCTTGCTAAAGATGTTGTTAACAAAATTAGGCTTAGTTTAGGGGCACCTATGCATCGCATATTTGGAGTTTTCTATCCCATTTTCTTTATAATAAAATTTTTCTGAAATCTATTTATGGAATCTGGTCTTTGGGATTTTGATGAATGCTTCCTTGCTGTTCAAGGAGTGTTCGAGTTGTAAACCTTTAGAAAGTTTCATGGGTTTCGGATACTTGTCTAACCATACTTGACATGTGTGATTATGAACCTATGAACAAAGGCTATAAACACACACACACACACACATATTCAATTGCTAGTTTCAGGATAATTCTTTCCGCCTTTATATTATTAGCAGGCAGATCGATGCTTGCCATCCATATGGATGCATTCACTGACAGGATCAAAGTATTCTGTTTCTTTTGTTCACTTTGCTTATCAACCTATCCAGAGAATTGCCGATCTTGTTACACCTTTACCTATGTATGGTTGTGTGCATAGTTATTTAATTTTGCATGTGATTTGCTGCTACATGTATCCTTGGTAAGGGATTTTTGTTACTGAAATCCTTCACCTATACCTGAATTGGCTTCTTATATTCATTATTGATCCATGTGCTGCAGGTGTCATATCTACAGAGTATGGTGGCTTTTCTTCGTTCCTCTTCTCCCTATTGCCTCATCTCAGGAGAACGGTTGGAAAATTGCTTCAAATAAACACAACAAGATTCTATTTTCTCCAGCAGTAAACTTAAGGAGATGCCGGTATCCGAAGAGGTGCTTTTTCTATTTTTGTTGCTAACATTGCTAAACAACATTATTTAATCAAGTGAATGAGAATATATCCTCTACTGGCTTCAGTTGAGTTCTGATTAATGAAATTTTTTATTGGCCATCTTAGAGTTACTATTCTTGGTCGGCAGGCCAGTGATACTTTTGCAGGTGTACCTATCAAGAAAAGGAGATTCCTGATGGCGCAGTCTTCGTCGCCACCATCTCCAATGTCTTCTTCACTGACAGGCGAAACTGATGTAGCTCCAAACAAACGGTCCATCTCAGCATCTGAGTCAACGTGGATACCAGTTTATGGGGGTTCTGCCAATGTCAAGGGTTATTCCTTGGAGGATGGAGGATGCTTCACCGATATCAAGTTAAAGTCTTTGACTAGGAATGACAGTTCTCTTGGATTAAGTCTTCAGCATTCTGATGTTACAGTTACTGCTAGTGCTGGGGAAGAAATAAGCAGTGTAAGAAAGCTTATAATGGAGGAAAAGTCAGCATTTCAGAGAAGTACGGAGAACATCGAGCTGCAATTAACTCTCAATGACCCTTTTCGGGAAGAAAAATCTATGCCAGGCTATCAATCTGCTTTTCAGAAGGTTTCAGGGAATTCTGATTCTCTATTGTCATTGGGGCAACCTTTCGGGCGATCTATAGAAGGTCAAAGTAGTAGAGGGAGCTGTCAGGATGAAGAGAAATTGTATCAGCATTCACAGCTGCTTGATGAGAGTTGCTCTGATGTTCACCATGACAAGCTAAAAAACCTGGCTTTGATTGAGGAAGAACATGATATCCAGAATGAGTGTAGTATTGCGGAATCAAATTCCAATAGCACTCATTTACTTGCAAACAGGTTACGTTGGGATTTAAATACCATGATGGACACTTGGGAAGGCTCTATGAGTAGTTCAGCCATAAACCATACAGCGGATGGAACTGGCATGTTGGGTTCAGGCAGCATACGTGACAAGGAGCCTGTGATATGCCCAGCAGAGACGATTCTTGGAGAACCCAAAGGGACCTATGCAACTTCAGAAAAACGGGCACTTGTTGGGAGTGAGGACAGCATAAGGCTGTCATGCTCCTCCATGGTTCCTGAGAAAGACTCTGATTTCAAGGCTCCCCTTCATATACAGCTCAATCCATCTCCCAGTTACCTGCCATCCTTCACGCAAGGAGCTGCTAGTAATACAACTAAACTGAATTCAGTGACTGGGTCATCTAATCTGAATTTTTCGGCAAATCTAACACCACCAGCAGACGATATGAAATCCGTTGATTTTAAACGTGTAAAATCTGAACCACTTGAAGGGGATGGTCAGGTAGCCAACAAAAAGGTGGGATGCTGCAATCTGAATTTGGTAAATCAGAGAACACCAAAACCCGAACCATCTGATGGTGGTGGGCAAGTAGGACTCCAGACTGTGCAGGCAAGCAATATTAAATTCATAGTTGCTGGTGCAGTAAAATCTGAACTGTTGGAGGAGAGTAGGCGAGAAATTCCCAAGGCCGTAGAAGGAATATCATGCCAGTCTGAGCATCATTCAGAATTGCCTGTTAGTGGAGAGTTATCCCAGGAAGCGACTGAAGATGTTGTCAAGGGCTTGGGTTTAGTTTCCGAATCTATGCAACCCAATCTTAAAGAATTGCTGCTTGCTGATCAGATGGAAGAGATTGCACAAGTGACCACTTCAGAAGTTTCCAATCCCAAATCATCTAAATCCATTTCCACAGATTCACTTCATGTAGATTCATGCATGAATAACGGGGTAGCTAAAGGTTACGAGGATAAGGAGACTAATAAAACTGCTGATACCCAAGAAGATGATCCTGGTAAGTGTGACCATGAATCAGATGCTTCTCATGATGTGAAGGGTCCAATTAATGCAGTTGGTAAGCGACAGAAGGATGACAATGATTATGAAGATGGTGAGGTAAGAGATCTGTTGGTTCGTAACACCGTTGAGGGTATTGGTGTTGGTGATGCAGGAGAAGCAGGGCATTTGAATAATAGCAAAGATGACCATTCTCGTGGTAATGGTGATGATCGTGCCACAGTATCATCACATACTAAGGGCATTGATAGTAAAACTGATAATCCTGGTGAGAAAACCAATGCTCATTGCATTGCAGAACATGATAGTGATCTTATCAACAAGAAGATAGATCAAGATGAGAGTACAGGGCCGTGTTTGCAGGGATCTTCGGCCACTGAAGTGCCAACTGTTGCATCTGGAAAGAAGAGATCTACTAAGGCGATTCGGAAGGTACCAAGGGATTGCTCGGGAAGGAAAGATGGGTTGAAGAACCTTGAGACAGCATCCAGTCAGGTGGTTAGTGCAAGCCAACATCCAGTCACAGATGATGGTCAGGTTGACACTGTAAGCCGACGAGAGAATGTCAAAGTATCTAACCGAGCAGAAGCGAGCCATTCTAATCTTCCCAAAAGGAAGCCAGCTGTGGCAAGTCAAGAAGCAGTTAAAGATGTCCATGGTAGAAGCAACTCGAGCCGTATTATCAATTTGCCTCGTGCACACGATGAATCTCCATCTGCAAGAACGAGATCTATCCCAGGCAGGTCATCACCGTTGCAAGCTGGAAAAGCTAGATTTCCTGACAAGAGTGATAAACTAAACCACCAGCGGTAATACTCCTTGCTCTCATTGTTTATTATTGTTATTATCCGTTTTTCTATCCCAAAGTTTGATTTGCTTTCTTTTTTACAGAGATGAAAGCTGCATGGATGGTTTCAGGAAATTTGAAAGAGAGAGAAACCAAGATCAACCAATAGGAAAATCTGAAGCGGATTTTATGCATGGCAGAAGACAGATCGACAACTCGCTAGATGCTTTAGGTGGTGGTAGTGATCCAAATTGGGATTATGCTTCTGAGCACTGTAGTAGATCAACTGATTTTCAATTTCCTAGGCCTAAGAAAGCCACTGCTTTTGAAGCCATGATGCGTGAACGAGATGACTTTGTTATTGCACCTGATGGTGCTATTGTAAGTGCTGCTAGGGCACGGGGGAAGCCTTTAAGTGACGATATGCAGTTTTTTCATCATCTGACATCTAGAAGGCGATCACCTGGAGGTAGAGATGGTCCCATGCCACTCGATGTGCAAATGGCCCGCAGATCTATGAGAGACATTGGCCGGGACAGGTGCATTGGTGGAGGTGGCACTGACATGGTCATGCTTAGGAAGCCTGGAGGGAGAGGGGGGCCCATGCCACTTGATGTTCGAATGCTCCACAGCCCAATGAGAGACATTAGCCCAGAGAGGCGCATTAGTGGAGGTGGCACTGATATGGTAGTACTTGGGCATCCTGGAGGGAGAGAGGGGCCAATGCCACTCGGCATGCGAATGCCCCGGAGATCTATGAGAGACATTAGCCCAGATAGGTATGGCTCTGATATGATTTTTCTCAGACGACAGTCTGCAAGGAGAGAAGGGCCCATGCCACCCGGTATGAAAATGGCCCATATGCCTCTGAGAGACATAAGCCCAGATAGGTGCATTGGTGGAGGCGGCCCTGATAGGGCTGTACTCAAGCATGAAGAAAAGTTTGTTAGGGGTTTACCAGATATGATGCATCCTTCATTTCCACGTCCCGAACCTCAACGTATACCAAATCCATTTGCACAGAGAGAGAGGAGCTTGTCGCCAATGCAGATGAGGGGTCCTTTGCGTGTACCTCGAATTGGTTCCAAATCTCCACCGAGATCCAGAACACGCTCTCCTGATGGACGCTCAGAACTGATGAACTGCAGACTCACACGGAATCTCAGAATTGAGAGGATGAGAGTGCCTCCTGAGCATCCTTGTATTGCAGAAGATATGATGATTAGGAGGCATGGTTCCCCACCTTATGCATCTAGATTGTCTAATGCTGTAAGAGATGCAGGTCCGTCAAAGGAACAAGATCTTCCAAGGCCTCTTCTCCGGAGGAGTCCATCTGGCAGGGTTGTACAGAGAATCAATAGGAGGTTTGACATGATAGACCCTCGAGAAAGGGCAGAAGGGGATGAGCACTTGGGACCTTTGTACTCTGATCGGTTGTTTGAGTTTGTGGGCGATGAGTGTCTTGATGAGAGACGAAAATTTAGTGAGAGGCATGGACCATTTCGTCCCTGTAGACCTCATGATGTTGTTGCTGATGGTGATGGATTAGTTTATCACGCGGAAGGTGGTTCTAGACGTAGGGCTTTTCCCGAAGGTGCTGCTGAATTTCATGAGAGAGGGGATTCAAGGGACGTCGATGGCCGCATCAAGTACAGACTAGGAAACCCTAGGAGACCAAGAAGCATAGAGGAGCAAGTACATGATTATGGGCATGGTGGGCCCGGATGTCATGACCCCAGCTATGACCTTGTCCGACTGAAAAAGAGAAGAAACTAGTAATCTTCTTCTTCAATGCCACATGTCCGCCCGTTATGTTCAAAGTGTAGGATGGAAGTGGGCATAAGAGCGGGCCTCCCTTGTGGTTGATTAATTAACTTTGTTCTGCTGATGAAGTTGCTGACTCATATCTATATATCTATATATGTGCAGTTTTAAGTGGAGAATTATACGGTCGAAGTGGCTGATTTGGTTTTTAGATGGATCAATAACTTTTAAGAACTACAAGAGAATTCGGCTCTTTTGGGGTGAGCGTGCATCTTGGCTTCTCTGTATCAATAAAGCAATCAAAGGTCTCTGTACATAAAAGCAGAATACTGTGTGAAATGGTTGCTGATTTCATCCTAAGATTAAAGATTGCTGCTCGATTTCATCAACAATCATGTGAGACTCAGCTGCAATGTTGAGGTTATAAAATTCACATCTCTGAACTACTGTTATCTAAACTGGTGCTTGGGTAGAGTGAGAATGCAAAGTGTACTGCTTGGATGAAGCACTGTGTGAAGGCTCTAGTCAAATCTCTTCAGCATTATTCGGTCTTTGATGCTTCAATGCGTGAATGCTCTAGTCAAATCTCTTCAGCATTATACGGTCTTTGATGCTTGAATGCGTGGAATGTGGCAATCAAGAGCATTTTAATGGCCATTGCTTGTTATGCTTTATCTCGAGCAATATACTCTATGTGGCTGCATTACCTACTTCATGGTTATTTCTTCAGACGGGTCTTCCTGAGATGAGACCACCAGTTAGATTGCCGAATCACCCTCAGTTTGCAGCTGAAGATGAAGTGGGTTGTACATTGGGCAAGCCTACTTCAACGTAACAGAAAGAAGTTTGAGCTGTTGCATGATCTCTCTGCTTCTTGATGATTCATCCATACTTTGAATTGCAATCCCCCTTTTGATGGGGGCATCGATTCGGTCACACCTTTTGATGCTTTTGCTTTTGCTTTTGCTTCGATGCTATGCTCAACTGATGATGTGAAATTGAAGGAACGCCTGCCCGTTGAATGAGAGGACAACCCCACCCGCCCATCTGATTGACACATGGGTTTTGTGTTGATCTTTGAGCCTTTAAAATGGTGTGAGCTGGATTGGGTTGTTGGAGAAGATCTCTTCTAGGCGAAATGGGAAACAGTAGGAATCTCAAAATGCTTACATTTTTGTTGTTTTTTTTTTTGTTTTTTTGTTTTTTATTTTTATAAATTTCCATTTCTCTGTAGGATTTGGGTTTCTGAAGAGTTTGCTTTGAGCACCGCAGGTTTAAGATGGAAAGTGACGGGCGTGGCCCACCCCCTGTAGTGAAATCATTCCCTTGGTGAATCTAGCTGATGAAGCATGGACCGCGTGGAGAAAAGGAGGTGGGCCCGACTGGCTGAAGTTTGGTGGGCCATTGCTGTTTCCAGACAGCAATCTGTGCAGCTGTGTATTTATATTTGATCTAAAGCCAACTTTCTAAACTTTGTAATCTCTCTCTCTCCTGACAATACAGTACCGATATAATTATGTTTTTAAATGGGAGGTGGTTGATCCCCTTATTCATCCTTGATGTATGGTCGAATCGAAGTCCACGTAAGCACCCACCGGGTATCGGAGCCCGTACAAACTGGGCGGTGCCGGTGATGTTCGCTGGCGTTCAGGTGGGTGATGCTGATGGAACTGGGCCATGATACTGCCAGGTTCGCCGGCCTTGCGGCCGCTCCACTTTCAGACAGATCACGTGAACACCTTCTAGGTTTGCTCACACCTAATGATCTTTGCACATTTGTAATCCAGATCTGGACTATTTATTCTGATTGGATGATTCTAACCATCCGTTCCATGGCCTATAAAATTGGATGGTGAAGATTATTGTTTTAAAAGAATAGGTCCAATAAAGAAATGCTTCCGAGGATTGGGCAATACTCAAGCCCACTTTAAGATTGTCAGAGAAGGGTAATTTATCGACTGATTGGTTCATCTAATGAGTGTTGATGTGTGGTCGACCTGACGGACGGTACAATGCTTGACTTGATGGACGGTCTGGATCAATTGATCAGCTGTTCAAATGTGCCAATACAACAAGGTGACCTACGAGTTAAATTATACCTGAGAGCACGGGATTATTTCTGAAATTAAAATTTGTTTATAAAACTAAGAGTCAACTCTATTGCTTGTAGGTAATTGAGTATCAATCAACATGATTCCGGTAATTTAGACTTATCTGCAGCTGGGGCCCTTGATTTGGACCGTCTAACTCAAAGGCATATGTTACCGAAGATCGCAAGGTAGAGCCTTCTCTCTGTAGTACACGTGGCTGGATAACATACCATTGAATGGCCAACTAGTTCCACGTGCTGGATTCAAGATACGGTTTAATTGGATGATCGTAGCCGTTCAATCAATGGTCATTAACGGTGGCCATGCAGGCTCACTGGATTGGTGCACCCCCCCTGCCCCGTGTGCTGCAGCGGATTGGATGCAGATTGCCTCATGGCTCCTACTGGGCTTACCGTGATGTGTTTTATCCATACCAGCTCAAGTGGACCACAACACAGGAAGCCGTGGGGATTGCACGCCAACCAGTTTTTCAAATACCAGCTCTTTGGATCAAGCATCAAGCTGATATTTGTGTTTTCCCTTTTTACAGTTTTGTGACCTAATCGACAGGTTGAATGGCAAAGATAATCATCATGGTTAGCCCTTGGAATATTTCAACGGTGGGATCATTATCCTCTTTCGGATCAACAGATGTGTGGACAAAAAAACATACATCACAGAGAGTCCCACAGTCAGGTCACCAGGGATATATCACTGGTGGCTGGATCACCAGCTATTATGCCGTTTCTTGCGGGTTATCTTCCTAACTTGGTTTTCCTCCCTTGGCTGTCGTACGCTTTTTTTTTTCTTTGTGATACATCATGCTGTCGTACTGTAATGCCGACGCATGGAATAATTTCACGTGAAAAAAATCTCTTGTAATCTGATGGAGTACGATAACTAGTAAACCATCGGTGGAATATAACTCTGCTAATCAGGGGCTATTTTCTTTCCAGTGATCTAATTTTAATTTTTCAATGGACGTGCAATGGGTCCCACGATTTTGAACGGTTCAGTTTGAGTTTCATGCTACATGCAAAATTGATGGGCGGGTGAGTATGAAGCATCGTAGTCCGCTGGAGTATCAGATAAATAAGAAAACGACAGGCGCAGCTGTCCACGACATGCATGATACTAGTGACGAGACTTGGGCGGCAGGTGGGTAGCACTCTTTATTAAAGATAAGAGACCGTACAATAGAGGGCGAAGAACGCAAATATGGTATGGACGTCTTGGTTTTAAAGTACACGTGGCATGTTTTTGTCCATTGGAACTGTTCTTCTAGTGGGCGTTGCTATAAATGTAAATTAATTCGTCATAAATGTAGATTCGACGCTCGCAACCATCTGATCCACTGTCCTTGGAAATGACGGGCAAAATCAACCGTAGGAAATAAGAGTTGTAAGGAATACGACTTTCTGATAAGTATAATTCTTTATACATTTTCCATCGATGGTGGACCCCACAGTTTGGACGGTTTGGATTGATACGTAAAGCTGCCACCTATACTGTAGAGAGATGGTTCTATCGTATTCCGGTTCTCTACGGTAGCATCTCTTTTTCCTGGAAGACACTGTAGCAATGGCATCTTTTTTCAAAAGACAAAAGGAAAAGGAACATGATCGACGGTGCACTCAAATGTGCTGTTGTCTTTCCACAAAATTCTGCTGTTAAACGCGCGAATGCATGTTTTGAAAACTCATTGCTCCATTGAATCTAAATCCTTCTTAGCCATTGAAAGTAGCGGGCGTTTGAGAGAGATTGATCAACGGTTGGTAATTTTCTATCGTACCAGCTAAGCTGTTATTATACGAGCATGGGGTTCTTATTAATGGCCCCCACTTGTATGAGTGGCTTGGATAGTTTACACGTGATTCATGTTTGCTCGTGTGGAGCGGTGAACTTCTTGTTGTCTTCGTAAAACCCGAGGCGGCTCCTAGAGACTGACACGTGTCAGTTAGATTACGTCGTAATCAACGATGGAATTCGTTTTCTAACGCTGCATTTTCAAGCGCCACACACAACGCACGACGAGTGACAGCTCAGCACATGAGAACCGAATCTAATACGTCCCCAGACGGGCGGAAGCGGATTGCGTCCTACCCCGCCCATCTCTGCCCGGGAACGGGCAGATGCGTGAGGGCGCCACCTTTATTCACGTGTGGTCCGTCCCTTTTCTCAATCAAGGGCGGCAGCTGTGGTGTGGTTTACTTGAGCGTTGGATCTTTCTATTTTTGAGCTCATACCTTAAAAATGACATGAGAGAAGCGACAGCCGGCGTGGATAAACAGATAAATTACGGTGGGCCCCACACTGATCTGCCCGTTCTTGGGTAGAGACGGGCAGGGTAGGACGCATGCTTCAATTTTCTAACCGTCTGTTTCTTCATTCACCCATGACCCACCTCAATTGATGGACCACAATTACTTTCTCCCTAAAAGCACTTTCCTTACACGTGTCGGATCCATCACACGTGTTATAAATTATCATGTGGCGTGCGTTTCTTTTTGGCGCTTGAGGATGAACCACATGGATTATATAACATTTCTTAGTGCGCAGGCAACGTTTGACTGCATCGTTGGTGAAACATTTTGGTACTCTGACGGAGTGGGATGGATGATATGCAGGCACTTAGAAATTATTTAGGACTCGCACACGTGCCATGAAATTAAGTGGAATTAAACCGTCCAAATTATGTATACCTGTCTAGATGTAGCATGAACCAAAAACTAATGGTATTATGTTGTCTGAATATGGGGTTGGTGGACATATATTGGACGGTTAAAATTGAAAGTATCAGATGATCTTATTTCAAGTAGCAAGTGTCCAAAGTATCAAAGATTATGATTTTTCAACCAGTTGTGGCGAAATTTTAGTCGGTTTCATTTGAGTTGATGTTTCCGACGTGTACAATTTCTAAGTGCCTGCGTATTGATCATGATCATCTCTCAGAGTATCAAATAACTTGCTTCCATCCATATGTCAAAAAGCCACCTCTGCCTCTCAGATAGTGTGCTCAAATCATAGAAGAGAGAGAGGATTTCTCTGGATTCCTGGGTTTATACTGCAGTTTTCAATTTCTAAGGTTTCAAGAGACTGCAGTTTTCGATTTCTAGGGTTTCAGGAGAGAGATAGAGAGAGGGAGCTTCCTGCAATTCCAGAACAGGAAACCACGTAGGGTTTTCTGTTTTCTATTCTAGGTCAGGTAATCCATGATCATCCGGTGATCTTCTTCTCCCCCCCCCCCCCCCCCCCCCCCCCCCCCTTTTTTTTTTTTTAAATGTTGTGAGATATCTTTGATACTTCTGTTACAATTTCTGCTCTTGATTGAAGAAGATAGATTTTTATTTATTTATTTATTTTTAATCTTTTTGGCGATGAGGAGTTTTACCGATTCTAGAGGCAGGAGCACGTGCCGTCTTGGGACACGTTTGGGAGATCCAAACCTTTCATCGGGCGGGCCAATCACATCCTAGCACGAAAATTTGGCTCTTCGTCTTGTCAGCTTGGTCGGACGTGAAGGACGTGGTTTGGCTGGTGATCCCAACATCAGCCAGCTAGCTGGTGTCAGCTATGGGACCCACCATTATGTGTGTTTTATCCACGCTGTCCATCCGTTTTTCCAACTCATTTTAGAGCATGAGCCCAAAAATGAGGCAGATCCAAATCTCAGGTGGACCCATCACAGGAAAACAGTGTTGATTGAATGCTTACCGTTGAAAACCTCCCAAGGCCCACTGTAATGTTTATTTGCCATCCAACCTGTTGATAAGGTCACAGAGACCTGGATGAAGGGAAAACACAAATATCAGCTTGATCCAAAACTTCTGTGGGCCCCCAGAAGCTTTCAATGGTAAGGGTTCAATCCCCACTGCTTCCTGTGTTGTGCTCTACCTGAGGTTTGGATCTTCCTCATTTGTGGGCTCATGCGCTAAAATGAGCTGGCAAAAGGTGTGGACGGCGTGGATAAAACACATACATCATGGTGGGGGCCCACAGCTTTGACACCAGCTAGCTGGCTGGTTTTGGGGTCACCAGCCAAACTGCGTCCGGACATGAATGGCCCTTTCTTTCTTAGCATCTGCTGTTTCCGTACACGTGGCAGCTTGATGATAGGAATGGCCCCATTTCTGGGCAAGAGCTTGTGGGTCCGGTTGATGGATCTGGAATCCATGGCATGCATCTGCCTACAGCTTGCTTGTGGGGGTCCATGTGTGCTGTAGAGGGGCCAGCAAAAAAGATAAAACTGATAATGTTTCTGTTTTACCCACATGCACGTCTACTGGCAAGTGCCAGAATTATCGGAGCCGTTTATCATGCATGCCCCCATTGTCCTGGCCTAAGGATCAGGCTGGTCTATTCATTTTGTGGGTCACGTGTTAAAGATGCAGTGAATGACAGAAAATATGGTTCAACAGCCTGCATTTGATATGGCGAGTGGAGCTGCCTGATTTTTAGTTCATGGACAGATACATGGTTGGGCCTCCTGATTAATGGTTTGGATCTCATGCATGTGCAGGTACACATGCAGAATTGTCATTTGTTACTGATAAGATCTGGAAGCCTCAGAATTTCTTCGTATGTTGATGTAGGGCTGTCAACTAGCTTGGGCCAGGCCAAGCAAACTGAATTTTTTGAATAGGCATAGCCCGTCCAGTTCAAAATACAACCCCAACACCCCAGACCATTGACAGCCCGTTGATTATTCTCTTCATTCATTCTTTGATTTCATTTCTTCATGTTCTTTTTTCCCCCTCAAATCATTACAGTTTGTGGGTTTCTTGATTTTATGGGTGATCCACCCATGAGATTATATGATATACTCAGCAATTTGAATTGTGTTGATGAAATTTTAAATTGAGATGTTCTGTGTTTCTCTGAAGAGAAAACATCCAACCATCTACTGAGTCAATCAGCAACCTTTTGACTGGACATTGGCTGTAAAGGGTTGATTTTGCACCTTCCGATGATCGATCATTCATAAGCTGTGACCCTTAATGAATTTCTCATGCACTGTTAATCTCTCTATCAATAGGATCTCAGACATACAATTGGTCTATTTTCCTTTCGTTGAATGCGTACGTGACTAAAACCGTGCATTCGAAACCATCAATTAGACAATTATTGATGTAGCGTTGTCCTATCTCCTGTGGATGAGACTCTTAGCAGCATGGCACATTCATAACAAGGTCATTGGACGAATGGCCTGGATCTCTTGTAATTGCTTTGGTTCTGAAACTGTCGAATAGGGAGTGGCTTCTTGTCCGAATCTCATTCTCATGGCCCTTATGGTGAGAGAGGGATAACCTTGCTTGTGCTAAAGTGTGCATTCGTTCAGTTTTAGATTGTAGGAGACCAATTTCTGATGTCTGATGAGGGTACTGAAGACTCACCCTCTTACTTATTCTCACAGGATGCTGAGCTGTTCTGATGGCTCTTTCTGAGGGTTATTTTGCTTATTAACACTCGGTGCCCCTACGTTGGTGTTGATTCGGTTATCCAAAATGTCTTTGTGGATTTTGGCTAGTCTATTTGTAATTGGACCAAGTGATAACTGTGGAAATTTGCTTAATAGAAGTGAGGGTTGAATTCCTAATTTTCATAAGTGCTTCGATGTCTTGCAGCAAAAGGTGCCTTCATCATGAATTTTTGTCACATTTGAACTATATGGTCTTTCCATCCAACTACTTAGGATTACTTTCACATGGGAAATAAGTCAGAAAGGGCAGCTTGCTTGCTCTAGATGAGCTTACGCTTGTCAGATAATGTTTGAAGCTATGGAGCTTGCAGTGCAAACAAGAGCTTCAGGGCAAGATGTATGTTTGTGTTGGAGCAAGAGGTTGTTTCTTGGGTGGATGGCTTCCCAATACATTTGTCTTGAACTTGCGTGATAGATCTTTTATTTTCTGACCAGTTCTTAATTGTACTCACACAGAAATGAAACCAGAATGATCATGCTTGACACCATCCTGCTGAAAGTTAGAAGCAGCTTTCTTATACTGTATGAGCAGGGGTTTGAGAAATTGGTTCTTGTCCTTAGTCCTTATCCTGAGATCAGATTTTAGAGTTTTCTGACGCAATTCATTTTCACAGTTGTTTAGTGTGAATATGTCATGGGAAAGTGGACTTTCTGATTAATACCAGGTTCCATTTTGGGCTCAGGTTTACTTTATTTTAGAACATGCTTAAAGTTGGACAGGAAATGGGGGGTGTTCTGAACTCATGTTTCATATTTTTAGCATGGTTCCTCTGATTGAGTTGTACTCTAGGTTTGTTCTTTTTATGGTTCCGGTTTATTGGTGTGTTCTCCTGAATAATACCAGTAGATGTTGGCTGCAACCATGAAAAATTGTTGCTGGGATTTCAGTGAATGCTTCTACACTGTTCAAGGTTCTAATTTATGAGTTTGGGATCTGAAGTCAGCATTCATGTGGACCTATGGTTTAATTTAGGATGTGGTCAGTGGTCACTGATAGAGTGGAATGGTGAAGCATGATTCACATGGGATCATACTATCAACACATGCCGATATATCGCAATATCTGCGATATTTCCAATGGCGACTATGATAACTCCCTCCTCTATCTTCCACTTAGAAAACATAATGAAATCGGTTTCTTTTGATTGATCTTCTCTACTTAAAGTCTCATCTTCTTTGTATCTTTCATCTCCCTTGTCATGTCATTTCCTTTAAAAGGCATTGTCTTTTTACTTTTTACTTACGAACGACAATCTTTTAAGTCTTAATAATCAGGCCTGTATGCAGTCTGTCTTTCCTTAATTGCTTTCTGCTGTTTCTCCCACGTTCTATTCCCTTTATCTATGGGTCGTTCACTCCATAAGATCCTACTTTGTCATCATCGTCATCTAAGCCTTATCTCAAATAATTTGGGTCAGCTACATGAATCCTTTTCTGCCATTCCACTTTATAAAGGACCATAACTTTAGTTAGACCATAGCTCATCAAGTCTTTTCTTACCACCTCCGCGCTCATCCTTTTGGGCCTTCCCCTTGCCCTTTTAGAGCCTTTAATTTGTACCAACTCACTCCTAATCAGCGTAGTTCTTGGTCTCCATTGCACACGACCAAGCTATGTAAGTATACTTTCCCTCATCTCATTACCTATTGGTGTTGCTACTAAGTTCCCTTGAATGCATTTTTTTCTAGTTCTATCCTTCCTAATGCAGTGGCATTTTCACACCTGGCTCGAGTGGGGTGGCCTGTGGGATGCGGGGGCACACTTGGAGTGGGCGGCTCACGGAACACATGTGATTTTGGGGCCCACGAGGGGGCAGAACTCATGGATTTGGGGCCCACGAGGAGGGTTTAGCTGAGGAGCTAACCTATGGATTTGGGGCCTAGGCTATGAGATAAAGGGATTAATTTTCCATGCTCAATCAATTTGAGCTTTTAGAGCAAGTGGTTAATTGTCTTGCATCACTTTCATGACTTGAAACTCATCCATCTCAATATCATTAAGCTACACTCATCCTATGAACATGTTATTCCTTTACTGCCCAACATTCTATCCCATAAAGCATGGCTGGTCGTATAGCTATTTTATAAAATTTCTCATCCAGTTTGTGTGGTAAACGGCAATCTCATAAAACTCTAGTGGGACATCTCCGTTTCTTCCACCTTGCCTGGATTCTTTGGCAACATCCTTCTCAATCTCTCCAGTCATGAAGTATCGACCCAAAATATTGAAAGTGGTCATTTTGGGAAACTTCCTACTTAGCAATCTTAACTAATTTTTCATTCTCATTCCTATTGTTACACACACACTCACACCCCACACACACCCATGGACTAACACCACAGTGGTTTTTCACTCCTATTGTTACTAAAATTGCACTCCATATACTTTGTTAGTCCAACTAATTTTAAATGCTTAATCTAGCTCTCTCTCTCTCTCTCTCTCCCCCCAAACAAAACTATGTCATCTAAAAAACAACATACACCTTGGGATCTCTTCTTGCAAAAGCCTCATTAACTTGTCCATAAGCAACGGAAAAAGGTACGAGCTCAATGCTGACTCTTGCATATAATACTTGGGAACTCACTTGTCTCTCAACTAGTGGTCCTCACATTTGTTATTGTTCCCTCATACGTATCCTTAATCATGCCAACATATCCTCTTGAAACTTTTTTCTTTCTTAACACCCACTTGCTTAACTTTTAGGGACCCTTTAAGCTTTCTCATAGTAAAAAAGGATCATGTGGAGATCTTTCCTCTCCCTATATTTCTCCATTAGCTATCCAAGTATGAAGATAGCTTCAGTGGTAGACCTCTTTGGCACGAAACCAAATGTATTTTCTGATGCATAAGATCCTACTGTTTCTAATACCTTATTCCTCTAGTTACACCGGTAGTCATAAAAAGATGCCTCTCGAATTTAGCATGCTAGCACTCTTTGTGCTAACTTGGTTAAATTGTTTGTGTTTCATTGCTTGTATCGTAAGAAGTTTGAATGATGTCAGATCATTTCAGATATATTTGCATCACTTATGGCTGACAATGCATATTTTTGTCCCTCGAACAGCGGAAAACTGTTATGCATGGTTTTTTTTGTAATGTTTTGAGTTCTTGAAGTTTCACTGAAAAGTACCACCATTTTCCTGAAGTTTCCCTAATGGTTCCCTGAGACTATGATACATTATGAAATACATGCAATATTTCCCAAAGTTCCCCGAGACATTTCCTTATCCCAAGGGTGACAGATGGTGTGGTATCAATACTTTGAACACTGCCTGTAGACACATTTGCTTACTTGGACAAAGGAATCTACCTCTTCCAGTTTGCTTATTAATCTTGACCAGAGAATTGCTGACCATGCCACTACTTTGTTTCACTATTCCGCTCTGCCTGCTATTTACCTTTTGTCGGTCTTCAGTGGCTTGTGAATTTTTAATACTAAAATTTTCCACCTATACCTTCCATCCTTTCAGCCAAAGGAGCGTTACCCAAGTTTTTTTTTTTTTTGGCCCCATGTGGCCTTTTAATTTGCATGGTTATATACATTCAGTCTGAAGTGGCTTCTATTTCATTTTCAATCCATGTACCGGAATTATCAATGTGGCCATAAATAATTTATCAATGTTTATGTCTTTGTTCTTCTAGAGTTCCTGCCTATGTGTATGGAGTAGTTGTGAGAGAGATCGAGGATTGCAAGGAGATAGCTTTTCGCTAACTCCATCATCTTATGTAGCAAAAACTTCTTCTGTGACAGCTCACTGTATTTCAGAGAAAGTATCAAAGTTGCATCAGCATAGTAAAGAAGCAAAAGCCGGTGTGCCTTTGCTGGTGGTTCAAATAAACACAACAGGGTCTGTTTTTCCCATCTATAAAGAAACTTGAAGATATGCCAGTATCTGAGGAGGTACTTTGTAAAATTTTACATGTATTTGCTAAACAAAGTTATTCACTAGCATGGGAAATTATATTGTTGTTAGTTGAAATTTGATTATTGAATTTTTCTATTTGCAGCTTGGAGTTGCTTTTCTTGATCGGCAGTCCAGTGATTCTTTTGCTGGTGTACCCATCAAGAAAAGGAGATTTCCGTTTCTTCGATCTCCTTCTCCCTCTCAAATACCTTCTTCACTGCATGGGGAGCCAGACAGACTGCAAAATGAACAGTCCATCTCAGTACCGGAATTATCTCGGATGCCGGTTTCAGAGATTTCTGTTAATACAAAGCGCTATTCCTTGGAGGATGGAGGAGGATATTCTGCTGATAGAAATTTAAAACTTTTGTCAAGCAATGCAACTTCTCTTGGGTTACATCTCCGGCATTCAACAGGTACTGCCAGTGCTGGGGAGGAAATGAACAATGAGAAAAAAAATATTCCCGAGGATCCATTGGTATTTCAGAGGGTTCCAGAAAAGACTGAACTGTTATTAGCTCTGAAGGAACCTTTTGGTGAAGAAAATTTTATGCCAAATGATAAACCAGCTTTTCAGGGAGCTTCAGGAAATACTGAATTGCAACTGGGACTGGGGGAACCTTCTGGGCTGCCTGTAGAAGGTCAGAATAATGGAGGGAGCTCCCAGGAGCAAGAGAAATTGCATCAAAATTCATTGGTAGCCAGTGAGAGTTGCTTTGGTGCTCATGAGGGGAAGCTGAAAGGTCTAGCTTTGGCCGAGGAAGAAGATAATGTCCATCATGCCCAATCAAATGCTGGTTGCACTCCTTTGCCTGCGGAAAGATCGCAGTGGGATTTGAATACTATGATGGAAACTTGGGATGACTCTTCTAGCCATTCGGGTATGAACCACCCAGCAAATGGAACTGATGGGTTGGATCTGGGGAGCATGTGTGACCAGAAGTCTGTGATAGGCCCAAAGGATATGGGTCTTAAAGAACAAGAAGGGACTCGTTCAAAACACTCACCTGTTGAAAGTAAGAGTGATATAAAATTATCGAGCTCCACCACACTTCCTGATGAAGATTATAACTTTAAGGCTCACCTTCTTATGCAGCTCAGTCCACCTCTTGGTTTGCTGGCGCCCTTCAGTCAAGGCCCTGCTAGTGAATCAAGTAAATTAAATTCAATGGGAAAAGCATCTGTTCTGAATTTGTCAGGTCAGCCAATGCCATCAATGAGTAATGTGAAACTGGTTGGTTTAAAACCTGTAAAATCAGAACCACTCGAGATGGGTAGTCTAGGAGGCTGTAAAACAGTTGAACGCTGCAATCTGAATTTGGTAAATCAGAGAACCCCTAAACCTGAACCATTTGATGGGACCGGTCAATTCGGCATTAGGATTCCACATCCTAGCGGGCTGAAGTCTATAGATTCTAGAGCTGTAAAATCTGAACTGTTGGAGGAGAGTAGGCAAGAATGCCCCAAGGCAGTTGAGGGGATATCAAGCCAGTTGGAGCTTCATAGTTGTGCCTCAGAAATGCCCATTAATGGAGAGGTAGCCCCAACGAGTGAAAATGTTGTCAAGACCTCAGGTTTAGAATCTGTAGGTCCCGATGGTCAAGAATTGGTGGTTAGTGACCAGATGGTGGACACTGCACAAATGACTTCTTCTGAGGGTGCAGATTCCAAATCATCTAAATCCATTTCAGATGAGCTTCATGTCCATTCATCTGTGGATGACGGAGTAGCTGAAGGTTATAGGGATGAGAACGTTAACAAATCAGGTGATATCCTTGTAGATGATTCTCCCACTCATGAACTTGAATCAGTTGTTTCCCAAAATGCAGTTGGCATGATGAGTATGGTGGGTAAGCAACAGAGTGATGAATATGACTATGAAGATGGTGAGGTCAGAGAACCATTGGTGCATAATACTATTGAGGGTATCAGTGATGTGGGAAATGCAGGAAATATAGATCATGAACATTCAGATGTTAAGGAAGCTGATGATTCTGGCATTCCTAGGGATGATTGTGCTACTATATCATCACATATTGAGGGTGGAGAGAGTAAAACAGAGGTTCCTTGTGAAACAAGTGATCATTGTATTGGAGGAGATGATAGTGCTCCTAGCAATGAGAAGAAAGATCAAGGTAACAGTGCAGTGCCATCCACTGAAGTGGAGACTGTTGCATCTGGAAAGAAGAGACCTGGTAAGGCCAGTCGGAGGATACCTCGGGTTTGCTCGAAGGGCATTGAAACAATGCCTGATCCATCTGTTGGTGAAAGTCAAGAAACAGTCACAGATGATGGCCAGGGTGACAGTAAAAACCAACGGGAGAAGGTCAAAGAACATAACCCAGTGGAAGCTAGCCAAGCAAATATCCCCAAGATGCAGCCATGTGTAACTGGTGAAGAAGCAAATAAAGATGTTCATGGTAAGGGTAACCGTAGCCGTATCATCAACTTGGCTCGGGCTGATGATGGATCTTCATCAGGAAGACCAAGATCTAACCCAGTTAGGTCATTGCCATCGCGAACTGGAAAAGAGAAATTTCCTGACAGGGGTGATAAGTTACATCCACGGGGGAGCAGGTATGTTCCTTGGTCCCTCTCTTTCTGTTTCTCCTACTTCTCTTTCATTTTTGCAAATGCATTTGATTCTCTTATTATTTTATTTTATTTTTTGTTTCAGAGATGAAATCTGCATGGATGGGCTTCGGAAATTTGACAGAGAGAGGAACCAAAATCAATCAGTTGGAAAATCTGAATCGGTTTTTTTACCCATCAGAGGACGGATCAACAACTGGTCAGATGCTTTAGGTGACTCAAATCGGGATTATGCTTCTGAACAATATCCAATCACAACTGATTTTCAACTCCCTAGACACAAGAAAGCCACTGCTTTTGCTGCCACGAAAGACAGCTTTGTTCCACCAGACAGTGCTATGGTAAATGCTGCCAGGGCAGGGGGGAAGCCTAAAAATGATGACATTCAAAGTTTCCGCCATCCGCAGTTAAGAAGGCGATCTCCTGGAGGGAGAGATGGTCCCATGCCACTTAGCATGCAAATGGTCCGCTTACCTTTGAGAGACACTAGCCCGGATAGGTGCATTGGTGGAGGTGGTCCTGAGATGGTTCTACTTAGGCAGGCTGGAGGGAGAGAAGGGCCCATGCCACATGGAGTGCAAATGCCCCGTAGATCTCTGAGAGACATTAGCCCCGAAAGGTGTATTGGTGGAGATGGCCCTGGTATGATTGTTCTCAAGCATCAGGAAAATTTCATTAGGGGCATGCCAGATATGATGGATCCCTTATTTACACGCCGTCGACCTCAATATCCAAGATTAGAAAATCCATTCATACGGAGAGAGAGGAGTCTTTCTCCTATCCAAAGGAGACGTTCTCTACGTGGGCCTCAAGGTTCCTCCAGATCTCCTCCAAGATCGCGCTCTCCTTGTCAAGGGTCTCCTCCTAGAAGGAGATCTCCTGCTGGGTTCGATGGACGTGCGGAACTGATGCATGGCAGGCCTCCACAGATTTTCAGAGTTGAAAGAATGAGACCGCCTCATGGCCACCCCTGCTTTCCAGAAAATGTGATGGGTAGGAGGCATGGTTCGCCTCCTTTCATGTCCCGATTGTCTAATGACGTTAGAGATGCAGGTCCTCCAAGGGAACATGAGAGACGCCTTTTGATTCGCAGGAGTCCATCTGGCAGGGTTACAAGGAGAAGCACTAGGAGGTTGGAGATGATAGACCCTCGAGAAAGGATGGAAGGTGACGAGTTCTTTGTAGCTTCGCACTCTGGGCGAGGTCATGAGCTTGTGGATGATGAATGTGTTGATGAGAGACGGAAGTGTAATGAGGGACGAGGACTGGTTCGTCCGTTTAGGCCCTGTGATATTGGTGTTGATGCTGAAGCCTTTGCTTATCATGCAGAAAATGGTTCTAGGCCTGGTAGAATTTGTCCTGAAGATGATGCAGAATTCCGTGATCGAGCCGTGTCTAGGGACTTCGACCGCCATATCAAGTTCCGACTAGGGAACCCTAGGAGACCAAGAAGCATAGAGGAGCAAGAGGAGAATTATGGGCATGGTGGTCCGGGATGGCATGACCCCAATTATGATGGTATCCGACTGAAAAAGAGAAGACTCTAATCATCTTCATTTTTCACTGGTATGGTTCTGCTCTGTCGATGAAGTTGCTAACTCATACGCGTGCTCTTCGAAGTGAAGAAGTATACAATATGCTCAAAGCTACCCTTGGCTTTTAGCTGGTGAATAAGTAATTGTAGGAAATTCAGCTTGGCCATTTCAGTGAACATGAGCATCTTAGCTCATCCTTAAGCAATAAGCAGCCTAGGCTTTTACTGGTCTGTACATATGGAGTCTTCATGATCTTGTTGTTTACTGTTTTCGTCCAAGACGATATATTGCTAGTTGATTTTATACCGTCGAGCTGATTATCCTTTTGTAAAGAGCTGTTCTGTGCTACTAAGTTCTTTATCGAAGCGCCATTTATAGGCTTCTTGCAAAATCTCTTCAGTTCTTTAATTGGGAGTACAGGTAGGCTTTCAGATTTCTGAATTGTCAGGAAGATTCAATGGCCGAAATTGGTTCGTGTATTTTGAACTGCACTTCTTGGTCCATGCAACACGCCTTTCATATTCATTGCCATCTCATTCCCACCGTCATGATGAATAAATTCATTGAAGTGGGAGATGATGATTCCCAGAAGTTGAGGGGTACGCACTCTCTGCCGTTGAAGATGGGGGAAATTGGGTTTGTGTTACACTTGTTTCACGAAAGCTTCTATGCTGTTTGCATTAAGAAAACAAACTGAACTTCACGCAGTTGCATGATTGGTCGTGTGATCAAATGTGCAGTTTTGGATTGAGCAGCGGTTTGAGAGGGATCTCTACTGGGGTTCTAAATTCAATTGCCATCCGTATCATTATTTTTCTCGAAACATTGGTTACGATTGCGTGTTGGCTTCTGTGGAATGTATATGCAATTGATGTTCTTTTTGGTTGATAATGCTCAAGTGATGTTGAAGTCAATGTCAAATGAAGGAAGGTTGTCCAGTCGTATGATAGGAGAGCCCCCAATGTAGGCAGGTGTGGTTGAACTGAGTGATCATTGTCATCATATGTCAAGTCTTTTCCTGATTAATTGGGGTCGGCTGTGGTTGAACTGAGTCATTGATGAAAATTTCTTCCTAGCGGTGAGGTATTTTAAAATCTGAATTTGCTGTCCTTTTCATCAATGTGATTTTGCTGTTATGGAAAAGGTTATTTGAATGGGGCCTTTTTTCTTTTAGTTCTACAGAAAACCAATTCTCCAGGTGACTTTGTCATGGTGGGCTGTTTTGCTTATAGTTGGCATGATCTGGAAAGGACACTGCACTGTCTTTCAGATTCGGTAGGATTGGAAATCTCCCAGCGATGTTATCAAAATTGTTATTGTATTGCAATTTGTGGTAGGGGTTCAATCCTATCGAATTGCAAATATGGAAAAAATAAATAAATCAGACCCAAAAAAAAAAAAAAAACTTGGCAATCATCCTTTTGCCATCAATATGCATGTCATTCTATTGTTAAAGGATTCTCATCTCTGAGTCTATCAAGAAATTTTCTTTTAAAACAAACATACAAGAATTCTTTAATAATTTGTGTTCTTGTTAATTTTCTAAATGTCAGTAGCATTTGATTTTGTAAACTGATCAAAAAAGATATTTTGATTTCTAGCCGTCATTCCACAAGGCACAAGTTGACATAATCGTAACTATCCATAAAATGACTTATCAATTTGGTGTTTTGACCAATTGAGAAGAAACTATTAAAAAATTTATCAAGATTTCTTTAAAATTTTATATTCTTGTTAATTTTCTAAATGTAGGTAGCATTTGATTTTATAAACCGATGAAAAAGGATATTTCGATTTCAATGTCTCGTAACCATCCATAAAAATGACTTATCAATTCGGTGTTTTGACCAATTGAGAAGAAACTATTAATTTTTATTTTTTTTAAAGCTCTACAATTTAATGTTGAAGAGAATATGTATCATATCATTTTTTTGTACTTATAGCAGTAGATAAGTAACTTATTTGAGATAAATATGTTTGGTTTAAGATAAATTTTAACTTTTTTACTTAAAGTTAATTACTTCAGCTTAATAAGTAGAAAGCACGATAAGTTACTTGAGTCATAAGTAATTTAAGTAACTTATCCCTTAATTTCTTATAAAGAACAAAATAAAATAATTTACTTTTTCTAAATGTGTCTTCTTCTTTTTTTGAAGTTTTTTCTCAATGATTCTTAAAGCCCTTACCAATTTAAAAACATTAAATGAAAGCTAAGTGAAGCTTAAAATAGAAAAGAGCGAGAATAATTTGAATAGAGATTTGAATTGTAAATAGTAAGATTCATTACCAAAAAAAAAAAAAAAAAACAATGATTTCGAAAGTGGGATTCAAATCGTTTTGCTTAAGATTTGACTCAAATCATAAATCACGGGATTTTGAGAACACTATTTCCGAGTTTGAGCAACATTGACTCAATCTTCCTTCAATGGGTTGGCTGATTGAGATGGACCTTCAGAGTTGTAGTGGACTGTTGGTGATGAAAATCGATTGCCTCCGCTGCCAGGAGTGTGGTTGGGTGTACCTACCTTTGGTGTTTAATCCAATAGCTCCAACTAGATACTGGTTGAGATTATTGGTGAATCTAAACCATCAAAATCACAGGTACACCAAAGCACACATCCTGCATTGCTTGCTCCCATATCCACCCCTTTCATTTCTACATATTTATGAGCTCCCTGTAACAAACCGAATGAGACATTTCTCAGAGAAAATCATGCAAAATGTTAAGATTTGATAATCTCAAATTACATATTTATAATTACTGTTAAATACAAGGAAATAGGAAACCAAAAAAAAAAAAAAAAAACCAACAAATATAATATTAAGGACAAGCGAAGCACACATTAAGGACAAGCGAAGCACGTGTGATCACATTGTCCTTAAAGCATTATTCGCCTTTTCTCAAAATAATTGAGACTACCGACAAGTTACAGGCAAATAGCTTATAGGATACGACGAGCATGTTTATGGTTCTGTGTTCAGCAAGCACAAAGGAACCATTGATGGAACTCTATAAATACAGTTTTACTTGCAGATATAAACTAAAGAGAAAATTTCCAAATGAAAAGAGAGAAAATTGAAGATTAGCTTTGCTGGATTAGACGACTACATTGGTCTAGTTCTTATGGACCGGACAATCTTAGGTTCGTAATGAACCTCCTGGCTTGATCAGAGAACATTTGAAGGTATATGAAGAATGAGTCGGTTTGGTTGTGATGATGGAATGAACCAACCAAGCTTTGTTTATATAAGCAAGGGTGGCTGGACGTTTTGGTCTAGGTTCATAAATATAATAACCCATTTTTTACTGTTGGTGAGAAACTAGCCATTTTTGATAGCTTGTGGGAGGCTAGTTGCATGCTATCTGTTTAGACACAGTGGCTAGTCATTTCTGGCTGTTAGGCTGGCGACATGCAGCAGTTTCTACATGGTCTAGTTAATTACTGCATGAGCAGTTACACCAGGTCTCTTAAACGGCTCCACGGTTCCTATATAAGGCAGAGAGGTCTTTCTCAGACCTCTTACCCACAACACTCTGAACC
The DNA here is from genome assembly GCA_021015155.1 of Magnolia officinalis. Lineage (NCBI taxonomy): Eukaryota > Viridiplantae > Streptophyta > Magnoliopsida > Magnoliales > Magnoliaceae > Magnolia > Magnolia officinalis. The sequence goes on from JAJHSJ010000006.1 coordinate 82,609,680, forward strand.
CAGCCACCTAACTCATCTTTTTTAGCCATTGTCGCACTGTGACTCGCAATTGCCTGGAGCTGATTCACGAGGGAGTGACCCATCTGTGCACGTGCGAAGTGCAAAGTGTGTCACTAGCGCCTCTACAGCCACACTGCCACACATGCCCACGCCCTCGCACTGAGTCTGTGACCATGATGGTGCGTGTGCGCATGTGTATGCGTGTGTTCCAGTGTGAATGCAAGCCTCGATACTCCTCTATCTTACCAAGCAAATATTAAGGTACTTAACACCTTACTTATTAAGAGAATTTTTCTTCTTCTCTCCATTCGATATTGGACTATTTCCAAATGTGAAAAATCAAGTATTTTTCACGAACACTAATATATATATATATATATATATATATATATATATAAAACAAAACTATTTTTCATAACAATCCCTTACTTGGTTGAAAATATTTTTTAAAGAGAAGACATTTGTCAAATTAGACGCAACTTATATGCATAAAGAAATATATCTTTTAATTTGAATATTTCCTTAATGTAAGTATCTCAAAGTTCTATTGAAATTTCTGGTAGCCGTAACTTTGAACCAGTTATTCCTTGATGACAACAGAAGATACCATACACATACTTGTTTTGTGTTATTTGAATTTTCACAAATATTGCTCAACACATTTAATGGACAATGCTTATCCTATTTCATAAACGATACCGAGAGAAACTCTAACTCTCATGAGAGGCGGCATCACATCCACGTTCACATAGGTGAAATCGTTTAAGTTTCTCCATTACTATTAAGACACTTATCATTTTAGACTAAATTTCATTAAGAGCTCTAAGACTCAACCCTCTATCTGTAACGCTCAACATTACTTATTCTGGATGAGGTTATCTAGAATTTTAGTGTTAAAACTTTTCACATATTAATAACTTGTTTTTACCCATTAAACCTAAACTTAGAGATTTTTTAATTTTGGGTTGAGCTTTCATCATTAGTGAAACTTCGGTTTAAGCGTTTAAACATCATCTTTATACATATTGTCCTTACTACCTCTCTCGTTAGAAATTTATTAAAATGATCAGCTAAGTTATTATTTGATTTCACATAGAAAATTACAATGATCCCATATTGAATCAATTATCTCACATAGTAGTGTCGTAAACTTATATATCTAGACTTTCCATTATAAGTGACGTTGTAGGTTTTAATTAATATGGTTTCACTATGACAATGTAGCGAAACAGTCGGTATAGGCTTCGCACAAAACATGATTTCTAATAAAAGATTCATAAGCCACTCAGTCTCTTTGTCGGTCACAATCAAGGCTCTAAACTCATACTCCATAGTCGAGTGAGTTGTGTAGGTTTATTTCTTAAATCCCAAAACATTGCTACACCTCGTAGGATGAGCTTAAGGGCATTACACCATTTTTGAAGGGCTGAACTAGGCCCACCCTTTTCCAATAGCTATTTCGAGTGAGGTTGATTGCTCGATCATGATCATGCCATAAGCCTTATCCGAACTTATTGGGGTCCACTAGGTTGATTACTCGATCATTATCATGTCATAAGCCTTATCCGAACTTATTAGGGTCCACTGCAAAGATCTTGTTTTGCCATTTTACCATATTCAAAGATGTCATATTAGCAAAATTCATGATAAAAGTTGTAGTAAAAGTTTGATTCCGGCTGCCTACGCAATGCAACCATTTTTCATCCAAGGTTTGGAATTGGCAATAACACCGCAATACTCCCCTAGTAGAGTTCGGTTACTTGCAGGATAGCAAAGGTAATCAAATGGTCTTATCATATTCAGAATTTCTTTCAAGGAGCCTGCTGCAGACATATTGACAAACCTTGTTCTCGTTTATTTGGAAAATCTTGCTGAAAATAAAATGTTTATAAATATTTTATTGGAAATTTGAATTTTAAATACAATATTTATACAACAAATTTCTTAATTTATTTACTATTTACAAGTTGATATCACTATCTCTTATTACCTTCCAATATTTTTGAAAGTTTCATGATAATGTTGCAATAAAAATAATTTATCGTAAGATGTTTAAGATCTTGGCGATATTTGTTTACTATTTTCAAGTTGATATCGCCATCTCTTATTAACTTCCAATATTTTTGAAATTTTCATGATAATGTTGCAATAAAAAATCATTTATCTTAAGATGTTCAAGATCTCGGCGATATTTGTCACACTGACTGTAGAAGATGGCCATGATTCGGCAGGCGAAACTCCTCAAACTAAGGATGCCTTCATGACTGCTTCAGGCATCACCGGCGGTCCCATATTTAGAAGTAGTGATTATTTAGAACTGTAGGATTGCAGTCACATGCTTCAGCTCATCCACCCTACCAGCGATGATGAAGTTAGACCTGATTTTTACCTCTTGAACTCACTGCTGCTGATCACTATCTTCTCTCATTTCCCAAAACAAACAGGTCATTTAGATGGTTCCGAAATCGAAGAGAACCAGCTAATTCATTAGAACCGGTTTGAATTATTTGGGTCAATGCAGTCCAAAAATAACGGAGAGAACGGGCTAATTCATTATAATCAGTTTGGACCATTTGGGTCAATGCAGTCCAAAATAGCGGAGAGAACCAGCTAATTCATTAGAACCGATTTAGACCATTTGGGTCAATGTGGTCCATAATAGTGGAGAGAACTGGCTAATTCATCAGAACCGGTTTGGACCATTTGGGTCAATGCGGTCAAAAGTAGCGGAGAGAACCGGCTAATTCATTAGAACTGACTTTGACCATTTGGGTCAATGCGGGAAAAGAAAAGAAAAAAAGCAAAGGGAACCGGCTATTTCATTAGAACCGATTTGGACCATTTGAATGTTGGCCCAAATAGTGGAGAGAACCAACTAATTCATTAGAACCGCTTTGGACCATTTGGGTCAATACGGGGAAAAAAGAGTGGAGAGAACCGGCTAATTCATTAGAACCGGTTTGGACCATTTGGGTCAATGCAGGCCAACATAGCAGAGAGAACCGGCTAATTCATTATGACCGGTTTGGACCATTTGGGTCAATGTGGGAAAAATAAAAAATAATAATAATAAAGTGGAGAGAACCGACTAATTCATTAGAACCGGTTTGGACCACTTGGGTCAATGTGGGCCCAAATAGCGAAGAGAACCAGCTAATTCATTAGAACCGGTTTGGACCATTTGGGTCAATGCGGGAAAAAAAAAAAAAAAGGGTGGAGAGAACCGGCTAATTCATTAGAACCGGTTTGGCCTGTTTGGGTCAATGCGGGCCAACATAGTGGAGAGAGCTAGCTAATTCATTATAATCAGTTTGAACCATTTGGGTCAATGCGGGAAAAAAAGCGGAGCAGCTAATTCATTAGAACTAGTTTGGACCATTTAGGTCAATGTGGGCCAAAATAGTTGTAACATCCCGAAAAAATCCGTACAAAGACCCAAGTACCACCTTAGACAGAAATCACTAAGGACCAAATCCTTTAGAAATTAGACGAGAATTAACTAAGTGTTAAATTATATTAGCTGTGAAATTAGCTTGAATCACTTTAAATACGAACTGCAAGACTCAAAACTTACAGAATCGTTAACGCTACATTACCTTGAAACTTAGGATCAATCTCTAAACCCAGTTGCTCTCGGGAGCGCATTGAAACTCCGTATCAGACCTGGATCGCGCGTCGAAAATTCGATAACTACGAAACTAACTGTTATGACCGTCTTACTGGGCTTGACAACTATCTCGGAAATCAAATCCAAATAATATCCACAAACGCACAACTTGAGTCCAGAGCGAAGTGTGTGAGAAACGCGAATATTTTTAGAAAATAAACTCAGACTTAAGTGAATTGAGTCGTTCGCTCGCAGGCCAAATCTAAGTATTCAGACCGTCAAAATCTGACCCAACTACACCCTCGGATCAGGGAAAATTTCCAACACACGTCAATGTACTTGTGGCCCTGATCGAGTACCGGTGACCGTTGAACTGAAACTGGTCCCCCGCGGTCAATCTGTAAATCTGATCAAACCGAAAACTTATCTTGACCAAGATCCAATGTCAGGGGACTTACTCCTGACCGTATGCAGAAAAGGAGCCTCCAGATGTGCTCCGTTGGATCGAAACAGCCAATTTTTTACTATAACCTAAGTATACCATGGCCCTGGGGCCATTCCCATCAGTTCTGGGCCTATATAAGGGCCTTAAACCCTCTCTCTCCCTTGTCATACGAATTTTCTAAACCCTAGGAGAGAGAAAAGAGAAGAAGAGAGAGTGAGAGTTTGTTCCTGGGATTCGATCCCACCCCTCCACGTGCTTAACCATCGCTACTGTATCGCTATACCGGCGATTCTGATTCCATTTTCGGGTAAGAAATCCACCCTAATCTGTTTTAGGGATTCAAATAGAGTAAATAGTGAAATAGCTAACATATTTCATGTTATAGGTTGTCGTTGTGCCGTAGGCGAGGACTTAGTGTTTAAACTGAGTTCGTTACGCATTTACCGTCGAAAGGTGCGGACTATAAACGTTTAAGTTATGGTTTTCAAGGCTTTCAATGTCAGTTAATGATTTATGACTGACTTGATCGCTATCACATGCTTAGATACAATGTTTCCTTCACTTTACACATATATATGAATTATGTTGAATATAGTGTATTCCATGTGTTTGTTGATATGATTGAATGAGTATGGAATTTGGATTCGCACTTGCCATGATTATTTGTCGTGAATATATGGTTGACATATGTGTGACAACTCTTTGGTGAAAGGATTTGCCCTAACACCTGTTATAACCAACATACGTCACGTATGTTGAAGTGTGTAGTCTAAGTGCTTGTAAAAATGTTTGAATGAATATGGAATTTGGATTTGTGCTTGCCATGATTATTAACTATGAATATATATTTGTTGTGTATGTGGCAACTCCTTTGTAAAAGGGCTTGCTAGGATATATGTTATAACTAGTCTAATACATGTATGTTGAAGTGTGTAGTCTAAGTGTTTGATAAAAATGCCTGAATGAGGAAATGCTTGTTCAGATGTATTTAATGAGGGTGTTGAGATAGGATTCCCAATTGCCTTATCTATAGTTACGATTTCCCTCATGTAACATATCTCGCTATTTCATGATTTATGGATGAAATGCCTTTGTACGTTAACATGTGCCCTATGTGTTTGATAAAATGCTCAAATGAGTGTTGTACTTGGATTGTTTGTTAAATGTCTATATGATTATCACATGTATCCATATGCTGCATTTGAGTATGATTGAGACTACTACGTAGTCCAGGCAATCGGTAACAATTCCTAGTTAAGTGGTTGAACTAGTCTCGTCACATTAGATAAGTTCGGTGAATCCGAGTCATACGATGATTGTCGACAGTGGTACCCTGTCGACTAATTCAGCGTAAGCTCGTACCAATCAAACTTGTCAAGTAACCCGATTGGTCTATTGTGTGTTTACCATGTATGGACACTACTGCTTGAATCTAAGGTATCAACTTATTAGTGCAAAGCCCGTTTAACCTTAGTACCACAATCTGCTAAGACTCATGAGCCGGACATAGTGGTATGGGACACCGTGGTCGAGCTATCGGCCTACGCTGGGGCGAGGAGCCTCCCCGTAGTGTCCAGTGAGAAACCCAAAACTCGCGAGCCGAATACGGTGGTATGGGACACTGTATTCGAGCTGTCGGCCTACACTGGCGCAGTCTAGCTGTGGTCCCCCGTCGGGTTGGTGACGAGCCTTCGAAAATAGACTGTCAGTTGGTAGGGCGTTGGTGGAGTGACCTCGAGTATGAAATAGGCTTACCCTGGCGCATCCTGGCTGTGGTCTATAGTCGGGTTGGTAACGAGCCTTCGAAAATAGACTGCCAGTTGGTAGGGTGTTGGTGGGCTGACCTCAAGTGTTAATTAAGCCTACGCAGACGGTGACGAGCCTCTCGTAGCAACCTACAGTATAAACTCACGAACTTGCTTATCGTATGTGATAAACTAAGATTGACGACCCTAGACGGATCATTGTTTGGGTAAATGATATAAAGGGAGGTACCTTAACTTCTCAATCCTGTTGTATGAAAAGGTCTAATAAGAACTCGGTAATCACGCTCATGCACCGCATTGTATGGGCTTTTGGCGTTGGTGTTAAGCACAGGGGAAGGGGTGCATGTTGCGACCGTAAAGGAAGATCGCAGAGGGAGTGCAGGCGAGAGCATGCATCATTTAATACATATCATGTTTGCATTAATCATAGTACTTAGGAATGTTTGATTGTATTGTTTTATCATTACTGCTTGATTGAATTGATAACATGTTAACCTTTGCCTTATAACTCCTTTGAGTTGATCACTCACTCCCACGTTCTGGGACGGTGTTTTAAAATACCAACCAGACTCTGTTGTAGTTTCAGGTGATGACGAGGCTTACGAGATGGAGTCTATCTTCTATGATGACGAAGAGGAGTTCTCCTACATGCAACTCTCTGGCGAGTTTATGTAGACCTGGAGTTGCGTATCGGAGCTACGAGGATATGGATAGATGACATTATGCTTCACCATTTTCTATATTTTAGAATTATATATGTAATTGTTTAACCTGATAACGTTCATAATTTGGAGACTTACAATCACTTATATACTTTATATACTTATCACAGTCTTCCGCTTGCGTAATTCAATTGTCTCTGGAGTATGATATATTGTTTTTGTATAATCTCACTCATGTTTAATGCACTAATACGGACAACATTTAATCATCATTATATATGTTGCATAAGTGATGTGTTGGAACTCGAGAGTTGGTCTCCTGCTCGACCCTCAATTTTCAGGGCGTTACAATAGTGGAGAGAACGGGCTAATTCATTAGAACTAGTTTGAACCATTTGGGTCAATGTGGGCCAATACAGCTGTGCCATTCATTGACAATACCAATAACCAACGGTTCTGGGCAATTCTTTAAACCTTGATTGGAAATGTACCTAATCCGGTATAGCATGTTGTATTGTATCGTTTCCCAACCATAAAAGCATCATTGGAAGATACATGCTGCAGCAAGGTTGGGAGTGTAGGTTGAAGAGGTGATTCCTCAAACAAGGCCACTCATCAGGTGACCTCCTAAGTAGATGGTTCACTCATCAGATGGGCCATGCATTTATGTTGAATATAGACCATTTTATTATCTTCTCTTCTTCTTTTTCTTGTGTACACCGCCGACATTTCCGATTAGTGGACCCGCCTAATGAACGGTGTGCCGCATTGACACGTGCTGTAAAATTGGCCCATTAGAGTGCGTGCGCACCACGCGCATGTCCCGTTCTTCTATGGAAGTACAAGGATCATTGTGGCTATGATAGACAAGGTTTTGAACAGTTGGATGTACAAATGAGTTGAATCGAAAGCATCTCAACCCTCTATGACACCAGTAGTGTTGGGCCAATTTTGCCCTTATGATTAGTTGTGGGAAAGGAAGTGGAAAAGTAGTTTTAGGATGTTTTTGGCCCCTTCAATTGGAGGGTATTTTTGTCTTTAGACTTGGTTTGTGCAAGTTGCATGTTTCACTTTCTTGCATGTAGCCGCATGAATATGAATATTACTAGAGAGCTGTGTAATAAAGATTTTATGATTTTAATGATTGTGTGACATCTACTTTATATATTTGAAGCTTGTTAGTGTAAAAAGAGACAATATGAAGCTTGAATAAGTCATATTACCATAAAATGAGAGGATGGCTCACCTAATTTTTAAACCATTTTGCCTCTTTTCTGATTTATCTCTATTTGTAGCTTGCATTTACATGTAGCCACCCCCTTCCCTTTATCTCTCCTTTCTTTTACCAATCAATGCTTTTAATAATAGAAAGTGAAAGTGATTTTGAAGTGTGTGAAATGGCCAAAATGTGAATATATTTTTTCCTTTAAAAAGTAGAGAAGTTGAACATTGTAGGGCCCACATGGTGTTAGTGTGACATTCAGCTCATTGAATAAGCAGTAACCTATCGTTTTGATTTTTCAAACCGAAAGTTAGTTTGATTTAACTTTAGATGGACCACCTAATCATTGTATTGACGTGATTTTTAATTGATATGAGCACTATAGTGTGTTTAGTGCAATATATTTGGACAAGTTGGATTGCATGGTGATAAATTGAGTAGTGTACACCACAATGTGGTCCTTCCACTATCAAATAATTGTCATTTATTTTATTATTATAAATAAGAAATGAGAGAATGAGAAATTTTAAATTTTAATTTTTCATATTATCATGATATCAAAGTCAGAGTTTTTTAAACCCTAATTATATCCCTTATTTCTTTCACATCATCACGTGGACCGTTCATATTATGTGCCCATAGAACATGTGCAAATATGCGCACGGGTGCTCATGTAAAAAGGTGGATAATTGTGTAGTATGCAGATTTGTGAGACAAATCATCCATGCTAAGACACTGCATATGGCAGATGGACCAACTTTGCAGGAACTTCTTATCATCAGAGCTAGGTGGGCCCAATAAAATGTCCGTGAGAGATTCACCCACCCATCAGTTTCTTCAGCTTATGTTAAGACATGATCTAAATAGAATGTTCGCAAGAGGTTCACCCCATCCATCAGTTTCTCCGGCTCATGTTAGGTCATGATTTAAAAAATAAACCTAATTTTTAAGAGGACCACATTATAGGAAATAGTTGGGATGAAATGTCCATTGTTGAAACTATCCAGAGGCCCACCATGATGTTTATATGACATCTAAACCATTCATAAGGTCATTCTAACTTTGGAAGAACAATTAAAACACAAATCTTAGCATGATCCAAAACTTTCATCCCTTCCCATGCGGTGTTCCACTTGATTTCTGGACATGCTTCATTTTTCAGATCATGCCGTAACATGAGCTGGAGAAACTGATGAACGGTGTGGATTTTCACCCACATCTCGATTGGGACCACAGGAACTTCCTGCAGCTGGGGCCGGGCAGACGATTTAGGACGTGGATTTCCTGTTAAAGCCCGTCGCAGGAAGTTACTGCACAAGGATGCTGGGTGAGGCCCACCAAGATGTTTGTGTGAAATTCACCCCGTCCATCCGTTTTGAGAGCTCATTTTAATAAGTGCGATAAAAAAGAAGTGTATCCAACACTCAAGTGGGCCACATGAGAGGAAATATTGGGTATTCAGTGAGTGAGTACTGATTGAAGCATTCTTATGGCCATAGAAGTTTTGTACCAGGCTATACTTTGGGTGTTTTCACTTCATTCCATTTGGATTGACCTTATAAAGGGTTTAGATAGCATATAAACATAAGGTGGGAGTCAAGGAAGGTTTCAACTGTGGTAATTTCTTTCCCCAATTTTCTCTCTCATGCGACCCACTTGAGTTTTGTATCCACTTCATTTTTTGTCTCACACTGTAAGATGAGCTTGCACAACGAATGGATGTAATTAATTTCTCACATACGTTGCAGTGGGGGATTACTAGCCTGTCACCGGGGATATCCCTAGTGGCATGACTCTGTAAGGCCCACTGTGATGCTTGAGTTTTATCCATTCCATACATCCATTTTGCAAGCTCATTTAAGGTCATGAACCCAAAAAATGAGGCAGATCCAAAGCTCGAAGGATCCACACTACAAAAAGCAATAAGACAATGACCCAACCGTTGGAAGCTTCCTATCACGCACCATGATATTTATTTGCCCTCCAACATGTCTATAAGGTCAGGCCTAGATAAAGGGAAATCACAAATATCAACTCGATTCAAAACTTGTAGCCCAAAAGGTTTTCAACTGTAGGTATTCAATCTCCATTGTTTCCCATGTGTGTGGTACACTTATGAGTTGGATCTGCCTCATTTTTTTTTTATTCACGCCCTATAATGAGGGGCAAGTTTGGGTACTACACAATGGCAGAGGTTTGCGTAATGAGTAAACTCTGTGGGCCCTACTGTCATTCATGCATTGTATCCACTCTATCCATTTCTTTACCACATAATTTTAGGGCTTTATTTCAAAAATGGAGCATAACTAGACCTAAAGTGGACCACACCACTAAAACCAGTGTGAATTAAACATCTACCGTTGAAAAATTCTTGGGGCCAACCGAAGTTTTAGATCAAGCTGATATTTGTGTTTTCCTTTCATCTATGTATTTCTGATCTTATGAACAAGTTGGATGACAAATAAACATCATTGGGGGCCTTAGAAAGTTTTCAACGTTGGAAATCAATAGTTCCACTTTTTTCCGGTAGTATGGTCCACTTGAGCTTTGTACGTGTATTAATTTTGGGTTGAACCCCTAAAATTATTTGAAAAAACAAATGAATGTCGTGGCTAAAATACATGCATTCACGGTGGGCCTAATAGAGTTTACTCATTACAATAAGAGCATATTGAGTAACTCAGTATGCAATCCGATTTCTAACCCACCATGACTTAGCTAGAAATGAAAGGTTTGGTTAGGAGCTATATGTAGGGGTGTACACAAACCGGGCTAGCCCGGTTAGCTCGCTCGACCCGGCCCGAAAAAGCTCGACTCGGCCCGACCTGAAACTGAGTTTGGGTCAGGACGGGCCAATTTTTTAGGCCCGAAAGTGAGTTCAAGCCGAGTTCGGATACCTCCCAGTTCGGCCCGACTCAGTCCGAAATCCGACTCGCCCCGACCCAACCCGACCCGGCCTAGCCCGACCCGTGTATGACTATATTTAATTTGTATAAAATGTTTTGTTTTATGCTTTATCAAATGTAGTAAATGTATGTAAATGTCCTGATTAGTTAGATTTTTTGTGAGTTTATAGTTCAACTATCTAAACTGTTAATCGAGGGCCTTGTAATGGGACGCGGATTACCTGCCAAAGCCCTTCCCATAAACTTGCTGTAAGGTTCGAAACTGGCCGAACTCAGGTTCGAAACTAGCACAGACTCATGTTCGAAACTGGCCCGAACTCGAGGTTCGAAACTGGCCCGAACTCGGCCCGAACTCGCGCCGGGCCCGGTTCGGACCGAAGATGTTGGCCCGGTGACCAGGCCCGGTCGGGTTCGAGCCTTGTTTGGCTGTTGAACGGGCCTAGACGGGCCGAGGCCAGTTCGACTCGGCCCGACCCGTGTACACCCCTAGCTATATGCGGCCCACCATGATGTATTTGTTTTATTCGTGCTGTACAACCATTTTGAAAAATCATTTTAGGTGATGAGACATATCGAATGCTCAAGTGGACCACATCACCAAAAACAGTGGGAATTGCATGCATACCACTAAAAAGTTACTAGGCACCTATAAGTTTCCTATTATGCTGATATTTAATTTTTAACTTCATTTAGGTCAACAGTCCACATAACCTTATAAACAAGTTTGATGGCAAATAGACGACACGGTGGCCCTTAGGAAGGTTTCAGCAGCGAGGTCATTGTCACCGCTGCTTCTTGTGGAGTGCTAGACTCTAGCCTTAAATCTACCTCTTTTTTGGGACTCATGTCTTAAAATGATCTTTCAAAATGGATATGGACCGCTTGGATAAAACACATATGTCATGGTGGCCCCACGGAGCCCTTGACAAGACCGTCCGTCTCTAGCTTGGTCATGGTGGGGGTGGTACCCAATCCGCCCCCAAAATGAGCTGGCAAAATAGACACCGTGGGGCCCACATAGTCATGCCGCCGGGAAGGACGTCGTGTGGCAGGGTAGGCAATATGCAGGTTCTGTAGACCGTCAATAGCGTTTCTTCTACTGGTCCATTTTTTTCTCATACAAATGTGACATGCTTGATGATCTAGTAAGTCTGATTTTCAAACCGGAGCATGCTCATAGCACCCCATATTTGATGAACGGCCCTGATCTTACCTAGTAGGTGTCAGGGAGCCCGTTATCCATATGCTGCAAGCAATGGTCGATATTGCTTATTTGGGGGTAGGTATTAAAAATGAGGGTGAATATTTCAGAACTAGAAAAGATTCTTTAATTCATCTTCAAAAACAACCACTTTGGAAAAGGTTGCATTTTCTATTTGGAAAATGTATTTTAAACAAAAAGAGAATAAAGGGAGGATGATTAGATACGTGTATTGACCAACACACATTGCACGGCTTTTTATTTGAGTGTCTTTGTCACACTTCGCACGTATACCTTGATTTTTCTTTTCCATTTCCAATGCCCAAACGAGGGTGAGCTAGATGTCTATGTTACCTATTATCCAAGCAGATACTAATATTTTTTATAGAAAGAGAAGATATTCTTTTCTTTCTTTCATACTCATTTCAAGGATGTTTAAGCTCCATCACCAACACTCCTCAATTTAAATTACAGGACATCGTTGGTGACCTAAATTAATATGATATCTTAAGAAAAAGAACTTGGTGATGCAACCAATAAGCCTATAAGAACAACAGTTCGACATGTTCATTGATTCATGAGTCATCTAAATTATAAAATCTTGGATTATGTATGTTTATAAGTCTATAACACCTCTATTAAGTGGGCCCCGCATGATTACTAGTTTACATTTGATCGTTGGATTGCATGGATTGAGAATATTAATGGTCCTACGGTGGTTGTGATCAATATGGATAGTTCTCGGGTGATACGTGTGGATTGTGCTACTTATCCATAGTATTTAGATGAATATAAACTCTTATTTGTGTTGAGACTTTAAGTAATGAGTAATTGTAATGTGTTTAAATTATGTAGACATTTTTTCTATAAATATTAGTCTTGGTCTCCTTAGCTGTGTAGTTTTATTGCAGGGTTTCCATAAAAGGTGTGAAGTATGAAAAATTCAGGAACATCATCATACATCTACATAAAATTATGTGGCATTCTAATTAGGTATGTATTTAATATTACAATTTATTTGTTTAATTTACATAGTTGATACATGCACAGTCAATTATTCCACAATTAAGTTTAACAGTTGGTATCAGAGCAACCTGTGCATCTATACGGTATATCTGATTTTGGTAGTCATGATGACCATCTAAATGCATGAATTTTAACTCCTTAAATGCAGGGGAGTTGAAATCCAGCATCATACATAAAGAGCTTTGAATGACAATATTAAATTCCGATGATAGCATTGAAATTACTTGCAAGCTGATGGATACTGCATTCTCTGACAACAAGGCAACAAGGGTAAAAACCTATAATGATAACTGGTTGTGAAATCAAAAATCAAAATAAAGACTGGGTGTTGTTTACTTTCTTCCTCCATCGTCAGACATCACTGGAAATCACCACCAATGTTGGCAGCCATGTCAATCACTTGATGCGGCAACAATGCTCATCTTCTGTCATTGTTGTCATGGGTACTGTTGGAGTGATAAAGTCCCTTGATATACATTGATACACCACACTTTGACACCTTAAACTTTTAGAGTAAATATTTATTTGACATAGTATCATAGTATCAGAGCAGAAGGTCCTATGTTCGAATATCAAGAGTAGCAAATATGCCTCGCTATATATTATTCTCCAAGAAGACTCATCTCACAGCACATTTGATGTGCCATTATCACCCATAGATCAAAACCATCCATCTCATATCGAGACCAACATGCTGTCCGGGCCCAATTTACCCTTTTTTACCAACCAACTTCGGACCTCATTTTCAACCCATACCCTAATATATCCTATTCCAATCTCAAGTCCTATTTGATGCTCATTCTATGGGCAACCCTTGGCCTAAGAGAAATTGACCACTGTAAACGCCACCTTTTACCCAACGTCTTTTCTAAACGCTCCCAAACTTTACTTTCCCAAAGTAAACCATTCTGTACGCACACACTATTTGCAGACGAACATACCCTTGCATTCACGGTGGCATTGTGGATATCACGGTGGAACCGTACAACACCAGAAAAAAGGTCAAGGGTCATAGCTAAACACTTATTGCTACGTATTATAACCGTAGCCATTGCTAGCGTACTCATTACTTCATTAGATTCATATCCATTAGTGTTATGGCTACAGATCAAAACCGTAGTCATTACTTCTGTAGCGAAAAGTACATACAACTATGGATAATTGAGCGAGCCTAACATGAAATTCAACAACCCTAACATGCCTAACATGAAATTCAATAACCATAATATGAAATTCAACAAGCCTAACATGCCTAATATGAAATTCAACGAGCCTTAAAAAAATTGAGCGAAACAAACAGGAAATTCGACGAAACAAACATGAAATTGAGTGAGCCAAACATGAAATTGAGCGAGGCAAACTGAAAATTCAGTGAGGCAAACATGCAATTCAAAGAGCACCAAAGGAAATTGAACGAGGCAAATAGGAAATTAAGCGAGGAAAACATGAAATTAAGCGAGGCAAACATGCAATTCAACGAGGTTAACATGAAATTCAGTGAGGCAAACGTGAAATTCAACGAGGCAAACATGCAATTCAACGAGCATCAAAGGAAATTGAGTGATGCTAACTGGAAATTGAGCGAGACAAAGAGGAAATTGAGCAAGGCAAACAAGAAATTGAGCGAGACAAACTAAAAATTCAGCGAGACAAACTAAAAATTCAGCGGGGCAAACATAAAATTGAACGAGGCAAATAGGAAATCGACGGAGGCAAACTGAAAATTGAGTGAAGCAAGACAAACTGGAAATTCAGCGAGGCAAACTGAAAATTGAGAGATGCAAACATGAAATTCAACAAGGTAAACATGAAATTCAGCGAGGCAAACTGAAAATTGAGTGAGGCAAACTGGAAATTTAGCGAGGCAACCTGGAAATTGAGCGAGGCAAATTGGAAATTGAGTGAGGCAAACTGGAAATTCAGCCGCTGAATATCCAGTTTGCCTCGCTGAATTTCCAGTTTGTCTCACTCAATTTCTAGTTTGCCTCACTCAATTTCATGTTTGCCTCACTGAATATTCAGTTTGCCTCGCCAAATTTCTAGTTTACCTTGCCTCGCTCAATTTCTAGTTTGCCTCCATCAATTTCATATTTGTCTCGCTCAATTTCCAGTTTGCCTCGCTTAATTTTCTGTTTATCTCGCTCAACTTACAGTTTACCTTGCTCAATTTCTACTTTGCCTCGCTTAATTTCTAATTTGCCTCGCTGAATTTTCAATTTGCCTCGCTGAATTTTCAGTTTGCCCCACTCAATTTCTAGTTTGTCTCACTCAATTTTCAGTTTGCCTCGCTCAATTTTCCTTGATGCTCGTTGAATTGCATGCTTGCCTCATTGAATTGCATGTTTACCTCATTAAATTTCACGTTTGCCTCACTCATTTTCATATTTGTCTCACTCAATTTTATGTTTGTCTCGCTCAATTTCCTTTGATGCTTTCTGAATTGTATGTTTGTCTCGCTGAATTGCATGTTTGCCTCACTGAATTTCTAGTTTGCCTCGCTGAATTTTCAGTTTGCCTCACTCAATTTCATGTTTGCCTTGCTGAATTTCCAATTTCCCTCGCTCAAATTTCAATTTGCCTCGTTGAATTTCATGTTTGTCTCGCTTAATTTCATTTGAGCGTCGTTGAATTTCATGTTTGCCTCGCTCAATTTTCTTTAAGGCTCGTTGAATTTCATGTTAGGCTGTCTCAATTTTATGTTAGGATCGTTAAATTCCATATTAGGCTTGCTCAATTTCACGTCAGACTTGTTCAATTTCACGTTAGGCTCGCTCAATTATTGTAGACACCCCACCCAGGCTAATATCTTGATTTTGTTAAGACAATCCGAGAACCATGATCATATCCTAAACCTAACCCTAATCCTAACCTGAGCTATCATGAATCATCATTCAATCCAGACCATGTCCAAAATCGACCTATTTCTCGAATCATTTTCGGGTAACAATCGAGCCGACTTCACAGCCATTTTGGGCCAAATATCCAAAAGGAACTTTGTTTCACTCTAAGGACCCAAAAAACGACTCACCAGATGAATTTCGAGGGAAACCGTACCGAGGTGGTAATCCGACTACCGCCGGCGGTAGTCAAATTACCGCTTCCTCCCAGAAAATGCGCACGGAGCCAGTCACCGAGTTTTCCGGACTCAACCAGGTCCGGGCGGTAGTCGGACTACCGCCGGCGCATTGGATACCGCCGCGGTCCAAGTCAACTTTCCTATATTTACCCCTCCTCATCCCTCACTATTTAAACATTTTATTTACCGTTTACCAGCCCCTTTAGCCAATGAGAACACGCCACGTGGCACCCCTCTCCTCTCCACCAATCACCATGTGCCACATCAGCATTTGCCCCCCTCTTATCCTTTATTTACCAAAAAACCATTGGAAAGGGCTATAAATAGCCCTCTCCCCTTTCATTTTCACCCATACATGGATGAGAGCCACCAAGAGGAGGAGAGAGTGAGAGAGAAAGAGTGAGAGGAAAAGAGAGGAAGAGAGAGAGAGAGAGAGAGAGTGAGGAGGAGAGTGAAGGAAGGGAAGGAGCTCCCAAGCCTTCAGGCTCCCAAATTTTCCAACCATCTCCTAGCCTTACCCCAACCTTCCAAACCCCCTGAGCCTAGCCTAGAATGATCATGGTTCAATCAACATCTTAGCCTACTCAAGAATCAAGCCAAAGATCCATCATCCTACAAGCATTCATCATGACATCTACTCCCTTCTCAACCCCCCTGCTTCTCTAGATCTCTAGTGGACGTATGCTCTGTGACTTGCCGTACATCGGATCCTGTCACATCAAAAATTCCTAGTGATCTAGTCCACTTTTCTTGTCTCTTTGCATAAGCATCATCACATCCGCCCTCTAGACACATTGTCGAACGTATGCTCTGTAGCCTGCCGAAATACTCGGATCTTGCTACATCAGAAATTCACGTGTGACTAGTCCCATCATGACCTTAGCATCATCGTCATCCTTTGAGATTATTTTACCACACTAAGTCGAGACCGTACACTTGTACGGGCAGAGAGGGTGCCTAACACCCTCCCTCTTTGTAACCGAGGTCCCTTACCCGGAATCCCGGATCGTAGACCAGGAGTCAATCTAAGGTCGGAGAAGCTTCGGATTTCTCCAACCTTACGTATTCCGTGGTTCTAGCCGACTGCGGGATTCTGAGATCATTCGGCTAGTGGCGACTCCAACAATCATAAGTCAGCTTAATCACCCCCAGCATCACCACAACACCAACATTTTATAACAACAACGCAACAACGTGGACGCCAATTTTTCAGTGTCTACAGAATGGTGACTCCACTGGGGATGAGTCTAGAACGCACTAGCTGTGACCCGACTCAACAACGTGTGGCATACTAATCTCAAGGAACATACATCATCGCATTCATACAAAAAAAAAATCTCTTTGGCTTACACTTGCTTAGGCAAAGATTCAAACCATGACCACTCGATCCCGTGCAGCCATGACTTCTCAAGCACCCATGAAGAAGAGCCGGCACCCCAACCAGCTCCAAACTCCCGAAATATCCGCACCTGCACCCGCACCCGCACCCATGCCTGCACCCGTATCCTTGCCAATAGCTCCGACAGATTTGCCAGTCAATGCCACCACACAAGAGCTATTACTTCGAACAATGCAAGAGCTACTGCTTCGCCTAGTGCCAAGTGCCACACACCGAATACACAAATGACCCAGCCTAGTGTGCAGAACAGCTCACTCCCTCAAACTCCTTTTGCCTTCTCTCTCATTCCTCCAGCAAATCCTGTGCTCCCTCTCCCAGAAGAATCAGCACAAGACCAACAACAGCAAGCAATCGGGAGCAACCCTCCCCCACATCTTTACTCAACACATCACAACAATCCGGTCACAGCACATGCAAATCACAGACAAGAACTGGCGGATGCCCATGAAGGGGGCCAGTTTCGAGTCCAGCTCACTCCCCCTAACGGGAGTAACATCCCGGAATTGGCAGATACCCCAAGCGGGAGCCATTTCCGAACATCCCACCCTCCTCCGAAAGGGAGTGGTGTTCAATTCCCAGTTTCGAGTCCAGCTCACTCCCCCTAACGGGAGTAACATCCCGGAATTGGCAGATACCCCAAGCGGGAGCCATTTCCGAACATCCCACCCTCCTCCGAAAGGGAGTGGTGTTCAATTCCAGCTACCTCCCACCACCGGGAGTCCACCTTCTTTCCATCAAACCCCCATTCTGGATCCATATGAAGAAGAAGCAGCACAGGCCCTACAGGGGGCAAGATACCCGCAGCAAAGTAAGTCAGAGATTGAGGAGTTACGAGAGCAGCTACAAATGATGCAAAACCAGCTTCAAAGACAACAAGGAGTGGATCACCCATCCACCAAGTTCAGGGACCTCTGTCCCTTCCCAGACGCCCGGGTACCTCCAAATTTTGAAATACCAAAGTTCAAAAGGTACGACGGTAGTGGGTGCCCCACAGCACATCTAAAAGCCTTTTGTGGGGAGCTCAATGCGATAGCAGGGAATGATGGAGCTTTGATAAGACTTTTCCAGAAATCCCTAAAGGGTGACGCTCTGGATTGGTACACCTCACTAGATAGCCACCAAATCAGAACCTGGGAAAAACTTTCCCAAGCATTCATTGACAGGTTCTTATACAACCTGAACATGGCTCCAAGGAGAGCTGACTTGGCCGCCCTGAGACAAAAAAGCGATGAATCTTTATCAGCATACGTAGGACGATGGCGAGCTATGACAGCTCGAATGAGAAACCCCATCGATGACGAGGATCAGATATCTATGATTGTGCATTCAGCACATCCCAGCATTTCAGGATATCTGATCTCGTATCCATACGTAAACTTCTCCCAACTCATCCGAGCCGGAGAACAAGTAGAAGCTGGGATCAGAGCTGGAACCATCTCCCCATGGCCACATCAGACCCCCTCAATCAAAAGAAACAAAGTCGAGGAAAACCTGTTGGATACGGGAATGGAAGCAGCACTGCTCCCGTGCAGCGTACTTCTGAAGTTAACAACATCATCGCTAACACTCAAGGCAACCAGTATGCTCCACCACCAGAGCCACGGCAGGACAAGCAATACCAGCCACAACAGAATAGGCAGTACCAACCCCAGCAAACCCAACAAGGATATCAGGCACAGTCATCTCAACAGCAATCGCAACAGCCTAGGGGAACTGCGAGGAATGTTAGGGAGGAAGTTCACTCCGTTAGCACAATCATACAGCCAAGTGCTAACAATGCTCATGCAAAAGCAACTGCTGACACCCCTCCAGCCTCGACTTCCACCTAATCCCTTGCCACCTGGTTACAATGAAAATCAATACTGTGCATATCATCAGGCTCCTGGCCATCTGACGGACCGCTGCTTCGCTTTGAAACATGCGGTCCAAGATTTGATCGAAAGCCAAAGATTGCGATCACCCCACAGGCCAGCAATGCAGTTCAAGCCAACATTCTCCAAAATCCCCTGCCCTCGCATCAGGCAGGACCCAGCACATCCAGCACCTCTACCGTCAATCACATTGAAGGAGGTCAACCCACACATGCTTATCCACATCATTCCATCCAAGCAATCATGCCCGACACAGCCAATCGGACATGGGGACACCAACAAGCACCATCGCCCAGGCCACAGGTATCTCTTGAAGCAGCACCAGCTACTCAACCTCTCATATTTCTTGAAGCAGCACCAACACTTCAGTCTCTCGTGACTTTGGAAGCAGCACCCAACAGGTCATACCCTCAGAACTTCGCCCTCCAAGGGGCACACTTAACCCCATCCTCAGCATATCCAAAAGGGTTGCATTCTGAACCTGTCATCCTCCCGATAGGTCTCCCTGATCTAACTCTGCCAACCTTGCAAGGGGCACCCTCAGTTCAGGCCCCGCAATTTTTGATGCCTCACCAACTGGCACACGCCCAAAGGATCCCTCCCCCCCATCCGAGGAAAGAAGAAAATTCCATGGCCACAACTAATCAAAACTTGGTGGCACCTCAAGAGATATCACTGAGCCTACCACAAACTGCTCCAGTAATGACCCCTCAGCCTCAAGAACCATTGGTGTACTTGGAAGGAAGAGCGGTTCCTTCCTATAACCCGAAAGCAGTCCCATGGCACTACCCAGAATGTGATGAGGTGAGTAACAATGGGAGATACCTCAGGAGAGATAATCAGAACCCAAAAGAAACCCGGGGAATTTTGTCAGGAATCACCAGCAAAACTGACACTACTTATGACATAGCAGCCCAACTCAAAACCATTCCCGCACAAATATCCATCTGGGAACTCCTATGTACGTCAAGGTCGCATCGAGAAATCTTTGCGAAGACCTTGAATGATGCCCATATCTCTCCTGACGTACCCCCCGAAATGGTGGCAAGTATGATTGGTCAACTGCTTGCACCACAAGCCATCACCTTCTCTGATGATGAGCTACCACCCGAGGGCCGTGAGCACAGGCGTTCACTAAACATAGTGGCTCACCACAAGAATTTCAAGATCCCACTTGTGCTCATCGATAATGGATCCAGTCTCAACGTTTACCCTTTAAGGACTGTTGAACGGTTGGGGATAGAACCATCCTCCTTCAGACCCAGTACCATGAGCGTTAGAGCTTTCGATAATTCCCGAAGGCAAGTGGAGGCAGAAATCGACCTAGAATTACAAATTGGACCAGACATGACCCTTGTCACATTTCAGGTCATAGATATCCCTGCCTCATTTAACCTTCTCTTGGGGCAGCCATGGCTCCATGCTGTTGGAGCCATCCCATCTACCCTCCACCAAAGGGTTAAATTCCCTTCGGGAAACCGAATCATTTCAATATTGGTTGAGCCAGAAACCATCCTCCCGGTGACGGTCAGTATCCCAGAAACTGACATTCCAGTGATTGACATTCAGCATACAGAAGGCGACATTCCATATCATAGTTTTGAATTCGAAAAAGTGAACGCGATCGCTAACCCTCGCCCTCTAGCTGCTGAATACGTCATTCCCCCTGCTGAGCGATTGGTCCTAAATTACCGTACCAAGTTCCATGAAAAAGGTATGGTAGTGAAACCAGCACATGCTAATGTACAGAGACAGGGACTGGGATATATGCCGACATCGGAAGATCAGGCTGAGAAGCCGAAAGGAGGCCAACCGTTTAAATGTACGCCCATCGAGTTTGTCAAAGCTGGGACAGTTCATGAGAACAAAATGATATCTCTTGAGGACCAATTCCAAGCACTTAGACTCGCAAAACAGACTAGACAGGAGTATATCTGGCCACCAATAAGGTGGGATCGGATCCTCAGGACATCAGAGGAACACACAAGGCCAGGGGCAGAACCCCCAGATCCACCGCATAAGGCTAGAAACATGGAAGCAAGTCCATCCGCAAGTGACCCAAAACTGGGAATGTCCTTTGCAGGCAAGGTGGACCAGAATAGGGAGACACCCATTCAGGGAAACACAGGGCAGAAGCAACCCATCCATTGGGTTGACAAAGGTAAGTGGCTTGCTCTAGATTGGACGGATATCCAAATCCCGTCCCAGGAATCAGAGGAACAAGAGGAATTTCAGCTCCTGGGCACAGAGGTCGAATCAGATTCTGACTCTGAGCCCAGCCCAGCAGACATCATGGTCATCGAGACAGGTGACCCACAGGAAAAGACAAGGCAAATCAGCAAGATCGAAAGGGAAAAGAAGCCAGGATGGTCAGCCATCCCCCAAACAATCGAATCAGCTAGCAAACCACTCGCTAGCACCAGCCTTAAAAAAAAAAGCCAATGTAAATAGCAATTGGTATCCCGAACCAGGACAAGACCAATCATGGTTTGCGACACCGTCCTGTTCAGGATATCTTGGCAACACAAAAAAATCAAAAATCTTTCAAACACAAAAAATCAAAAAATCTTTCAAACACAAAACATCATATTTTCCAAATACAAAAACATCATATTCCTCAAAATCACAAAACATCAAAAAATCTTTCAAAACAAAAACACATATATTCCTCAAAATCACAAAACATCAAAAAACTTCCAAAATACAAAAACAATAGAAAATTTTTCAAAAATCACTGTGCCAAACACTTCTCATGACAAGCACGAGTTTGAAGTCGACTCATATGATTTCGATCTAGAATTAGACTTCGAACTCATGGGTTTGGATGAAGCCCCGGATGAGGGAAATGATGATACCGCTCTTGAATTCGAGGATTCCCTCGAAAATTCGAAACAAAAGCCAATGTTGTGGCAGACGACTTCGAAATTGTGAACTTAGGGTCGATGGAATCCCCTAGGGAAGTGCGTATCGGGAAATCGCTTCCCCCAGAATACAAGCAGAAGATGATGGAGTTTCTGAAACCGAGGTTGTCCAACTTTGCTTTCTCTTACGAGGACATGCCAGGGCTCGATGAAGCGTTGGTGGTGCATCATCTGCCAACAAAGCCAGAAATGAAGCCAGTCAAGCAAAAGCTGCGAAGGATGAAGCCAGAATGGGCCCTGAAAATCTGTGATGAAGTCATCAAGCAATACAACGCGGGATTTCTGGTAGTCTCCAACTACCCGGAATGGCTCGCAAATATCGTACCAGTTCCAAAAAAAGATGGGAAAGTCAGAATGTGCATAGACTTTAGGGACCTCAACAAAGCAAGCCCTAAAGATGACTTCCCGCTGCCTCATATTGACACACTGGTGGATAATACTGCTGGACACAAGATCTTCTCCTTCATGGACGGTTTCTCCCGGTTACAATCAAATCAAGATGGCCGTCGAAGATCGTGAGAAGACTTCCTTCATCACGCCATGGGGAACTTTCTGCTATCGGGTCATGCCCTTTGGATTGAAAAATAGGAGCTACTACCGAGCCATGATGCCTTGTTTCATGACATGATAAACAAGGAGATGGAAGTTTATGTGGACGACATGATTGTCAAGTCTCGCACGATCGAAGGACACTTTGAAGATCTCAAAAAGCTCTTCGACAGGCTGGAAAGTTCAAGCTCCGCCTCAATCCGCAAAAATGTGTCTTCGGTGCAACCGGAGGCAAGCTTTTAGGCTTCATTGTTGGCGAAGACGGTATCAGGGTGGATGAGACCAAAACCAAAGCCATCATCGAGATGCCACCGCCCAAGACTCTGAGAAAGAAATTCGGGGCTTCCTCGGGCGAATCCAATATATCAGCCGATTCATCGCACAACTCACTCCGGTCTGCGAACCCATATTCAAGCTGTTACGAAAGAACTCTCCAAAAGAATGGAATGACGACTGCCAAGCGGCCTTCGATAAAATCAAAAGATACTTGCTAAATCCTCCAGTGCTCGTGCCGCCTACTCCAGGTAGGCCACTTCTGTTGTATATCTCTGTCGCAGCGGAAGCAATCGGATGCGTCCTCGGCCAACACGACGATACGGGAAGAAAGGAGCAAGCGATCTACTATCTAAGCCGACGGTTTACAAGCTACGAAGCCAAATATTCCAGCTTAGAAAAGACATGCCTCGCCCTAGTTTGGGCAACACAACGGCTAAGGCAGTACATGATCGCTCACACCGATACTTCTGCTCGCTCGCATGGACCCGTTGAAATACTTGTTCGAAAAACCGGCACTGACGGGCAGAATCGCAAAATGGCAGTTACTGCTTTCTGAGTTTGACATCACATATGTCACCCAGAAGGCAATCAAGGGGCAAGCACTGGCCGATCATTTAGCAGCACACTCCCTGCCCAACTACCAACCTCTGAAGACCTTCTTCCCCGACGAGGACATCCTCCAGATCGAGTGAGAAGAGGAAAGAAAGGCAGGAGAGTGGACACTCTTCTTCGATGGAGCTGCAAACTCGAAGGGGAATGGAGTAGGCGCCATACTCTACTCCCCCGAAGACGTCCCAGTTCCCATATCCAGAAGACTAGCATTCCAGTGCACCAACAATGTAGCTGAATATGAGGCATGCATCGCCGGTCTAAGAGAAGCCATCATCCTCAACGTAAAGAAGTTACGAGTCTTCGGAGATTCGCAACTCATCATCAATCAGATAAATGGCGATTGGAAGACCAAGGATGAGAAGCTGATTCCTTATCACGTCTATCTGGAGAATTTGATCGAGGAATTCGAGGAGATCACGTTCTCTTACATGCCTCGGGTCAAGAATCAGTTTGCGGACGCTCTAGCTACCCTCGCTTCAATGCTGGAAATCCCAAAAGGAGTAGCTGAATGGGAACTCACTGTCGAACTCCAGGAGGAACCTGCATTCTGCCTACAAATCGAAGAAGCCGAGCCTGCCCCAAATGATCAGCCATGATACACAGACATCAAAAAATACCTCGAACATCAGAAGTACCCAGAAGAAGCAGCTCTGACTGATCGACGCACTATACAAAGACTAGCAGCTCAGTTCGTGATCATCGGGGGTATCCTCTATAAGCGATCCTTCAACCAAATCCTTCTCCGTTGTGTGGATGAGACAGAGGCAGCCCACATCATGTCGGAAATCCACGAAGGACTATGCGGCCCGCATATGAATAGACACATGATGGCAAAGAAGATCCTACGACTCGGCTACTACTGGCTTACAATGGAAAAGATTGCTGCAAGCACGTCAGGAGATGCTTCAAGTGTCAGGAGCACGCAAACCAGATACATGCGCCTGCCTCCGAACTCTACAACTTGACGGCACCATGGCCCTTCTCTGTATGGGGACTCGACATCATAGGCAAGATCAACCCTAAAGCTTCAAATGGGCATGAATACATCCTGGTGGCAGTAGATTACTTCACTAAATGGATAGAAGCAGCATCCTATACCACCGTTGCAGCATCTCATGTGGTCAAATTCATAAAGAATAACATCATTAGCCGATATGGGGTCCCTCAGGCCATTATCACTGATAATGGAACTCCGTTCGTCAACAAAAGGATGGGTGATTTCCTCGACAAGTTTAAAATTCAACGCCATCGGTCAAGCCCCTACCGTCCTCAAATGAATGGTGGGGTGGAAGCCGCAAACAAGACTATCATCCGCATACTCGAAAAGATAGTGAAGACATATCGTGACTGGTCAGAAATGCTTCCTTATGCACTCTGGGCTTATCGCACGTCTGTACGGTCTGCTACAGGCGCAACTCCATATGAGCTCGTTTACGGAATGGAAGCAGTACTACCAGTCGAAATCGAAATCCCCTCATTGCGGATACTGCTGGAAAGTGAAGTCGAAGAAGGCGAGTGGCAACAAGCAAGGTACGATCAGCTGCATCTGGCAGA
Organism: Magnolia officinalis; assembly: GCA_021015155.1. Lineage (NCBI taxonomy): Eukaryota > Viridiplantae > Streptophyta > Magnoliopsida > Magnoliales > Magnoliaceae > Magnolia > Magnolia officinalis. Next base: position 82,634,773 of record JAJHSJ010000006.1, read on the forward strand.
TGAAAAGCGCATGCGGGCGTTAAGCCACTCCCAATGCTATCAAAGAAGGATCGCTCGAGCTTACAACAAGAGAGTCCGGAAGAAAAGTTTCAAAGTCGGTGACATGGTCATGAAACGTATCCTGCCGCCGCATTTGCCAGATCCCAGAGGAAAATTCAAACCATTGTGGGACGGACCACTGATCATTCGGGAAGTACTCCCAGGAGGTGCTCTTCGGCTCACCAATCTGAAAGGCGAGGATCTTCCCGAGCCCATCAACGCCGACAATGTGAAAATCTATCACGAGTAACCCTACCTAACCTTGTCAATGATTACAATCGAAAGGCTGCATCTCTCACCTCCTTACCAAAAATAAAACTGTATATATCCACCAATTACCCTTTCCAGAAACACCTATCATGCTCCCAACAAAAAAAAGAAAAAAAAAAAAAAAAAGAAAACAAAAAAAAAAAAAAAAAAAGAGAAAAGGAAAAGACAAAAAGAAACCTCAATAAGAAAAGAAAGTGAAGAAATCCATCCCGCATCCCTAGAAATCTATCTTGCATCCCCAAATAATTTCAAGCAGCTTACGATTGTGATTAAGACAAGGACAGGCAGGTAGCCAATCGGCCAGCTATGAAGGAAGTTCCCCCATCACTCCTAGCACTCCAAAAAAAAAAGAATAAAGGCATGCCCAAGCAAAATGGGCGAGTTGAAAACCTGAAAAGGCGGCTCGAGTAAAAACAGCAGGCATGTAGCGGACTTGGTGAAAACCTGAAAGGGCGCCAAGGGTAAAAATAGCACAAGCTGCCAAGGGGCAGGCAAGATCAAAAACCCGGGACGTAGTGAAAATCCGAGAGGACACTACAGGCAAAAATGACGGGAAGTGCCGGACGTAGTGAAAACCTAAGAGGGCGCTACGGGTAAAAATTGCAAGAAATTAAAAAAAAAACTAAAATAAAAGTGCAGGAACAGAAGAAGCCGAGGCAGCAAACGTCACAACAAGATACAAAGAAGGATCAACTTCAAATCAGTACTCCATCAGATGCCGTTCAAATCCAGGGGATACAATCCCAGACATCGTCTCAGGGAATCAAGACCCCAAGGAACACAGTCTAGAATACTATACACAACGTGGGCTGAGCCCAAAATTCTGATCTCAATCATCCAAAGTAAAAAATCTAACATAAGCAAACATTGGCAAATATGGCACGAACAAAATATTTCATTCTTTTAAACCATTGTACAAAGTACATTGTTTTTCCTTTTTATATTTCAGAAACAAAATTCTCTGTGCATACAAAATAAGCAGTCAATCAACAGCAGAAATTGCAGGTAAGCTCCTACCTCTCATATGCCAACAATCTCTCCCGGAGCCTCTCTATCTCCATGCGCAGGTAGAAGATCTCATCCCTATCCAGACGATGTGCCACAAGCATGCTCTCATCATACCGCCGCCCTACGGCTAATCGGCGGGCCATGTCCTCACACGAGTGGCGAAGCACAGCAATCTCACTAATCAGATGGCCATGTGTGGCTAGCAGAAATGAAGGATCAATGAAGGGCCGCTCCTCAAAAGCCTCAAAAGAATCAATAACACAGGAGGAAGATGTAGCAGTGTCACCTATCATATCCTGATCAGCGGCCTCATCTGCTAAATGCCAGCCTGGAACCTGACGATACAACGACTGCTCTGCTACCCATCGCTGGTATGGTACCGTCGCCATAGGAGGAGCCCAAGACTCAAGGCCTAGAGCCGTCGCATCCAAAGAACCCTGCCAGGAAACCCAGACTCGCCTATACAGGGATGTCAAATCAGATGGAAGAGAGGAATGTCCAAATCCAGAAAAGGCGAACTCCGGGACATCCTGCCAGAAACCAAACTGGCGAAGGAAGCGTACGGGATGATAGGAGCAGCATCCCCGAAGGCCGAGCAACAGCAAAGGAGTGCGAGCCGCACTACAGATTAGGGGCGCTCGACAAAGACAAGTAGCCTCCCAGCTGATCTCCCACCCTCGAAGCTCAGAAAGCATGCGGCGATACAATGACTCCGTGGCCTCAGCACCACACGGAAGGTCGTCAAGTAACGAGCGCAGCACGTCATTACGACTGGAATCGGGAAACGCAAGCATAGGGGTCATGTACAAGTGTTCCCATAACCATACCTGGGAGAAGCCTAAATTAAGCTCAAATTTCAAAAAAATGGGATGCATGAGAAAGTGGCAAAAGAGCAGAAAGTACCTGAAGAAACGAGCAGCAGCCTCTGAGGATGCGGGTATGTCCAAGGGAACACTCAGTCAACCCCAAGAAAAGCTCGGCCAGCACTACCGAAACAATGCTCCTGCGACAAAGGACACATCGGAAGACATCTAGAAGAACTCCTAGTGATGACCGTCTCCATCCTGAAAAGAGCAGCTCAGCTAAGGTGCAAAATATCAGTGCATTCAGGCACTGAAGCTGACGATCAGATCCAGGTCTTCCACGGCCAGTAGAGCAGCGGTCATATAAGACCTCCAAGGAAAGCTCACCAACTCCATCCTCCGTAGTAGGAAGATCAACGGGAAATCCGAACCATGAGACCAGATCAGAAGGGCGAACCAACTCTAACAAGGGAATGTACACCTCTCGAGTCAAGAGAAGGCCTGACAGACGCGCCAACTCCTCCAACGATGGACCCAACTCCAGATCATTGAAGGAAAACAGTTCAGGGATGGTACCCAGTCGTACAGTGCCGCACTCAGCAGTCGCCAGTCTAAGCGAACTCGGTGAAAGTGGAGAACCTCTCGAAAGCCTAAAGAGTCCAACTCGAAGATCTCAGACTCGGTCAAACTGTCAATCCAAATATGTAATCGCTCAGAACAAATGCCACGCGGCTGCAGTCGACAAGTCCGAACAGGCACGCCCTCAACAATCTGAATCCCTGGGTCCACCGATGGGTCATCAAAAATCGGCATGCCCTCATCCAAAAGATCGATCTCGTGGTGGTGGAAAAAGCCAGACGCGCCCATCGCATCACGCAGTGTATCCTGAAAAGCCTCGACAGGAGGACCTGAATCCCCGACAACCGCTACGTCTGGAGGTGCCTGAAATGAAGAAGCCCCAATAGCTGCAATGTCTGGAGCATCCCAGTGGCGCGTAAGAGCTACATCCTGTACGACGTCAGGAGCTGACTGACCGACCATCGCCTCAAAATCTGCCCCAAAAATCTGACTCGGGCCGCTTGCCGGAAGTCCATCGTCTACCAGATCCGAGCCATCTAAAGCGCCAAGAAGAGGCCCGTCATCCACCAAAATTCGATCCAAGGCATCTACGCCGCCCAAAACCATCCTCCCATCCATCAGGCATCCACACCGCCCATAACCATCCTCCCATCCATCAAGCCATCCACACCGCCCATAACCATCCTCCCATCCATCAAGCCATCCACACCGCCCATAACCATCCTCCCATCCATCAAGCATCCACACCACCCAACCATCCTCCCATCCATCATCCATCTACACCATCCATAGTCCATCCCTTCATCAATCAAGCATCTACCCACTATAGCCATCCTCCCATCCATCAAGCATCCACACCATCCACAGCATCCTTCCATCAATCAAGCCATCTACACCATCCATAGCCATCCCTCCATCAATCAAACCATCCAATCCCATCAGCCCATTAGTAGGAAAAGGATCCAAGCCATAAATGGTGTTCATTCCTTCAAAGGGCCCATTACTTCCCCATCTACCCCCATCAATCCACCCATAAACTCCTCATCATTTATGGAGTCACCTACCTTTTCACCATCAATAAACACACCTAACCCATCATCATGATTGGCCATGATGAATCAGAAAAGGAGAAAGAACAAGGGATGGATGAAGACAAAGAAAAAGGACAAAATGGAGACAAAAAGGATGATCAGAGACGGACGGACGGGAATACCGGAGGAAGGGACAAAGGGAATGAACAGGAAGAACAGGGCTTGCTGGAAGAAAAGATGGACGTGGGGCGGTAATCGGATTACCGCTAGCGGCAATCGGAGTACCGTTTCAGAACAGAGGTGTCATCACTGACTCACTGCAGCACCTGACTAAACAGGCAGAACGGGCAAATGTCAACGGACGGTAGTCCGATTACCGCCGGCGGCAGTCCGATTACCACCGGCGGCAGTCCGACTACCGCCCCGGCCCAGTTCCAAATGAAATTCGGGTCAGATCCACTCCAGAGGGTAAAGAACAAGTAATGTGTCCCTATGTATACGATTGGATAAAAGTGACTGTGAGAGCAGAAGACGAATGCTGAGTAAATTGAAATTTCATATCAAATGAAGGGGATTATACAGTTGATGAACTAATCGTCATCCGAAAAATAGGCATCATTATCTTTGCTATGAAAATGAGGTCCCAAGATCCCTCCTCCAGCAAAGCGGGCGCCACCACCAGGAGCATAACCAGGCTGAAGAATCGGACCCATGCCGTACTGCTCACTCCAAGAGCTGTACTCTCTGTCCGGATCGACAAAGGCGCTGGCTTCGTAGCCCTCCAAAGCAGCGGCCAACTCTCTCTGTGGCACAGATCTCCAGTCAGATGGTCCAGATGGCGGACTAAGCGGGACCAAAGGGCTGCCAGTCAGCTGCCAAAAAAGTCTCTCTCCGAGATACCATTTGGTCACCCGCGGATCCTCCAGGATGCGGCGTCGTCGAGAGCCTGGAAAGCCTCCTGTGCACCAGGAGTGAGAGCTGCATTCGACTGAAGATATGGCCGAGTATGAAACTACAAAAAAAGGGAAGAAAGGGTAAAGATTGTCAGACGTGCGGAAAACAAGATATGGGCAATATAGGGCAAGACAAATCACTCACATCGTCAGGAACGAGGGCATCAACATTCGACCTCCAAGCCAGATCAGAAAACAAACGTGTACGGCTGCGGTTATCCTTGTACCACAGCATCATGCGCGGGAATGGAGGCGAATGATTGATCAGAGTGGGTGCCAGGTGAGGAAAGTGGTCAAAAAAGCAAACCTGCGTCACACCGAAATCAGAGAAGACACACCAGACCATCCTCAAGGAAAATATGACAGAAAGGATCTCGAGAAAGTACCTCAATGACTGGGTAAAAACCAGTCAAGGAGCGGCTGATGCAGCGACTGGCCTTGTCCAGCCCTTCGTACAAATGCGCCAGGAGGGCTGCATTCCAGTTGTACGACATGCAAAAAGTGATGTCTGCCACGAGCGACAACAGACAGGAACTCACTAATTCATTCCCATGGCAGAAGATCATCGCTCCCATGGTGTATAAAATCAGGGCCAGAGCTTTTATTACAGCTGCAGCCTCAGTCTCAGGGATGCGTCTGGCAAAATTCGAAGAAAGCCACAAAAGTCTAAATCGATGTCCTGAAAATTCTGTGGCATCTGCATCATCCCTAGCAGCTCCATCCAGTCGTCCTCAGTAGGTACTGGAAGATCCTCCTCAAAAGGCACAGATCCACCATCGTATCTAAGACCCAGCTGCATATATATGTCATATGGGGTGATCCCCCACTCTCCAAAGGGCAGCTGGAATGTGTGTGTCTCGGGGTGCCATCGCTCGGTCAAGGCAGATAAGAGCGACATGTTCGTCTTACTCAGACGAACCCGGAAAAGATGAGCGAAAGGGGTACGCTCCAGAACCTCAAAGAACAAGGGCTGAGGATCGTGAAACCAGTCAGGCCAATGCCTTCTGACCCCACGCCCTCTAAGAATCGCAGGCGCACCACCTTCCCGAGCTACGTTGGAAAGATGCCGACCCTCCCGCGGCACGAAACATGGGTCAGTCGAACGCTGAGACGGACCAGCCTCGTTCCTACCTCGACGGGGCATACTGCACAGGCAAAGCCTATAGGTAAGTTCCATGTCAAGCCCATACTTCAAAAGATCCATCTCAAAAGCCCACTTTCAAGGACAATCTTAAAAGGCCAAAAAAAAAAGAGGGTCCATGGTGAAAGGCCCATCTCGGAGGTTCATGTCCACAAACCCACCTTCAAGAGCCCGTTTTCCAAAATAACCCATTCCAAGGCTTAAATCCTCTCCAAAGTCATTGAAAATCAAAGGCCCGCTCAAAGATCAAGGTCCATTCCAAAAAAAATGGAGGGAGGGGCCATTTCAGCAAATCCATCCATGATCCAATAGTCCAAATCACTCATACATGGTCTAGATCATTTCATCCAATGGTCCAGATCATCTAGATCATCCATACATGGTCCAGATCATTCATACATGGCCCGGATTATCCATCATCCAAGCCATTCACCCAGATCACTCATCCCATGATCTAGATCATCTATACATGGTCTAGATCATCTCATCCAATGGTCCAAATCGTTCATCTAGATCATCCATCCACCCGTCCATACATGATCTAGGTCAACGGTCTAGATCATCCATCATCCATTGGTCCATGCATGATCCAGATTGATAGCCCAGATTATCCATCATCTAGACCGATCATCCATATATGGCCTAGATCATCCATACAGCCCAAATCACTCATACATGGTCTAGATCATCCATACACTCATACATGGTCCAAATCATCCATCCATTCATGCATGATCCAAATCATTCATCCATCCATCCGATGATCCAAATCATCCGTTCATTCAACGGTCCAGATCATTCATCCATCCATACGTGGTCTAGATCATTTCATCCAAATGATCCAGATCAATGATCCAGACCATCATCCATTCATTCATGATCCAGATCAATGGTCTAGATCATTCATCATCCATCCGTTCATATATGATCCAGATCAAGGGTCTAGATCATTCATCATCCATTCGTTCATAATCCAATTTGATGGTCCAGATTATCAATGGTCTAGATCATCCATCATCCATCCATCCGACGGTCCAGATCGTCCAAAATACAAAAAAAAGGGGGTCAGATCAAATAAACGGGTGGGGCCCCTTTCTTATCACACCCCACTCCAGTAAATAAAAATAAAAAATATAAAAATTAAAAAAAAAACAAAAAAAAAATATATGTACAGCCAGCAACATGAATGAAAAACAAAATAAAATAATATATAAAACAAAATAAAATAAAATATACAAAATCCTGCAAGATCCAATGGTCTAGATTTCATCAAAACTGATCAATGGTCCTGATCATGGCCCTCCCAAAAAAAAAAAGAGAAAAAGATTGCAAGATCTCCTCAAGAGGATGGCCCGCGTAAAACCTAAGGAGAATCCAATGGCCAAGAATACCTGAAATCAAAGAAAATACAAGGTAAAAATGAGCTCCATGGACCACAAATGCGTCCCTGGACGATCGGGTGAGCAGGCTTAATGGGAAGAAGGCCGCATCGGACGGACCAGCGAAGAGGAACGGACCAGCGGTCCATCTGACGGACCGGCGGTAGCCGGACTACCGCTGGCGGCAGTCCGACTGCCGCCGCCGACAATCTGACATGGGGCAGCGTGCTGTCCCCCATGCCCGCCTCCAGTGACCGGTCCTCCCTTTGGACCGTGGACAAAGTCAAAAGATTTTCTAAATAGACTCCTGTTTCCTCTAAGGTTCAAAAGGTCTTCAAAAATTCCAAGAATAAACATCTGATTCTCTAAAACCTCCAAAATGTCCAAAACATTTTTAAAAATAAACTTCAATTCTTCTAAATCTCCAAAAAGGTCCCAAAATTTCTAAAAATAGATTTTAGTCTTTCTAAACCCTTGAAAAGGGCCCCCAGAAAATTTCAAAAAAAAAAATAAACCTTTGTTCCAAAAACTCTAAAAAAAAAAAAAAAAAAAAATTCCCAAAAATCAAAATATATATATTAATATATATATAATCATAATAAAATAAAATTAAAAAAAATCCAAATCCCAAAAGTCTCCAAAAAATTCCAAAAATCCCAAATTTCCCAAAGGGTTTCATAAAACCTCCTCCGAATTTTCCAAAAATCTCAAACTTCAAAATATATATATATATATACAAAAAAAAAAAAACCAGGTAACTCTAAAATAAATCCCCAGTAAGTATAGGCCCAAAAGGTATGCTTCTTCTAAAAACATTAGCCCCCATTAATTTATTAGTGGAGGCCATCTGACTTTTTACAAATAAAAAAATTAGCCCCATTAATTTATTAGTGGAGGCCATCTGACTTTCAAATAAAAACCATTAGCCCCGCCAACTCATTAGTGGAGGCAATGCGACTGTTTACTTAAATTGGAAAAATAAAAACCGAACGACGACGCCCACCCGCGAGATCGAACGGATATTTTCCAAAAAATCTAAAAAATAGTTTTAAATAAAATCCTCAAGGAGCCTATCTCCAAAGGGGATAGTTTTCAAAAAACGCACGCGTCGCGCAATACACTGAGGAATCTTCCATATTCTCCAGTTGCGGACAGTGCAAACAGTTAAATAAGGCCCGATCTCTTCCGGTTTCCCCGAAGGACGATCGAGTCCGTACATGATATATGTACGATTGGCCAGATCTCTATAACTGGGCAGTCGTACAAATGCTAGTAAGATGAGTGGATCTATCTCTGGAAAGAATAATCAAACTCGAAGTGAAGATAATCCATTGTAACCAAAGTGTCAGACTCAGCAGATTGCATGGCAAACAGATTACCTGCACATACCTAGTCCGGAATGTTCGCAAAATTTGATCGAGTCCAAGTCGGCGTAGTGAGTTCCCCGTAAGGCCGCACCAACGCGCAGGGCAGCTAACCACTTTGACGATCAAATGGAACGAACATTCCTAGGGTGATTACATAGCAAAGGAACGACAGACCTAACAGTACGAGAATCCTCGTAAAGCCGCGACAAATGCGCAGAGGCCCTTACTTTTCAGACTTACCCTCCAATGCTGTAAACAATCCGATGTGAAAAGGTTGTGATTGGTGATCCGTAAAGCTGCGACGAATGCGCAGGAGGCAATCACAACGTTTTCCTCAACCCTCGTGATATGTGCAAGTCATTTTTTTTTCCAAATAGTCGACTGACAATGATACAAAGGTAAGCAATAGATTTGAATCGCTACCCTTCATTCTGACCAGAAGGGTGGGGTGTCCACTTGCTTTGACCTTCGGTTACTCGCAACCGCGGTCAAAGAGGGGCATCTGTAGACACCCCACCCAGGCTAATATCTTGATTTTGTTAAGACAATCCGAGAACCATGATCATATCCTAAACCTAACCCTAATCCTAACCTGAGCTATCATGAATCATCATTCAATCCAGACCATGTCCAAAATCGACCTATTTCTCGAATCATTTTCGGGTAACAATCGAGCCGACTTCAAGCCATTTTGGGCCAAATATCCAAAAGGAACTTTGTTTCACTCTAAGGACCCAAAAAACGACTCACCAGATGAATTTCGAGGGAAACCGTACCGAGGTGGTAATCCGACTACCGCCGGCGGTAGTCAAATTACCGCTTCCTCCCAGAAAATGCGCACGGAGCCAGTCACACGAGTTCCGGACTCAACCAGGTCCGGGCGGTAGTCGGACTACCGCCGGCGGCTATTGGATTACCGCCGGCGGTATTCGGAATTCCGTCGCGTGCGGTCTGAGCAGGGACAGCTGTCCCAACGTCCAAAGTCAACTTTCCTATACATTTACCCTCCTCATCCTCACTATTTACCGTTTTACCAGCCCCTCTAGCCAATGAGAACACGCCACGTGGCATCCCTCTCCTCTCCACCAATCACCATGTGCCACATCAGCATTTGCCCCCCTCTTATCCTTTATTTACCAAAAAACCATTGGAAAGGGCTATAAATAGCCCTCTCCCCTTTCATTTTCACCCATACATGGATGAGACCACCAAGAGGGGGAAGAGTGAGAGAGAAAGAGTGAGAGGAAAAGAGAGGAAGAGAGAGAGAGAGAGAGTGAGGAGGAGAGTGAAGAAGGGAAGGAGCTCCCAAGCCTTCAGGCTCCTAAATTTTTCCAACCATCCCTAGCCTTACCCAACCTTCCAACCCCCCTGAGCCTAGCATAGAATGATCATGGTTCAATCAACATCTTAGCCTACTCAAGAATCAAGCCAAAGATCCATCATCCTACAAGCATTCATCATGACATCTACTCCCTTCTCAACCCCCCTGCTTCTCTAGATCTCTAGTGGACGTATGCTCTGTGACTTACCGTACATCGGATCCTGTCACATCAGAAATTTCTAGTGATCTAGTCCACTTTTCTTGTCTCTTTGCATAAGCATCATCACATCCGCCCTCTAGACACATTGTCGGACGTATGCTCTGTAGCCTGCCGAAATACTCGGATCTTGCTACATCAGAAATCCACGTGTGACTAGTCCCATCATGACCTTAGCATCATCATCATCCCTTGAGATTATTTTACCACACTAAGTCGAGACCGTACACTTGTACGGGCAGAGAGGGTGCCTAACACCTTCCCTCTTTGTAACCGAGGTCCCTTACCCGGAATCCCGGATCGTAGACCAGGAGTCAATCTAAGGTCGGAGAAGCTTCGGATTTCTCCAACCTTACGTATTCCGTGGTTCTAGCCGACTGCGGGATTCTGAGATCATTCGGCTAGTGGCGACTCCAACAATCATAAGTCAGCTTAATCACCCCCAGCATCACCACAACACTAACATTTTATAACAACAACGCAACAACGTGGATGCCAATTTTTCAGTGTTTACAATTATCCATAGTTGTATGTGCTATTTGCTACAAAAGCAATGGCTACGGTTGATATCCGTAGCCATAGGTATTTAGCTATGGCCCTTAACCCTTTTTCTAGTGTTGGACGGTGTCATCGTGGACAAGACAGAGTTCCACGGTGGCACTGTGGATATCACGGTGCCACCATGAATGAAAGGGTATTATCGTCTGCAAATAATGTGTCTGTACATAATGGTTTACTTTGGAAAAGTAGAGTTTGGGACCGTTTAGAAAAGGTGTTAGGTAAAAGGTGGCCTTGATGGTGGTCAATTTATCTTGACCTAATGTCCTTTTTTTTTTTTTTTAGGTTTTATAGTGTGTATTTTTGGGTATGGGTTCATTGTCGAATCTAAGTTATCTTTCGGTCTATTGGACCATCTAACCGCTCTAAGAAGTGGGGCCCATCCCTATCTTGACTAAGGTTAAGCCTTGCAGCCCTTTAAACATTTGGATTAGAAGGGAGGCCACAAAACCCTTCCCCCAATAGAGGAAGGCCACAAAACCCCCCAATAACTTTGTTCTCCTCATCAAGAGTAGTTAGCAACCCTGATCAGATTTTGAACAATGAAGATATTGGATGGACAAGATCAATTACTCATTAAGTGGGCCATGTCTGCTAATCCGACAGTCAATTTTGGGTGAAAATTGATTTGAATAATAAAAATAATATGATATTCAATGTGAATTGATCAGATTATCCAGAATGTGTTCATACCTAGACAAATTGATCTTAACCGTTTAAATGATGTTTTGAACGGATTTGACTCATTTCAGATTATACTGGACTAAAACTTGCTCTTCAATCTAATCAGCACTCTACGAACACAAATGGCTCAGACCAACTAAAGGATAGCCTAGTTTTGGTGTTTTAATTGATCAAGTCTGTATGTGATATTCTTAGCAATTAAAAATTGATTATATTTGGGCCATCAAATTTCATACAAGTGAACCAACTAAATAAATGGATGGCTGGTGGGTTTCAATTGATATATGGCCTTAGTATTTTAGTTTACATGTTATAATGTAATTGAATTCTAATTTGGCTCTAAAAAAGGGGCCATTACCCATCCATCCGTTAGTTTTGCAAGACAATAATACAAATATGAGTCTAAAAATCAAGCATATCCAGAACTTATGTGGGCATGCCACACAGAACATTGGGGATTGAACGCACACCATTGGAAACTTTGTGGGGGCTATAGAAGTTTTGAATCAAGATTATATTTGTACCTACAGATTATCTGATTTGTATTAACCTTATGAACGGTTTGGATGGCATATGAACATTCATGGTCAATTGGAGGAAAGTTTCCATTCCCACCGTGTCGTTTGGTGTGGCCCACTTAAGTTCTAGAACTCCCTGATTTTTAGCATCCTAAGCTATTTTGGTCTTGAAAAACTAATGAACGGAGTGGATTTGTCACGCGCATCTCTACAAGCCCCCACACATCTTCTGACAACACGGACAGAATATCTCCACGAGGGAATGTGCGATCCACGCCTAAAAATAATCCTTACTCCTCGAGATCTGTAATAGAGAATTTTAAATTTACCAAAAGGAACTTTCACTCCCATTTTTATCTATTCCTTAATCATTTAAAGTGCCATGCTCCTGGCTCGTGGGAATAGTTCCGTCCTTGCGGGTCCATATAAGGATCCCTGAATGTGGGGCCCACCATGAGGTATGTGCCTTACATGTCCACCGTTGAAATCTTCCTGCAGCTGACTATGATGTTTATATGCCATCCAATAGAATTATTAGCATTCAGATAAACTGTAGGAACGAATATCATCCTGATATAAAACTTTCGCCATCATTGTTCGCTGTTGTATGGCTCACGTGAGTTTTGGATCTTTCTAGAATCTTTCTTATTATATTCTTTCAAAACAGATGAACGGTGTGGATTTGTCACGGCATTTCTATGGCCCCACGCATCCCCGGGCATAGAGATATGTGCCCCCAGTCACACGTGATCCCCTCCTAATATTATATACCGATCATGTCTTTTCGTTTTATTTTTTATTTTCGGGAGCGGATTGCCTGTGACCCGGCCACAGATATATCTACGTGGCCAGAGCTGCATGGGCCATACACAAATCTACTCCATTAATCTGTTCTGGAAGACCACGATGAGACAAGCTTCTAAAAATCAGAAAGATCCAAAACTCGTGTGGACCATACCACATGAAACAGTGGGGATTGAACGCCTCGTGGTGACAGAATTTTTCTGTCAGTACCATATTTATTCTTACAGTTTATCTGAGTGGTAATAATTCCATGAACGGTTTGGATGGCATATGAACATCATGGTCAGCTTCAGTACGGTTTCAACGATGGATGTTGTTGTTTCCACTTTTTTGTTAGTGTGGCCCACCTGCGTTTTGGATCGGCCTCAATTTGTTAATCCTGTCCTATTATGGTCTTTCAAAACAGATGGACGGAGTGGATTTTCCATGGACCACCTGATCAGTGCTGGTAGATGAAAAGCCAGATCTCATGCACGTGTCCATGCACGTTTGAGGCTACTGCCTGGCTCGTGGACAACAGCCATGGTCTCATACATATGTCATGTCCCACGTGAAACTGAGATATCTTGAGGTCAAAACCATGCATTCTCGTCATAAGGCATCACATCATCCTCGACCCGAGGCTTCTCGAGCTGTCCTCGGGTTTTCACTTTGAATATGTGGGGCCATGTCGAGACTGGTTATCTGTTGTGATCCATCATTGACGGACCATGGCCCGAAATTCACCCACACGTGAAGATCTAACCCACCAATCTCGGCCTCTCTTTTTTTAAGTTGATCGTCAGTATGTTTTCTTTTCAACCATTTATTTTTAGGCCACAAAACGAATGGTTATGATCATCCAACCAAGTAAATGTTCGGATTATAGCCTATCCATGTTGCTCAAAGACATCCCAACGGTTGGGATCACAAAAATTTAGCTCCTCTTATTTGAACCGTTAATCCGAGTTCACTGATCGAAACATCGGCCCGAGGATCATATAATTTCCTCTCATGGAGATGTCTCCCGTAGTTAGTTCACCACCATTTTCAAAATGACGGTGGCACATCCTCCGTATATGTGATGTACGTAAATCTATCTAGACCATTACGGCTACTGGTAACATTATGGATTGAATACAGAAAAAATTCCACACTGATTTGGCGATCTCAACCATTCAATCAATGTACGTCAAATGGATGGTTAGAAGTACAATAGTGGGTAGTCAAATTCAACTGACAACATCAGATATTGAATAAAATCTTAACGTTGTGAATTTTGGAACAGTCCCCGTCCAGAAGCATGTAGTCCGTATGGACGGTCTGGATTGCTTTACGTTTCTGCCAAGGGTGGGTAGATGAGTCGCAGCCGTTCTTAAAACAGTGATAATCAATCATAGAGGTCTCTCCGTCAATTATAATAATCGCATACACTCGTGTGATAGTTCACCACCATTTTGAAAAATGGTATCGACTCATCCACCCTCCTCGAGATCACTCTTTACATGGAGTAAGTCACCAATGTCACACCGACCGACCAATCCCATCCATTCATTTAATGGGTGTCAAACGGACGGTGGAAAGTAAAACCATGAGTTTCTATATTGCAGCTGATAATCTGAGGCGGTTAATATCACCTTCTCCGTGTGATTTGAATGCATACCACCACTTGTAACCCAAACCTATGTGGGGTCCACGGCTATGTCCGTTTGACATCCACTCCGTCCATCGGTTTTCACCTTCTTTTTAGATGTGGGCCCAAAACTGGCCAGAACCAGAACCAAGACTCAACTTGGCCACACCACGAGAAACAGTTGAGATTGAACGTGGACCATTGAAACTTTTTCGACGCCGAAGTTCTGAATTGTCAGATTGAGAAGGTCTCAAGTACAATCGTTTGGACTATGAGTCATGAACCAGTCAGCCAGTAGTTGTTGAGAATTTTATACAGATTAATGTAATATCTGTATAATATGGAAACCAAAAATCACTACGTCAGAACTAAGGACAGGCTGAAGCACGTCTGAAACGCTGTCCTTAAAGCGTTATTTGCCCCTACTCAAGTGGATTGAGTATGCTGATAGGTTACAGGCAAATTGCTTCTAGGATACGACAAGCCTGGTGTGGGTCTGCGTTCAGCAAACACGAAGGCCCACCAAATGGAACTCTTTTACACACTATCTGGCAATATTACAATATAAAAGAAAAATCCCAAAAGAAAGAGAAGAAAGAGAAAAGGAGTTTGACCACTGCACTGGTCAGTTCAATTCGTCAGCCACTGGTTCAGTTGAACAGTCTTAGACCACACCTCTGGTCTATTCTTCAAGCTAAGGTTCAAGCCTTGCTTTGTTACTGGAAATACTATAATATTATATGAGTGGAGAGGGGCTGGCTGTCTATGTTCGTATGGATTTGCTGGAGTGAGTTGAGATATGGTTTGGAAACCCATCCAGACCCTCTTTTTATAGGCTATGATGGCTGGGGTTTATGGTCCAGGGAATTAAATTCCATGACCGTTTTCTAGCTGTTGGAGAAAACTAGCCGTTATATGGCTGTTGGAAACTAGCCGTTATATGGCTGTTGTGAGAGAGCTGACTAGCCATTTTATAGCTGTTGGGCTAGCCGTTTTATGACTGTTAGCAACAGTTTCTAGTATTTAACTCCATAGCTGTTACACATTTGTGCAACAGCTATATTTCCAGCCTCTATATAATCAGAGAGACTCTCATTCAGTCCCTAGATTTCGTCCAGCCAACCATCTGCATTAGCCACTAGTCGCACCGCGACTCGCACCCGTCTCGCTCCGGTTCGCGAAGGGAAGTGCAAAGTGCGCCACTAGCGCCTCTACAGCCACATTGCCTCACAAGCCCACGCCCTCACACCGAGCCCAAGCCCAAGCCCGAGACCGAGACCGAGACCGAGACCGAGTCCGAGTCCGAGTCCGAGTCCGAGACCGAGACCGTGCCCGTGCCCGTGCCCGAGCCCGAGCCCGAGCGCGAGCGCGCGCGCGGGTGTTCCAGCGCAAGGTCCATAGTCCACGGACTACGAAGGTAAATATTATAATACTCCACTGTTTTCATTTAAACCATATTTCCTTCTCTTCTCTTTCCCATGTGGGACTATTCCCAAAAACTTGAAAACCGTGTTTTTTCAAATAAATTATTATAATATATTATTAAAATATATTTTAAAATCAATGTATTTATAACAATCCCCCACTTGATTTTATAAAAATATTTTCTCGGTTTAAACAATATTGCCAGAATAATTAGCTTATATGCATAAAGAAAGATATCTTTCGATTTTAATCTTCCCTTAGTGTAAGTATCTCAAAACTCTATCGAAATTACTGGTAGCCGCAGCTTTGAACCAGTTATTCCTAGATAACAGAGTTGGAGAAACCACACACATATTCGCTATGTGTTTATTAGAGTTCCCACAATCTTGCTCAGCACATTAATGGCCATGTGCTTATCCTAATTCGTGAACGATCCCGAGAGAAAACTCCTAACTCTCATGAGAGACGGCACCATCTCTACGTTCATATAGGTGAAATCCTTCCAGTGTCTCTGTTACTTTAAAACACTTGTCCTATAGACTGGATTTCATTAAGAGTTCTTAAGACTCAACCCTCTATCGTAACGCTCAGCACTTATCTATTATGGATGAGGTTTTTATTCAGTGCTGAAAACTTTCCACATATCAGTGACTTGTTCTTACCCATTAAACCAAATTAGAGATTTTCTGACTTTAGGTTGGGTTACCATCACTGGTGGAACTTTGGTTGAAGAGTTTCAACCCCATCCCTCTAGATGTAGCCTTTACTACCTCTCTCGGTAGAGGTTTAGTAAAAGGATCTGCAAGGTTGTTGCTTGATTTCACATAGGAAATAGCAATGATTCCATCTCGAATCAATTGTTTGACATAATCATGTCGAAGACTGATATGTCTAGATTTACCATTATAAGTGCCGCTATAGGCTCTAGCTAATGTGGCTTCACTATCACAATGTAGTGACACAGCCGATATAGGCTTTACACAGAAAGGGATTTCTAATAGAAGATCCCTTAGCCACTCAGCCTCTTTGCCTGTTGCAGCCAGGGCTATGAATTCAGACTCCATAGTCGAATGCGTTATGCAAGTCTGTTTCTTGGATCCCCAAGATACAGCTGCACCTCCTAGGGTGAATACCCACCCTGTAGTAGACTTGTTGTCCCCTGCACTCGATATCCAGCTCGCATCGGTATATCCTTCCAATACGGCAGGAAACTCTGAATAGAATAGTCCTAATCTTTGGTTGCTTTTAAGTAACCAAGGACTCTACTGATTGCATTCCAGTGTTCAGTACTGGGGTTACTAGTAAACCTACTAAGTTTACTCACAGCATATGCGATATCTGGTCTAGTGCATTGCATAGCATACATTAGACTTCCTATAGCACTTGCATATTCTAATTGTGCAACTGTTCTTCCAGTATTTTCTTTTAGCTTGATACTTGGATCAAATGGGGTTTTTGCTTCCTTTATATTTAGATGGTTAAACTTGTTTAGTATTTTCTCAATATAATGAGATTGACACAAAGCATAAACCCCACAATGTTTTTTAACTTTGATACCTAGAATGGTATCAACTTGTCCAAGATCCTTCATTTTGAATACGGAAGATAGAAACCTCTTTGTTTCAGTCACACCTTCCATTTTGTTACTTATTATTAACATGTCATCTACATACAGACAAATAATAACGATATAACTACCATCTACTTTAGAGTATATGCATTTGTCAGCTACATTATGCATGAAACCATGAGATAGTATTTTGGAATCAAACTTCTCATGCCACTGTTTTGGTGCTTGTTTTAATCCATACAATGATTTGACTAATCTACATACTTTGTTTTCATTTCCTGGTAGAATGAACCCTTCAGGTTGTTCCATGTATACCTCCTCATTGAGGTCACCATTCAGGAAAGCAGTCTTTACATCCATTTGATGGATGTGAAGATGATGTATAGAAGCTAGCACAAATAATATCCTAATGGATGTTATCCTAGCTACAGGTGAGTATGTGTCAAAATAATCTATCCCTTCTTTTTGTCTAAAACCCTTAGCTACTAGTCGAGCTTTAAAGGTTTGGATAGTCCCATCAGTGTGATATTTCTTCCTAAATACCCACTTGCAACCTATGGGTCTAGAACCTGGAGGTAAGTTTACTAGTTCCCATGTTTGATTTGATAGTATGGATTCCATTTCATCGTTTATAGCTTCTTTCCAGAAAGCTGAGTCTCTAGAAGATATAGCCTCTTTATATGATTTAGGATCATCTTCTATATTCATCACTATAGGTATTTGTCTTATAACATTTTCTCTATCTGCTTCTACTAGATGAAAAATGATACGTTGTGAGTCTATGTAGTCATCTTCTAGACTATTCTCTATTCTTGTTCTTTGACTCCTACGAGGTTCAATAGGAGCTTCTACTATCTGTGGGGGTTGTGCTATCTTGTTCTCTATTAGGAGATTGAATATAATTATCCTTAGACTCCAAGGATAGTGAGTTCTCAAAGAACTCAACGTCTCTTGATTCTATTATTGTATTAGACTCCATGTCTAGAAGTCTATAAGCTTTACTGTTTTGTGCATACCCTACGAAGGCACACTTAATAGCTCTTGGTCCTAACTTAGTTCTTTTTGGGTCAGGGGTTCTACAATATGCAAGACACCCCCACACTTTAAGATATCCTAGGTTAGGTTTTCTTCCTCTCCATGTTTCATATGGAGATATTCTATATTTTTTAGACGGAATTCTGTTTATAATATGGCATGCTGCAAGCAGTGCCTCACCCCATAGATTTAGTGGCAACTTTGCTCTTATCAGCATTGAGTTGACCATTTCTACTAATGTTCTATTCTTTCTTTCAGCTATTCCGTTTTGTTGAGGTGTGTATGGCGCTGTACATTGATGTATCAGTCCATGTTCTTCACAGAAGTTATCGAATTCATTGGAGAAGTATTCTCCTCCTCTATCGCTACGGAGAATTTTAATCTTCTTATTTAGTTGATTCTCTACTTCTGCTTTATATACTTTAAACATGTTCAATGCTTCATCTTTGCTCTTTAATAGGTACACATACACATATCTAGAGCAATCATCTATAAAGGTTATGAAGTACCGTTTACCTCCACGAGTAAGAATGCCGTTTAACTCACAGATATCACTGTGCACAAGATCCAATATTTGAGACGATCTTTCAACACTTGGAAAAGGTTTCTTCGTCATTTTGGATCGTATGCACACTTCACATTTTTGGTTTCATTATCTGTGTATGAGATTAAACCATTCTTAGCCATGAACTTCAAGGTACTATACCCTATATGGGCTAGTCTATCATCCCATAGTCCAGCGGATTCAACCATATACGCAGAAGTGCTACTTTCATTCAGAGAAAACTTAACCATTCCGTTACAAGTATATCCCTTCCCGACAAAATTTTCATTATTGGACAGGATCAGTTTTCCTAACTCGTACACCACCCTTATGCCTGGTTTACCCAGAAGGTCCCCAGAAACTAAGTTTCGCCTCATGTCTGGAACGTGCAGTACATTGGTCAGAATCACTTTCTTCCCAGATGTGAATATCAGTTCGACAGTTCCTTTGCCGACGACCTTTGATCGGACTTCATTACCCATTTGGACTTCTTGACCATCGGTCAATTCCTCATAGGTTTTGAAGGCTGATTTGTCGTAGCACACATGTACTGTAGCGGCAGTATCATACCACCAACCTGAACTTTGCCTTGGATGGTATTCACCTCAGTGATCATAGCCACTATATCGCCTTTCTACTCTACTGCACTGCTCTTGTTTAGACTTGCGATATCGGCATACTCGAGCATAGTGCCCGGTTTTTCCACAGACATGGCATGGGCCTTTGAACTTTCCGTTCTTCTTTTGGGTGTTTTTCTTGAATTTCCCTTTATTGGGTTTCAGGGAATTGTCCTTCTCGGAATATTTCTCTACTACTGCATGTACCTTGGACGAGGCATTCCCGTTATCATTCTTTCTGTCGCGGTTACGGGATTCTTCCTCAATTCTAAGGTGTTTCTGGATTTGTTCCAGTGTGTAGTCCTCAGTTTTATGCAGCAACTTCTTTCTATAGTCTTTCCATCGGTGGCAATTTGGCAATTATAGCCCCGACTTGGAATGATTCAGGAAGATCTATCTTTATCGCTTTGATTTTGTTTACTATTAGCTGCAATTCTTGGATTTGGGGTAGCAGCGGTTTGTTATCTACCATGTTGAAGTCAAAATACCTGGCGATGAGAAACTTGTTGGTACCTTCTTCTTCAGCTTTGTATTTGAACTCCAGAGCAGTCCAGATCTCCTTTGCTGATGACGTCTGTTGGTACAGATCGTACAGTCGGTCGGATAGAGCGTTCAGAATGTGTCCTCGACACAAGAGTTCGTCTTCGGCTCGTTTGGTGCGGGCGGCCACCTGTTCAGGTGTGTCGTCGTCGGTTGCTTCAGGTAGCGCTTGCAAATTTGGATCTAGTATGTAGTAGATCCTTAGCGCCGTTAGGAGAAATTTTAGCTTGTCTTGCCATCTCGTAAAATTTGTTCCATCGAACCGATCAAGACGTATCAAGTCCTGATTCATCAGCTTGATGGATGAAACACTGTCGGCTTCCATTACAGAAATAACGCTTTAAGATTGTTGAGAATTTTATACAGATTAATGTAATATCTGTATAATATGGAAACCAAAAATCACTACGGTCAGAACTAAGGACAGGCTGAAGCACGTCTGAAACGCTGTCCTTAAAGCGTTATTTGCCCCTACTCAAGTGGATTGAGTATGCTGATAGATTACAGGCAAATTGCTTCTAGGATACGACAAGCCTGGTGTGAGTCTGCGTTCAGCAAACACGAAGGCCCACCAAATGGAACTCTTTTACACACTATCTGGCAATATTACAATATAAAAGAAAAATCCCAAAAGAAAGAGAAGAAAGAGAAAAAGAGTTTGACCACTGCACTGGTCAGTTCAATTCGTCAGCCACTGGTTCAGTTGAACAGTCCTAGACCACACCTCTGGTCTATTCTTCAAGCTAAGGTTCAAGCCTTGCTTTGTTGCTGGAAATACTGTAATATTATATGGGTGGAGAGGGGCTGGCTGTCTATGTTCGTATGGATTTGCTGGAGTGAGTTGAAATATGGTTTGGAAACCCATCCAGACCCTCTTTTTATAGGCTATGATGGCTGGGGTTTATGGTCCAGGGAATTAAATTCCATGACCGTTTTCTAGCTGTTGGAGAAAACTAGCCGTTATATGGCTGTTGGAAACTAGCCGTTATATGACTGTTGTGAGAGAGCTGACTAGCCATTTTATAGCTGTTGGGCTAGCCGTTTTATGACTGTTAGCAACAGTTTCTAGTATTTAACTCCATAGCTGTTACACATTTGTGCAACAGCTATATTTCCAGCCTCTATATAATCAGAGAGACTCTCATTCAGTCCTCTAGATTTACGTCCAGCCAACCATCTGCATTAGCCACTAGTCGCACCGCGACTCGCACCCGTCTCGCTCCGGTTCGCGAAGGGAAGTGCAAAGTGCGCCACTAGCGCCTCTACAGCCACCGCCTCACACACCTGCCTCACAAGCCACGCCCTCACACCGACTAGCCCAAGCCCGAGCCCGAGACCGAGCCCGAGCCCGAGCGCGAGCGCGCGTGCGGGTGTTCCAGTGCTTCGCACTGGAACACGCAAGGTCCATAGTCCACGGACTACGAAGGTAAATATTATAATACTCCACTGTTTTCATTTAAACCATATTTCCTTCTCTTCTCTTTCCCATGTGGGACTATTCCCAAAAACTTGAAAACCGTGTTTTTTCAAACATCTTTTTCAAATAAATTATTATAATATATTATTAAAATATATTTTAAAATCAATATATTTATAACAGTAGTTTCCGACCTTTCATGTGTATCTAAATCCAACCTGTCCAATTAATACGATTGGCATTATCGTGAGGATCACCTTAAAAGGAAAAAAGAGTTTCGAGAATCCATAGGGATGAAAACCTACTGTGGTATGAGTTCGTGTATAAGAACAATCAAAATAAAATATAAATACACCTTGAATGAATAAGCTGCACTTGTTTTTTTGCTATTTATTAATAGCTATAAATTAATTTATATAGTATTGGCGAGATGGTAGACAGATAGAGATGCTTTTTGCATTAGATGATTCTCGGGATCAGACCAACCTATTGTAAGGGTTAGATGTCACATGCACTTAATGGGTAGGCAAAGGATTGACTACTCCTATATTTCAATCTTAAGTGGACCACATTACAGGGAATAGTGTTGAACGAATGTTGATCATTAAAAACTTTTTGGGAGTCATAAAAGTTTTTGATCAAGTTGATATTTATATTTCTTTTTCCCTTTCATCTAAGTCTTTATAACCTAATCAACAAATTAGATGTCAAATAAATAGTACAATTGGCTTTAGGAGGATTTTGGGTTAGGCAATTGGATGTCAAATAAATATTATATTAGGCTTTATGAGGATTTTGGGTTAGGCTGGGTCTCACCTAAGCGGCTCTCAAATTTGAAGTACATCCAAAGTTTAAGTGAACCACACAACTGGAAACAGTAAGGATTAAAATACCTCCCATTGGAAAATTTACAGGTGCTATTGAAGTCTTGGATGAAGCTGGTATCTCTATTTTCCCTTGGTTTGAGTCTACCTGACCTCGTGGACAAGCTCCAAGGCAAATAAACAAGGTAGAGAGGATTGGTGGCCTTAGTTGTGTGTTTTCGTCATCAAATTTTGTGTCTCATAATGATGAATGCATTATATACACAATATTGATCCATCTTGTGAGATCATTTTAGGGCATGAACCCAAAATATGATCCGATCCAAAGCTTAAGTGGACCATATCATAGAAAGTGGTAAAGATCAAGTATTAATGTTGAAAACTTCTCAAGCCTAAGAAGTTTTAGACCAAATTGATATTTGTGTTTTTCTTTCTTTCAAATGCATGTGATTTTATAAACATGTTTGATAGCAAACAAACATCATGGTGGGGCTCAGGGAGGTCTCAATGGTGAACCCCATGTTCTCTATTACTTTATGTGGTGTGGTCCACTAGAGCTTCAAATCTACCTTAGTTTTAGACCCATTCCTTAAAATAATCTCACATGATAAATGGTGTGGATATAACATCACAATGAGATCTACAAAACCTAGTAACATCCACGCACATCACGGTGGGCCAAGAAAAAGGTTTGAGAGGTGGACGTTGTGCGGTGCACTTTAGCTTTGGATATACTTCAAGTTTAGGCCAACATTAAAATAACATGGCAAAATGAATGGATTGCATGGATAAAACAAATACATCAATCTAGGCTCCATAGAGTCCATCCCAACCCCCCCTTTTCGACAGTAATAATTTAATCCCAATTGTGAAGTCCACTTGAGCCTTGCATCTGCCTCATTTTTTATTTTATATTCTAAAATAATACAAAAAAAAAATAAATGGATGGACGGTGTGGATAAGACCCATACATCACGGTGGCCAGGAGTCGCCTCACCAAATCCGCTCTCCTGTGTTCAGGTGCTTTTGAATTGAGGAATTCGCGTCCGTACTTTGACGGTCTGGATTGTCGCACGAATATGCCATGTGAGCGGTAAAAAAGAGTCACCACCACTTTAAAAGATATAAAAATCAATGGTGACACACACGTGAGTCTACCTCATAAGACTCCTCCAAGTTATCATCAACCACCGTCTCCCATGCCAAAACCAAAAAAGGGTTGAAAAAACCTCTCTCTGTCTCGCTCAAAATCTCAACCGATATTCTCTCTTCTTCTCATCTCTCGTCTCGTCTTATTTTCTCTCCAACATCTCTCCTTTGATTTCTGCATATCTTTCTTCTTCTTCTTCCCTCATAATTTATTCAGATAGTAGTAATAATAACAACGATAATTCCGTTTTCTAGTTTGTTTTTTGTTTTTTTTTTTTTTTTTTTTTGTTTTTGTTTTTGTTTTCCTATCAATTGCGACTATTTCTCTCCATCCGTCGCCCTAAAATCTTCCAAATCTCATTCTTTCGAGCTTCCGGAAACAGAAGGTAATTGAGATTTCTCTTGTTGTTTGTTTCTTCCATGTAAAGATTTGAGATTTCTAGGGTTTGACTTTTTTTTTTTTTTTTTTCGTTTTACGGTTTTGTGGAGAGAGGAATTATACGATAATCTGCCTGTATGGTTTGATAATCCCAGCGGTCAATCTGATGGGCCAAACCCTGGATGGACCGTGCCCTGAAAATGTACTGGATTGGAATATCCTAGGCGTCTGCTTCTTCGTTCTTTTCTTGGATCGTATAGGGACCACTGCTGGTTTTTTTTTTTCTTCTGACCGTCTTTAAAGGGCTAGGATTCTCCAATTGGGGAGATTTTGTGGTTTTTGGGCGTAGCTGATCCTTGTTGTGGTCCATCTCAATGGCTGAACCGTGGGTTCACTTATACAGGTGGAGGTATCGGGGATCATATAATTCCTCTCAAGGAGAAAGAGCAGTATTTTATCTGATTTTTTTTCATTCATTCAATTTTTTTACTAAGGAATTGATCAGTTGTGTTTTGATTTATTTGATTTTACTTAGTGAGGATTTGCTGATTGTCAACGGCGTGTGATGTTATTGAAATGACAAACCAATGGGGCGATTCGGTTCCTGGGTTGGATCCCAATTCTCTTGAGGTATTTGCTGCGCTCTCTCTCTCTCATCTTGCCGATTTAAACAAAGAAAGAGCTTGATTTTTCTTAGAATATATATATATATATATATATATATATAATATATATATTATATATATATATATATATATATATATATATATATATATATATATATATAATGTTGGTTTGCTTGGAATTAGATACGGGGGGTTTGATGTTCGAATTATAGGGTCACCTAGTAGCAATTCTAGGTTAAATTAATATGGAACCTGTTTCTAACTCCATTTTGCCATTCAAAATATTTAGTACTTTTAAGGACAAAATTGTAAACACAAATTCTGCAGGAAAAAGGAAGTTGTAGGTACTGCCTGTCGTAGGGGTTGTAAACAGTCGTTTTTGCAGTGAATCAGTGAATGTATGGTTAAAATAGATTGTTGTTGCATGCCACAGACTTATTTATTCACCAAACTTCAGTTTGTCTAGTTGGAGATGCTATTGAACATGGAAAATGACACTGGTTAGGAGACAATTGGTGTAGTTGTGGAAAGGGAAAGTGCATGTAAGGGGAATTCAAGAATGGAATCATGAGATTAGAATTTTGTGGGGAAGGGACTGGGAAGGAGAAATGAAAAGGAGACTGGAATTCCAGGGAGATGATTGGAGCAACATTACCTAAATTGCCAATCCTCCTATGTTTGCCATCGTAAATTGCACAATTGATATTATGGACCATTTCCAATCTGGCTCGCTATTTTTACTGTCATGAAATTGTGGTTCTACACTCTTATTGTTGATTAAGTTGTAATTTAAATTTAAAGTTACCTATATATATGCAATGTCAAGATATACACTACAATATTTTGCATTCACAATTTACTTTTGAGACGGTGAAAAAATATTGTTAAGCCAAAAGACAAAAGGCGAGTAGGAAAGGAGCTGAAGTGGCGAGTGAACCTCTCATCATTCAGCCCTAGGAAAAATAAAAATTGAAAATGGAGTTACCCTTACAACACGCCAAGGAAAACTCCTGCCCCATAGGCACACAAAAATAGGCCATTACCCCATTTCCAGAAATACGATCGAATCCCAATCCCTATGTAACACCTCCATGTATAGGTCCCTGAATTTAGGTTTGTGAATGGCCCACCCAGGTCATCGAGGAGATCAAATGAATTATGAAAAATAATGCCTTCTTGTGAAATGTCCTAGCATTCTCTCTCTCCACAACTATTAAAAAAAAACATTAATGGAGAATTTTCCAAATAATTGAGCCTTGGGAGTGGAAAGGACAACCTGTCCAGTTGGCAATGGCATCGAAGATGGACTCATTTAAGACCCAAGAATTCTAGAACATGTCGAGGAATTTCATCACACAACATGGGCTATCTGATAAGGAATGAAGAGATGGTTAACAAACTCCTTATCATTACCGAACATGATGCACATATTTGGAGAGGATTTCTTAAGGTTGTCTACAATGAATGTTGGGCAGCAATCAAAATGAAAGCTTGAACCATGATATTGGTGCTCAATGCAAATGGGCTTGAATAAGGGAAGTCCTTTCCAAATATTGGTTCCAGAAACAAATGGACTTGAATAAGGATGATGGCGTGATTTTCCAAATATTGGTGCCGGATACAAATGGATTTGAATAAGAGAAGTACTTTCCAAATATTGGTGTCAGATGCAAATGGAATTGAATAAGGTTATACTGAACTTTCCATTGGACTACCACTTCCAAACCCTCCTATGCTCGGTAGAAGAGTTAGTTCTAGCCTTGTAAAGTTTCTCTAGGAGCATGATGAAAGCCATAGTAGCGTTTCTTAACTATCACATCGTGATTGGTAGCTAAGATCTAAGATATATTAAAAAGGGAAGTAAGTTACTAGAGGCTCGTCCCCAAGCCAACACATACTCTGATTTTTTTTTTTTTTTCACCTTGGCCAACAACTAACCAAGAACCATCTTGAAAAATACTACTCAATTTATGATGGATAGATGTGCCTTTGTGCTTGATTCTTTTGCTCTTTAGATCGATAGCTTTGTAGATGTTGCAATCGGTATTCCAAGCGGGAACACTGAGAGCCAACCCCGCTTAGAAGACATATTTTATGAGAATAGCATCTTTGCACAGCCATGGTTCTGAATATAGGAGGAGTTGTATCACCCGGGCCTAAAAATTATGAGATACTGGCGCCACATATCAATATTGGCAAGTATTGATCGAATCTTTTTTTGAAGTCAAACAATTAAGGAAAAGTATTGATCGAATCTTTTTTTGAAGTCAAACAATTAAGGAAAATATTAGAAAAAGGGGAAAACAAGATATTTAAGAATTTGGAAAACAAAATATTCATGAATCTATCTTCTTCTTCTTCTCTCTCTCTCTCTCTCTCTCTCTCTCTCTCTCTCTCTTTTTTCTAAAAAAAAAAAAATGTATTTTGGATATGTATATAATGGTGTATCAAACCATTCTTTTTTAGGAATATTTTTTGTCAGCTTGACCCGTTGATAGTTAACCAAGTGGCCCCTAATTGAACACATTTCACACTCACGCATGATTTACTAAATTAGCCCAATACATCGAAATAAAATAAGAAGAAAATGAAAACATGAAAAAAAGTCGATGGTCACCCTTCTTTCTAATTTTCCTATAGTGGTGCATTCTGCTTCGATGCATTGAATCTTACTCAAATCTTTTGTTTTGATCGCCAAAATAGGCCTAGATCTAGTCTAAAATGACGTTCTAAGCTTCCTTCATGTTAAATGAAAAAGAACATAAAATTTGGAAAAAAATATTCAAATTTGGGCCTTAATGAGCGCATCAGCTCGTATTGGCGCTGATACAGACTGATGCAAGCCGATACGACCCTTTTTTTTATATTTATGGTAAGTCATTTCAACCCCATATTGCGTATCATATCAGGCCGTTATGGATACAATATGACCATACCATATCGGTTGATATGATACCGATGTTAAAACCATGTCCACAACGCTTTCAGTTCCTCTTGAAACCTCCAAACCGTTTTCCCCATGAAGTCCGATTCCTTTCCTAGATTCTTCCTATAGCCAAGCTCATATCCCTCTTCAACTTCTTGACATTTCCTACTTTAATAGATGAAATTTGTGCTTTTCCTCCCTTAAGAAATCATGCTGTATTTTCTTAATTTTCTTTGCCACGAAAATCGAAACCTTGTATAAAGAGAAAAACAAACTGAAAGGTCGGATAAGGTGGACATAGTAAGAGTGATCCTCCCCCTCATGGAGGATATGATTTTCCCATCTTGCCAACCTAGATCAATTCTTCAATAATGGGATCCCAAAAAGAAGTCAAACTTGCTTTACCATCAATAGGGTGCACAAGATTGACAACTTTGTGAATTTACAACCCATTTCACCAATGAAAGAAGCAACCTCCCTGTCTTCTGCTGCAACACCGACCAAAGTGCTTTTTCTCATGTTAGCGTGGATGCCCAATATAGCTTTAAAACATCTTAGAACACCTTTAATGCTTTTAATATGATCCCTCGATGCATCGCAGAAGATAAAGAGGATCAACAACAAACTAAAGGTGAGAAATAATGGATTCTTACATGCCAACACAGAATCCTTTGATGAGTCGCAAAGAAGAAGCCCTAGACATCAGCATTCTTAAACTTCCTACTTGAATTGTAAATAAAAGAAAAGAGAATGGATACCCTTGCCGAAGACCTTTGATGTTGCAGAAGAACCCATATGGAGAACCATTCATCAGAATGGAGAGATGCAGCGGGCATGCATTCCGCAACCCAAACCGGTCCTTACTCCAACTCTCATTTTATGCATTGAATAAAGCCGAAAGTCCCAATCAACATGATCATAAGCCTCTTCAATGTCAAATTTGGACAACAAGCTTCATCTTCTTTCTTTAAGTCTTGAATCCACACATTCATCAGCCACAAAATGCTGTTCAAAGTTTGCCTTTTCTTCATGAAAGTCCCCAGGAAAGGGGCAATAACTATCAAAGTGCCTCCCTAGGCCTAACTGCTAGATATTTAGCAATATTTTTTTCATAACTCCAACCAGACTTATTGGTCTCAAGTCCCTAGTTTTAGAAGTGTCCACTATGTTAGGAATAAGCATGATAAAGGTAGCATTAAGACCTTTGCTCAAAGTAGCGTGCCCATGAAATTAAGGAAGCACTTGATGTCGGATTTAATGATGTTCCAAGAAGTATGGAAGAATGCTGTGGAAAAACCAATCATACTAGGAACTTTTTTCTTTATCCATTTCCCCACCACCCTTCTAATCTCATTCTCCTTGAGCTCACCTTCAAGCCAAAACCGCCAATTATGTGGAATACTCTTGAAGAAGAGACCCTCAATTGTAGGCCTTAAGAAATTTTCCTTCAAATAAAGAGCTTCATAAAAACTCAACTATGACATCCTTGATTAGCAATGACTCTTCAAGAAGAGAATCATCAACATGAAGCTTGTGAATATGATTATGTCTATGTCTTCCATTGGAAAGTGTGTGGAAAAAGGGAAATTTTGTCTTCCTCTTTCAACCACGTTGCTCTTGACTTTTGCCTCTTCATCACTTCTTCTTTTTTCAATGTATTATGATATTCATATTTTAGAGAATCTTTCACCTCTCTACTCTCATTGACCTGATGTCCTCTTCTCCCTTTTAGTATCTCCAACGCTACCTAGGATCTCCTCCAAACTGTCAACACTGATGCGGGATTTTTACTAGGGACTGAACCTGAATAGGGAAGGTTGACAACTTTGATCAATCTCCAAAGGAGAGGCAGATGATGACAATGTTGAATGAGGGATCCTGAAATCTAAGGAGAAAACGGGATCTTCCAACTGAACCATTGGACAACCTTCACCTTGCAAAGAAGTTGAGCATCAAATCCCTTTGACTTTACCACCAGCGGTAAGATTCTGACTAGGGAATGAACCCAAATAGGAAAGGTTCGCAACTTTGATCAATCTCCAAAGGAGATGCAGATGTTGATGATGTCGAGATAAGAGATCTAATAATCATGGGAGAAAACTAAAGGGATCTTCTAACTCAGCCATTGGGACGAACCTCACCTCGTGAATTAAGTTTTGCATCAACTACATTGACATGATCTGGTTCCTCCACCTTAGCTCTTACTCTTAGCCTAGGATCAAAATCGCCACAAACTATCCTTTTAAATGTCATCAATAAGGACATGATATAGACTCGGCGCATTTCTCTATCCTTTTAAATGGGTCGCCTTATGGGTTCTTTCCGGCCTCAAGAGGCCTTCGGCAGGGGGGATCCCCTATCCCCCTTCTTGTTTCTTCTGATAGGAGAGGTGTTCTCCCAAATGCTTCATCGAGGGGAGGCGGCGGGATTGTTTACAGGTGCCTTTGTTGTAGATAACGTCCATCCGCTCTCTCATATTCAATTTGCCGATGATACTCTTATTATGATCGAGGCTGACGATTCGTCTGTTTCTAATGCGCACATGGCTACGCTGGGCTGTTCGTCGGCTACCTTCCCTACCACATTCGTTAGTCTTCCCCTATCAGTTGGTCCTTCACCCCCTGGAAATGTGGGACAAAATCGTCGCCAAAGTTCAGAAGAAGCTGGCGATGTGGCAATGTCGCTATCTATCGCTAGGAGGTCGAATCACGTTAATCAAAGCAGTACTGTCTAATCTCCCTATTTACTATATGTCTCTTCAGGTGCCCTGCATCTGTCCTAAATCGTATAGATGCGCTCAGAAGGAGTTTTCTTTGGTGCGGCAAGGATAATCTAAGTAAATTCCATTTGATGGAGTGGAACGAAGTCTGTTCTCACTTCAAGAATGGGGGTGCTAACATCAAGAACCTCAAGATTATGAACGCTGCCCTCCTCGGCAAGTGGATTTGGCGTTTGGGAAATGAAGCGGGAGCTTTGTGGAACATTATATTCAAAGGTAAATACGGTAGCACCACAGGAGATTGGTGGACTAAAGATTCTTCATCCTATAGAGCCTCCTACCTTTGGAAAGGCATCCTACGTCACAAAACAAAGGTGCTTTCTCACATACGCTTCTCTCTGGGTAATGGGTCGAGAATACGGTTTTGGGAAGACCTCTGGATAGGTGACAGTACTTTGAAAAGAAGATTCCTAGCCATTTACGGTATTGTCATCAATAAGGAAAGTTTGGTAGCCAGTAATTTCTCCTTCTCAGATCTTGGTGGAGGTTGGGAAATCAATTGTGTAAGGAATCTTAGAGACTGGGAGGCAGACGAATATATGGCCCTTCTCCAATGTCTGTCCCCCATTTCACCGGATGTTTCTAATCCTGATAAACTGCACTGGAATTGTCATAGCTCTAGGATTTTTTCTGTTAAATCGTTATATATGGTCATGCTCCCCACTACGGTCTCTAATCAGCCAAGCAGTCCGTTCATCTGGAAATATGCTGCTCCCCCAAAGTTCATCTGCTTCGGTTGGCTGCTGACCAAGAATCAGATCCTCACTATTGACAACCTCAGGAAGCGAGGGATGCAAATCGTTAACATCTGCAGCTGTTGCATGCGCAGTGAAGAGACAGTGAATCATCTGTTTGTTCATTGCCCTTTTATTACTCTTATTTACTGGGACTTCTGGTATAGATTCAATTTCACCGGCTGCTGTCCAAACTCTGCTACGTCTTTGATTCGAGTATGGCATGATCACAAAATCGGAAAGGTGAAATCCAAGATTTGGAGAATGGCAATTATTGCAATATGGTGGGCGATCTGGATGGAAAGGAATGATAGAGTGTTTAATGACCTGCATACGACGCCTAAATCCGTGGGTTCTCATGCTAAAAAGATGCTTGTTGAATGGGTTACCAATGTAATGGGCTTAAAAGATTTCGATTTTCTTTTTTCGGGTTCCTAATGTAGTTTTTTTTTTTTTTGGCTGCTAGCTCAGCAGTCTTTTGTATGCTTTCTTCTTTAAGGCATTTTCTTTGTTGCTTTAAAAAAAAAAAAAATATCGCCACAAACTACCAGAAAGAGCCTTCCCTCTTTATCCCTTTTGAAGCTATCATTCACCCTCCCATCACCTCTCCCAAAGACTAAATAGGACCATTTTTATTTCCGAGGACACAAACATCTTTGGAGTTAAGTGGAAACCTCACCAATGATATTTGGGTTAAGATAGTGAGTGTTCTTGAAACATGATAGGTAGCTGAGAAGCCTGACTATGCAGCCTAGTCCCCTGATCGTCTCATGTTCTGATACACACACACACACACACACACACACACACACAATGCGCTCGAGCTGATTTTAATGCCCCATGAGGTCGAGCTGTGTGGGCCCCACCGTGATGCGTTTCTAACATCTACCCCATCAGTCAGATGCACCATTCCATCATGGGCCTAGGTCTCAAAAATCAAGTCAATCTGTGACTTGTGTGGGCCACACCACATACAGAAGTGGGGAGGGGCCGTGCACCATTAAAACATTCATAACCATTTTTGAGGGCCCACAGAGATGTGGTTTGCAAATCCAGCCCATCCATTATGTGTGTCCCACTTGAATGAGGGTTCAGACCAAGTTTCAGGCGCATGCAAAACTCAAGTGGGCCCCACCAAGTGCTTTTATATGTTTTAACGGTGTCTTCACATAATTTTAGATGGTATGGCCCACCTGAGTTCTGTATATGGCTGATTTTTGGGATATCCCATAATTTAAAGGGTACCCATCAAATGCACGGTGTTGATGGTCGAAACACATCACGGTGGGGCCCACACAGCTCGACCTCACGGGAGCTTATCGTTAGCTCGAGCGCATTGTACCTTTTCCCTATATATATATATATATATATATATATATGTTAATTTTTATTATAGGGTAGAGACCACCCGTCAAAACTAGATGATAAGATCCATTGCCAGGCACAATCCAGGTGGAAAGGGGACACGTTTCCCCACTTTTTGCAATGCCCTCCTGATAGTGATAAGTTTCCACAAACAATCGTCTCTCATCAAATGGGCAAGGACAACTTTGCTTTGAGCCATCATTTGAGTTAGAAGTGTCACGTGGACCCTTTTAAGAGCTGACAACTGTTGCCAAGGTGGGCCTTGGCTCCTCCCAGAATCCTGCGCTAGAACAAGCCTACCGGCGAACAGTTTACAGTTCCTTCCCCTGCTCGCTGCTGATAATGGCGATAATGGCATGATCTCCACCAATCCGTGAGAAAAACTAACCACCAAGTTTGAAGCTCCCCATCCTCTCTCAGCTTAATAACCTATGCCTGACCTTTGATGATTAGGGAAGCAAAATTGGACAAATTGTAGGGACCATCAATCAGAATCTTGGTCTTGCTCACCTCCAGCTCCTGTTAGATTATAATTGGGTCCACCTCCAGCACCGTATCGAAGCAAGATTGGAAACCAAGGAATTTATCCACATCCTAAGCATGCAGTGGTTTCCCCCCATACCTTCACCCAAATTTCCTTGCCCTCTTCCGGGATTCTACTTGTTTTTCAGGGAGAACAAAATGTGTTATGGGTGATAGTTGTTTAAAATGCAGTATCCAATATGTAAATTTTTTTTATGGATATCATTATCATCATAGCCTTGTCCTAGCTATTTAGTCAACCTTATGACCTCCATTTCCTAGAAAAATTCTAAGCCCAATCTTTGGAAAGTGACAAGTTTTCATATGCCTTCCAGCGACCTCTATCTCAGTTCCCCTTATGTCTTCGTCTTGTCCTACTTTTTAGCCCTCCAACCCTAATTCGAGTTCCTTTCCGTTCTAGGGCCGTCTTCGACTTTCTCAATACATGGCTGGTCCGATTAAGTTTCTCCTTGCCATTTTATCTCCAATTTGTACTGCTTCCAGGTTGCTTTGAATGACTTAATTCTTAGTTCTACCCTTTCTAGTCTTCCTGCATATCCATTTATTGCAATGTTCATCCTCTGTTCATGTTATGCCTCTTAATTGCCTAACACTCTGCCCATGTAGCATAGATGGCTTAATATTTAGATAGTTTGTTATCTAATGATGTAATTATATGTACATCTTTTTTGCTAAAGTGGCAAAATCTTTTGTGGAAAGATGAGAAGCACGAAATGAAAAATTTGTTGTATTATGTTAAGAATAAAATTCTAACCATTTATAACTTGCATAAAAGGAACATGGTGCTCCTCAATGTTTGCATTATGTGTTCATCTGTTGTGAATTTTCTGCAATGATTTCGGAAAGAACCTAGCTTTCTTTGGCCTATCTTTGGTTATGCGTGGTTCGTTTGGTGAGCTTGTCTTTGTGTGGAGAGGGGGCAACAAGACAAAAGAAAAGATCTCTTTTGCATCTTCCTCGTTGGCTGTGGGGTGCTATGGAAAGGCATAACAACCATACTTCTAACAAGAAATTGAAAGTTTATGAAGTGGTCTTCCAAAGAGCTAAGAGTAGAGTTTATTTCATGGGCCCTGTGTCCTAATCACTATGTAGGATGTGAAAGGGAAGATTCAATGGGTAGGTTTATGTAATGTAAATATGGTTGGCTGGATGAGTGCTTATATCACCATCTTCTTTCTGGCTTTTATTTCAGTTTGCCCTTTTTGTCAGTTTTAATAAAATATGTTACCATTTATAAAGAAAAAAATTTGTGGCACTATGTCAAGTTGTCAACTTGTTATTGCACTTCATATTTTGTAAGCTGATCAGCTTTTGCAATAGCTTCGTCTTAGATCTGTCATGTGTATAACCATCCCACTAGGATAGAGAAAGGAATGTGTATAACTTTGTATTCAATCAACTTTTTGTTGGTAGGTCTAGATACTCTGTACGATGTACCAAAAACAACCCTCACTCCAGCCCAGTGTTCCAAATATCAGTGATATTATCAATATTGCCGGGTCAGCAATACTGAAATTGCTAGAAATTTAAAGATTTCCAAACATTGCTGATGTTTTTGATAATACCAGCAATATTTGACGATATTATCGATATCAACAATATTCTGAGAAGAATCTCTTATAAAAGTTCCTTGGTATCAACAATACCATCTATAATATCCCAGATACGAGGGAAACATCCATAATAGGCGAAAATTATTAGAAAATTGAGAAAAAAAAACTGAAAACCTAAAAGATCTTCATTTATCTTCTTCCTTTTTTTTTTTTTTTTTTTGGAAATTTGTTCGTTGGGTGACTTTTTTCACTCTTGGTTTTTATTAAATCAAAGTTTGGATTTGGGAAAAAATCTTGACTTGAAATGAAGATGGCAAGGACTTAAAGGTGACAAAAAATCCATAGAAACTTCAAATTTTTTTTTTTTTTTTTTCAAATGTTAGCATGGATTGCTATGGAAATCATGTATTAACATGGATTTTGGTGAAAAATTAACATTTGAGTGAAAAATTGGGGAAATTGGGGAAATCTTAAAATTTCCATTTCCGAGTACGTGTTTTCAACTGTTAAGTAATGTGGAAATTTTATATGTTAATGAGTGTTGGCCGATCTATTGTTTGGGTGCAAATTTTCTGTATTTATTATATACTGACTTTTCGACAATACATCGTTAAGCCCCTATAAAATGGAAACTTATCATTTATAGTTATTTTTTGCCATATTTTGATTCTTACATGTGTAAATATGTGTCTTTTAACATCTTCTGAAGTTTCACTGAAAAATTCTGCCTTTTTTCTCAACATTTCCCCGATGTTTCCCTTAGACAGCAATTTTTTCTGAGTATCGGCGATATCGATACATGTTTCTGTGTCTTTGGTCATTGATCCATGTAACTATACCGATACTCGGAGCAGTGAACACTGCTCTGGCAAATCTTAATAAGTGTTGTTGTTGCCATTGGGTTTGTTTAGTGCATGCATTTGATGTCCATTATGATCAGTTAGTGTTGGCATGCAAAGTTGGTTGCTTTCCATCTCTTAAAAGGTTAACCATAGAATTAGTGTTTGGTGTCTGTTAGATGGCTATTTGTTACTTTCTGGTGCCTAACTGTTTTGCTTTTGCGATATGTTAAACTTAAATCTACCACTACTAATGTGATATGACTATGATAGAGGCTTTGGCATTTGAAGTGATTAATCTACTAATCTCACTATCAGAAATGCTTATCAACATGGAGATGGAATGATGCATGCACAATTGCTAGTTCATTCCTTCTTTATTCCAAGATTTCTTTTTGTTCTATAATATCCATTAAATGTTCTCTTTCTTTGACTCTCTCTCTAAAAAAAAGAAAAAAAAAGGAGTTCTGTTTCTTCACATCTTTATAATGCCAATTTGATACATGTGAAGGCCGCTTGCATGAGTAGGATCTTAACTTGGGGCCATTCATCAGGTGTGCCCTTCATGTATGCGTGGCCACCTGAAACCTGGCTGGTGCACTCATCGGGTTGGCCATGAGTAAAAGGATGTTAAACAGAATTTTTCCATGTTCCATGTGTGTGTGTCCGACCTACCTGAGGATAGGGCTGACCTGATTCTTGATCCACACCATACACAGTGGGGCGCACTTCATTAGTAGTCCATATGTCACACATACACATTGGTTTGTGCAGAATCCTATTTGCAATAGGCTCCTTTAATTTTCATGAGACTGTAACTAATTCAGCTGATGCTCTTTGGCACATTTGTTGGTTATTGACGCTACTACTGGTAAACCTAAAATTGTTGTTTTATCATTTCTGGACCAGAAACATCAGGTTGCAGATGCAAGCCAAGGGCATACATCTATATATGGTCATGGCTATTACCTGCCGCCGCCGCCGCCACCACCACCACCACCGCCGCCACCGCCTCCGCCCTCAACGGCAGGGTCTAAAGCTGAATGGAGTGTGAATTGGACGGATAATGGCTTTATTGAGAATGGAATCCCTCCAAATTCTGACCACCGGCATGATCAGCAGACAGAGTTGACAGTGTTGAGGGATGTTCAGGGTGTACCAAATGCGAGTCACACGTCTACCTCATCTAGTTTGGGAGCAGCAAATGGGTCCCAAGAACATACTGGCTATACACCTTACGCAAGTTCTGCTAATCCATATGGATATGGCAATGCTGGGTATCAGTCTTACTACTATGACTATCAGACACAAACTAACCATTCTTACTCTCAGCAAGTGGGAGCATATCAAACTTCAGGTGCTCCCTATCAGTCTCATCCTTCATTTCAGAATACAGGCTCTTATGTGGCCCCTGCAAGTTATTCAAGCACTCACTACAATGCTGCTACTGATTATCAGACATCGGGAGGATACCAGAGCAGCGGCTATAGTAATCAGAATAGCTTGTGGAACGATGGAAATTATGGACATTATCACTATTCAAGTTATCAGACCTATGATTCAAATGGTAGTCACAATTCTAGTACCATGGCTGCAACTCCGCTCCAATATCAGCAACAATCTCAGAATTGGGCAAATCAATTCAGCCAAAATGCATCTGATGTTAGCTGTGCCCCTGGGACAGAAAACATGTCTGTTACAACTGCTTCTGCTGTGGATTGTCCAATTCCTGGTTTCAGTGGTGGATATACTTCAAACAACCAGCCACCACCACCCGGCACCACATCTTGGAGGCCGGTTTCCAGTTCATCTGAATTGCCTTCTTTGCAGGTTTGAGGCTTTCTTTTATGGCTTCTTTTTTGAAAAGAATAAGGCACATGCTCAGATTCACACAGGTACAACCTAAATTCGATAACATGTCGACCTTGGTTATCAAACACAGGATCTTCTTTCCAATAAAGCGCTGTTATTAATTAAAAAGAATCTCAAACATTGAAGCAGAATACACTAATTGATTGTGCATATAAAAGAAGCCATTTCTTCTGAAGTTGCTGTAGTTTTGTTGCTTCAATGTTTTTGTTCTTTTTATTCTTTCTTTCCTGTTTTTTCTGGTGGTTAACCATTCATAGTTGAGACTCTCTTTATTCCTTGTATTTATCATTGTACCTTGTATACATAGAACTGTTTTATTTTTGCTTAGTTTTATCAATTATCAGTAAAAAATATTTTCTTCCATTTTTCGACTCGGCACCATAGAAATTTCTTCTTTGAGTGTGCTTCTTGGGAAATGATGACGGGACTGGTTTCATGGGATGGGAAGAAGCCTGTTACCTCCAGTTCCACTGGTGGAGGGTCATTCTGTATTTGAATGACCTGAAATTTGGATTTATTATTTTATATTATTATTATTTTTTGCGTGTATGCTTTAGTTGTTGGCAAAGAAATCTTTAAGATTAACTGCTGGATTATTCAGGGCTGATAAATGGTCCCAATCTGCTGAGCCTGAGAGATTGTGGCATGTCTTTTTTGTGAAATTACACTTTCCATGGGGAGTCTATATTATTTTATATTAACAATTTTTTTGGACTTCATGTGCCTTCTATAAACCCATGTGTGAGAATTTTGGCTTTTGTCTCTAAGCAACGATGGTATTTATGTAAATACACTTGTAAGTGCTTTGGTTGACTAAACCTCACAAAAGGGAGGCAGTTGGACCTTTTCGATGTTCCTTTTTTCAAGGTTTGAAATTTGATGCAAGAAGAGGCTTTTAGTCTCATCTTGGTATTGTGATGGGTATGCAATTTTGGTATTGGGGAATATAGAGTAAGATATTTAATTGCAGAGATGTTAGTTCGAGATTGTGTGCATGCTATTTATAGATATTAATGTGCAGGGGTATGTTTGTGTGTGATATTAATTATAGAAGGATTAGCTAGAGAGAGTGTGCATGCTATGTGTGAATGCGCCTGCGAGTGTGCATGCTACAGTCTGTGTGCGGGCAAGTGTGCTTGCTTGTTCTGTTTGTTTGCATGCGTGCCTGCGTATAGGTGTGTGCAATCTTTCATGTGGTCTAATTGAGGTGGGCCACACTGTGATGTCCTAATGACATCCACTTTGACCATTAGATGCATCAGCCCATGTTAGGCATAGGGCTCAAAAATTAGGCCGATGTGTGATTCAGGTGGGCCACATGATAGGAAACAGTTGGGAGAGGGGATGCCCACCCTTGATACTGGACGGGCCCATTGTGTTGTATTGTATATGTGGAATTTGGACCACTCATCCCCTTCATCTGCCTTGGTTCAAGGGGCATGAAAAAGTCAGGACATTTTACACATCTGGTGGGCCTTAGTGAAGTCAAGGGGGGACGTTCCATCCTAACTTGCCCTTAGTGTGGACCGGCTAAATTACAAATCAGCCTGATTTTGGGCCCCTGGTCCTAATATGGGGTGACACATCTGATGGTCGGAATGAATGTCATTTGCACATTGGGGTGGGCCTACCCCAATCGGACAATAGTAGTGATTTGTGTGGTACAGACCGGCGGTGAGCAGTTCTAGTAGCGTGCACTCTAGTGGTACCTTTAGCACTGTAAGTTTATGGTCATACTAGGCGGATGTGGGGCCAAGTGATGTCTTCATGAATCCAACCTGTCCATAAAATGTGTCATTTTAGAAAACCCCTAAAGCCCAAAGCTCCGTCCAATCCAAAACTCAGATGGTCCACATCACAAGAGACATAGTAAGAGGGAATGCCTACCGTTGGTGTGTTGTCTATATATAATCAATGCCATTCAACCATTCATTTAGACTTAAATGAAAGGTCAGGCCAAACTTCAGGCTGTTTTGCACGTTAGGTGGGCCCTTGCTAAATTCAAGGGGCGTTCCTTCCCAGCTTGTTATCTTTGTTGTGGCCCACCTTAGTTTTGGATCAGGCTGATTTTTGGGTCTTGGGGTTTTTCTTAGGTGACACATGATAGACATGTTGGATGGTATGAATGCATCAAGTGGGCCCCCATCTGCTTGGTACCATTGTAAGTGTACAGTAGTATTCGCACCGCTATATATATATATATATATATATATATATGTGTGTGTGTGTGGTGTGTGTGTGAGAGAGAGAGAGAGAGAGAGAGGAGAGAGAGAGAGAGAGAGAGAGAGAGAGAGAGAGAGAGAGAGAGAGAGAGAGAGTTAATATTCATATATAATATTAATTTTATTGACCCCAATTAGTTAGGATAAAGCTTAGGTGATGATTGTCAAATGCGATCGCATATGCCATCATGGCATATTGCATATGCGACTCTAAAGCTTTAAATCTCAATCTCTCTCTCTCTCACACACCACACACACCTCTCTCTCTTACTCTAATCTCTCTACAACTATTTCATGTTTCTCTTTCTTACTTTTCATTTCCCATTTACAAACTTGAACTTTTCAGATCATTCAAGATTCAAGAATACCATCCAAGATCAAGATTCATCATTCGAGTATTTAAGATTGAACTTCGAATTTGAAGTGTTCAACCATTCAAGATTCAAGATTCAAGAATCAAGATCATTTCATTTCTTCTTCCCTTTTCTTTTATAGTTTTATTTCTCATTCATTCATTCTTAGCCAAAGTCTTTCCTAACTTTTTTATTTTTGTTTTTTCATTTTTTAATTAAAAAAAGCGATAGCATATGCAATTATGCGATCGCATATGTGAACACATGTTGATTGCATTCGATCGCATATGTAGTTTGACAACACTGATGATGCTAAAATATTAATTTTAAATATTATATGGGACGTAAACCTGAAAGCTTCTCACAGAAGTACCAAACACCGTTTGAGTTGGACAAAAGCTCTTCTTCCCCTCCATCCATATAGTTTTTAATAATGGTATCATCAAGCGTATTCGCCCGGCCAAAAAATGATACGATACAACGTCACATATCGGCATTAGGCTCATATCGACACGTATCGGACAATTAAAAAAGGAAAAATATTAGAAAAATAGAAAAAAAGAGATATCCAAGAATCTATCTTTATTATTATTATTATTATTTTTTGGTGTTTTACCATGTATTCAATGGTGTATTGGACCATTCTTTGGTAAGGAGTATATTGGGTTGACCTCTTATAAGCTGTGATGTTGATTTTTTTTTTTTTTTGGGCATGATTGTTGATATATGTCATAAATTGATATCATATATTGCTGAAACACCAAAATAAAGAGAATCTGTTAGCGTTCGAAACTTAATAAACTAATTAATCATTCTCTAGGGAAAAAATGACAAAAAATGGCCTGGAAATAGAAAAATAATTTAAAAATCCAGCAGCAAATGATAGATCTATGTTCAAAAGAAACATACTTTTTCCTAGATAGATCATTAGAGTCATTTTCCTAAGATTATTTTTGAAATTTTTTCTTTTGAAAAAATAATTATTTTAGAAAATGCCAAAAAGTCAAACTGAAAATACAAAAAATAAAATTTAAAAATTTATTTAATCTATGCATGTGTAGATATATAGGTATTAAAAGGTTATTCATGCATTATTACAGTATTTGATTGAAAAAAGTTAAAAAAAAAAATCTGAAATTTCAGCGTAAATAGGAAAAAAAATAAAAATAAAAATCCAAATTGAGAAGAAATGTGTAGATCTATAGTATTAAAAGGCCATTCACACATCATAGCATTTGATTGAAAAAAAAGTAAAAAGGAATTCTGAAAATTTCAATGTCAATAGGAAAAATAAAAATTCAGAAAATCCCAAAATTGAGAAGAAATGTGTAGATCTATGGTATTAAAAGGGCAATCATGCATCGTAGCATTTGACTGCAAAAAGTAAAAAAGAAAAGAAATTGTCAACATCAATAGGAAAAATAAAAAATTCAAAAAATCCCCAAATCGAGAAGAAATATATAGATCTATAGTATTAAAAGCCATTCATGCATCATTACAACATTTAATTAAAAAAAGTAAAAAAAAACTAAAAAATTTATAAAATTCTAGTGTAAATAGGAAAAAATAAAAAGTAAAAAATCCTTAAATCGAGAAGAAATGTGTTCTATAGGATTAAAAGGCTATTCATGCATCATTACAATGATTGATTAAAAAACTGAAAATTTTGGAAAACTCTAGCGTAAATAGGAATTAAAAAAATAAAAATAAAAATCCCCAAATCGGGAAGAAATCAAGCATGATTCCTTTGATTTGGGTTTATAATATATATTTTGACTCAATTTTAGCAATAATAAACAAAAAATAGACTTTACCTTTGGGTACCCGCGCTTCAATCCTTAGATTCAATTCCAAAAACGATGTGTTGATCTTTAAATGTAGTGTAGATCTAGTTGAAAATGGGCTTCAAACAATCTCTATGGTAAAAAAGAAAAGAAAAGAAAAAGATTAGAGAAGAAGGAGAAAAAGTGAATAGGAGCGCTAATTGTGGGGTTTTAAGCTTGTATCGATTTGACCAATACAGGTATGTTGTATCAGGCCGATGCAGGTTCAATTTTTCATATCGGGCTGATACTTGTATTGCATATCGTCTCATGGCAATATGGATATGACATGCCTGTATTGGCCAATACGAGATTGATTTTTGAAATCTATGCATCCATTTTCTAGCTTCAACACATCCTTGGTATGATACACATCCTCAGTATTGAATATGGAGCTTAAGTTGTTGATTTGAAGGGGTTTTGTTGTTGCTGGTTGTCATGCCCTGAAAATGGAGCCCAAGCCCCTAACATCGCTCTTGGGATGCGAATCAGGGAGGATTTTTTTTTTTTTGGTATGGTTGGTTCTGTAATGTTTCCCCTTGACCATGATATCCAACATTGCAAACTAGATGTGAGAGCAGCCCAAAATAAATTTCTCTTCCATTCTCAAGTACTTACAACTTTTTAGTTGCATAGTTACCCAAAGAAAGACTAAGCTAAATGTGATGTAGTTTCTTTTCTCACCTAGCTAGTAGCTACCTTAGTTGGCTGGGATTCCTTGAAAAAAATAAACAATAGTTGGAATGACTTTATAAG
Source organism: Magnolia officinalis (assembly GCA_021015155.1). Classification (NCBI taxonomy): domain Eukaryota; kingdom Viridiplantae; phylum Streptophyta; class Magnoliopsida; order Magnoliales; family Magnoliaceae; genus Magnolia; species Magnolia officinalis. The sequence goes on from JAJHSJ010000006.1 coordinate 82,676,948, forward strand.
CCTAGTTAGTACATCTCTTGTATGTGAGGTGTTTTCCTATACCATACCGTGACTTACCTGAGTACTAGGGTGTAAAGGTACCTGTATGCATGTGCAATGCAATGCGATGCAATGTGGTCATGAATGCGATCCAACATATCTCAGTACGGTAAACTTTCATGAATAACCGGGGCCATTCTTCCTGGGCTAGCCAGGAATCGTGGCCAATGCTTACATGACCTCGACAGTGGGAACCTTTTGCACATCCTATGTGCTCACCCACCTGGCCCTACGGTAGTTGACCCTTTTCACAATCCCGACATGGTTGGCATGTCAGGATTGCGAAATGGGTTCAGGTCTGACCAACTTGGCATGTCAAGATTGCAAAGTGGGTTCGGGTATGACCAACTTGGCATGTCAAGATTGCAAAGTGGGTTCAGGTCTGAACACTTTGCAATCCTGACATGCCAGGGTGGTCAAACTTGAACCCATTTTGCAATCTTGACATGCCAGGCATGTCAGGATTGCGAAAAGGGTCCGCTACCATAGGGTTGGGTGGGTGAGCATATGGGATGTGCAAAAGGTTTCCATTGCCGAGGTCATGTAAGCATTGGCCACGATTCCTGGCTTGCCCAGGAAGAAATGGCTCCGGTTGTTCATGAAAGTTAAGCGTACTGAGATATGTTAGATCACATTCATGATCACATAACATTCATGACCACATTGTATTCCATTACATTGCACATGCATATACCCCATAAATCGGGTAAGTCGTGGTAAGGTATAGGAACACACCTCATACACGAGAGATGTACTTACTGGCCTTACAAAGTTCATTCCAACTGTTGTTTAATTTTTTTTCAGGGAATTCTGTCCAACCGAGGTAGCTGAGCGAGAAAAGAAACTGCATCACATGTAACTTAGTCTTGCTTTGAAAATGTAATAATGTAACTAAACAATTATATGTACTTGGGTATGGAATCGAATTTTATTTTGGGTTGCTTTAACATCTGGTTTGCAATGTTGGATATCATGGGTTAAGGAGAAACGCTATCGAACCAATTGTACGGAAAAAAAAGGAACTCTCGGAGTCGCATCCCAAGAGCGGAGTCGGGGGCTTGGGCTCCGTTTTTGGGGCATGACACCGATTAAAAAGAAAAGAAAATGATTGATACTTGGTTCCATTACGATTTACCTGGCAGGGGAAGGTCCCAGCTTGACTTCCTCATGAATTGTGTCTGTTGCTATACTTGTGTGAGATGAACTCATGGAAATCTTTAATCTGACAATCAAGTTGTCATCAAATCAACAAGACAGGGTTGTGGGAGAGAGCTTCTATTCTCCACCACCAGGGGTGGAGCTGAACTTACTCTTCTTACGAACGAGGCAACGTGTTGTGAGAGAGTGTCCATTACCTACTGCTATAGGTGAAAGTCAGTGTTTTGAATAGCGTTCGTAGCATAGCATTAGCAAATAGCATAAATCCCCTGTAACATACAACAGGGGTTGCAACGTATGCGTAGTGCATGTAATGTTGTAGCGTAAGCTACGTTTATTTATTTATTTATTATAAATGATAATTATATTTTGTATTTTGTACTTAATACTCTCAACCTATGGGATTTTAGTTTCTTTTCATACTTGTGACTTATGGTTTCAATTAGACATTATTAATTAAAGTGGTTTACTTAGAAAGTTGTTGATGCGATAATAATTTGATTTGGTTTATATATGTGGATTGGCTTTTGATAAATGATAATTAATGAATTGTTGGAACATGCTTATACTTGAAAAAATGAATAATCTTTTAGGCATTTATACCTATATATATGTGTGTGTGTGTGTGTGTGTGTGTGTGTGTGTGTGTGTGTGTGTGTGTGTGTGTGTGTGTGTTCTTACCATGCATCATATTTTCCTATTTAAAATAAAAAAAAATAGAAGTATCGTGTAGCTTACGCTATACGCTACAAAGGGTTGAATGCTATGCAACACACTACTGCTATTTAAGACATTGGTGGAACCTTACGTACTGGTTGAACTCCAAGTTTGGCAGGTCAATCTAGCTTTTATTTTGTCAGGAGAAGCACAGACCATATCTTTTGACTATAGATGGAAATGCTGTTCCTTTTTGTTGGGCTGCTCTGTGCATGTGACTTTAACAGTCACTGAGATCGAGGCCTCTCGTTGTGTCATTTCTCTGTTTTCATGCTTATCATTATTAAATACTATCATTATTAAATACCACGCCATTTTTATTGTCTGCTAATTGTCTATAATTATGTCAACAGTTGTGTGTATTTTGGGGATGCTGTGGTGTGCCTGCGTATGCATCATAGCCAGTATGTTTTGAACTAGTAGATGCATTCGAAACAGTCCTTCAGAACAAGCGAGTCAATTTTATTTGTAATGTTTAATGTTGTGCTGTAGCTGGTAACTCCCATCTCAGGTCTATATTATTTCACATGCAAGTATTGCCCTACAGTGTTTGAGATCTCATTGGTTTCCAATGAAATCATGTGCAGTTGGTGGGACATGGTTAAATGAAAAGTCTTTCTGTTTTACTTTTCCAAAATGTCTCACTCTTATTTTGCATTATTTTCTGAGATTTTCTAACAGGTTTATGATTTTTGATGTGATCCAATTGGTTTTCACTCATGTTGTTCAGTTATGCTATGATCTTTACGACATTAATTGTTTTAGTTTGCAAGTTAATGTACACACATTCAAATAATTGAGAATTTAACATTTGTCGGTCGATTGGAGTTAAACTGTCAGTGCCATAAGAGCTCTCACAAAGCATGTCATTTAGTGTGGAAGCCTAGGCTCTTGTTTTTTATACGTGCTGAAGCGAACTTATCACCCTTTTCTTTTCATGACAGGTAAGCACCACAGTAGGTGGTAGTCATGATGATTATTGGAAAGTTGGGGCTCCAGGATTCCAAAATAACCATCTCAATCAGGTGCAATCATACTACCAAAAGCCGTTGGACTCGAATCCGCTTCAGTATGGGAATTTCGAAGATCAGCAGAAGAGTGTGCACCCACAGACCCCCAGTTCACAGTTCACTGCTACCCATCAGGTTCCTCAAAATTTCCATTCCTCTTTGCAAACAGTTCCAACTTTGGATGCACGCCGGGTAAGCAAACTGCAGATTCAAACAAATCCTAGAATTGCGTCAACTTTGGCCTTGGGCATGCCAAAAACCGATAAGGATAGCTCTACAACCGATGCAGCACTAAAACCAGCCTACATCAGTGTTTCAATGCCAAAGTCTAATAACAAGGTGTTGTCTCACGATGCAGCTGCTTCCAAGGTGAGTCATTTTGTTCAGTTCTGTTGTTTCACTATTTGAAATGTAGATTCCGCCAAGAGCTACTTTTGGAATGCTTCTATTCCATGATTGAAACAATGTAGGGGCCGACATTCTACATGCCGGTGCTGAAATGTCTATCATCACAACCATTAGCAATTAAAACTAGAGAAGATAGCTCCTTGATGCAGGATAATTAACCACTTGCTCTAAAAGCTCAAACTGTTAGATCATGGCGAATTAATCTCTTTATCTTATAGCCCAGGCCCCATATCTCATGGGTTAGGACCTCGGCCGAACCCCCCTTGTGGGTCCCAAATCACATGGGTACCGCCTCACACGAGCCACCCACCCCGAGTGTGCCCTTGCATCCCACAGGCAACCCCACTCGAGTCCGGTGTGAAAATGCCCCTGCATTAATCACCCCCGGTGAGGAGTCTTGAATACAAGACCTCCCGCTCTGATACCAATTTGATGCAGGACAATTAACCACGTGCTCTAAAAGATCTAACTGTTAGAGTATGACGAATTAATCCTTTATCTCATAGCCCAGGCCCCACATTTCATGGGTTAGGACCTCGGCCGAACACCCCTCGTAGGCCCCCCAAATCACATGGGTACTGCTTCACACGAGCCACTCACCCCGAGTGTGTCCCTGCATCCCATAGGCTACCCCACTCGAGTCCGGTGTGAAATGCTCCTGCATTATTCCTGTTCATCAGAAAATAGTCAGTTTGGTGATGCATTGTATTTCCCATGTGTGGGCCCATGCTTGATTGACCAACAGTTGGTATGATGGCCCCTGGGATGCCTGGAAACGAGATTGCACAATTCGAACTCCTAGATTTTCGTGACTTTTCCCATTTAACTGGACTGTTTTTGCACCTTCCTTTACCTTCTATTTGTCTGCTACCAATAGACAGGTTGTGATCATCCAATCTGGGGTTTCTCCTGGATATCCCTTAATTCATGTTGAGCGCAATCAGATCAACAGTTTGAATCACTGAACCTTGGGCCACACATCTGCAGGGAATTCTGCATCGCCAAACTGTATGTTGCCAAGTCTCATATGCTGGGGATTCTGCATTTTGTTTTGTTTGTTTGTTTGTTTGTTTGTTTGTCTTTTTTTTTTTTTTCCATCTTCTCTATTTTATGGTGAAAGCATTCACCAATTTTCTTAAATATGTTAGATCGTTAGTCTCTCCCTTGGAATTATAATGGAGCTGGTTCTTGTTCATATTACGGAAGCTAATGGAAAAATTTCAAGGGATGGCGAACCTATCATTGCTTCTCAACATTCATTAAAGTAATAATTGTTAAAAACTGTTTATCATTCAGAAAAAAAGGGATAATTTGTACTATGTGGGTGTTATAGTAAATTTTGTGTAGTATTGAGTCAGTCTCATTCGTTTTGGATTTTGTTTGTATGACATGAAGAAGCTTTCATCCCCCCCCCCCCAGAAAAGCATGATTATCTTGCTTTATCATTTCTTTCTAAAACTTGACTTCTTTTGGATGTTCTGTTGGCTGCAGCCACCACGAACGATTCCTCCATCATTCTGTGCATACGTGGAAAGGGCTTTAGCTCGTTGCAAAGATGATTCACAGAAAGCAGCTTGTCAAAGTATAATGAGGGAGGTAGAGGGTTCCGTTTGACGCATTAGCATTTCTTGTTCACTGACATTTCATTCAACTGTTATCACTCGGCTGCTTTATGCAATTTGCACTTATTTGGTCCTATGACTCTCTTTAGCTTCTCTGTTATTTGTTGAAAATTGAAAGTAACGTTTACTTATTTACATCATAGTTGTCAAAAGTGAAGAACAAAGAAAAATGTAAGGTGCCCAATTAAATTTTAAATTTATTAGAAGGGAAATATATATAAAATGGTAAAAGAAAAATGTTAGGGAAGTTAGAAAGTAAAAGCTTTTAAGCCATCAATTTTTTACTTTATAATTTCTATTGATTTATTTTTATTTTTATTTTTATTTTTACACCACACTGAGTTGAGAGTGACCAAATCAGCCATTGCCTAAGGTCTCCACATTACTTCCACTAGCTGAACTACAAGATAAGTCCTCAATGACTAATGTAAATAAAAACTGAGCTAAATAGGTGGCCAATTTACCCATATACTTCTGTGGGATTACAATGGTTCTTCATTAACATTGCCCTGATGTTGGAGCAAAGGTTTCAACTTTCGGCCATGCCTAGCTTGAACAATGTTGAGCTAAGATGACTCTTTAGAAGAGCCTTCATGAACACACCTACAAGCTGCTTGTCAGAATTCACAATGAACTTTCCCTTCCTGAGTATTTTCTGAATGGTGAAATGATGGCCAACTTCTATGTGCTTTGTTCTCCCATAGAATACTATATTTGAGGAAATATGAATGACGGCATGATTATGACAATTCATCTCCATAGGAAGAAAAACATTGAATTCCAATTGCAACAATTTATGCAACCTACTCACTAGTTGTGTGTGACTTCACCTTGTACGCTTCCTCAACGTTAGATCTGGTTACCACATTGATTTTTGGTAAAATTATCAAAACAGGCCACTTTTCATAAATAACCTCCAAAAAGGGCCTTAAAATGGGCAGATTTATCAAAAGTCCTATTTTTTTTTTTTTTTTTGAAATTTCTTTCTAGTCCCCTTTTTGGATGCTTTCAAAACAACGGCTGTTGGTAGACAAAAATACTCTTGCTTCTTCACAATTAGAATGCGAAAATGTCTGGTACTTGCATAGTGGTATGGCGTGTGACTTCTGCTGACATGGATGGAACAACTTCAAGTGGATGATATCCAACCCATCTATCATGTGCGCCACCCTATCATTGGACGGGCCCAAAAATCAGTCCAATTGAAAATTCAGGCTGGGAAACAATTGAGATGGGGAGTACCGAGTACCACCATTAAAATCATTCAAATTGTGTGGGGTCCATCTTGGTGTGCATAAGCCATCCAATCCGCTCATTTGATGTGTCACGAAAGGATGAAGGGATACCCCAAAAAATCAGAACATTCTGAGACTCACGTGGGCCCCACCTAATAAATTTATAGGTTTTTGGTATGATTTACACCGTTCCTATGTGCCCCACCTAAGTCTTGAATTGGATTGATTTTTTGGATCCACAGTGAAAATGTGGTGTCGCACGTAATAGATAGGGTGGATCTGAAGCATGTTCCTTCATGTAGCGCTCTTAATTAATGCAAGTCATGCTTCCATGCATGTAGTCAGGCTAATGTAGTTTAGGATAATTAAAATTGGAATGATGCAACTTAACAATTTATGCTTACCTAATTCAATTATCAGAAGTGGGGTTTTCAATAATCTAGACTGTTCATCTATTGAGAACTTCCATAGATTAAGCATGGACTTCAACATTATTTTTTATTTTTATTTTTATTTTTTTTTGCAGATTTTAATATCTTAGCCTTTGACATATGGACTATTATCATTATATTTCTCTTATTTAACATCTATATGTAGTACATAATTTCAAATAGTTAGGATTGTACTTTTGAGTTGATTTTTGTGGCATAGCGCATCTAGGGTGGAGCCATGATTTTCGATGGTTTGATGTGAGTCTCTTCCAAGGTATTTCCTAACGGTAACTATGGCCGTAACGGCCACCACTATTACTTTTACAACATGAGGTGTCATGGCCGTTATGGTCTCTCTTTCTCTCTCTTAATTGAAAAAAATCCAAAAAACCTATATCGGCCCTGTAATGGTCCATAACGGTGCCGTTACGGCCTTTACGGGAGGCATAATGGGCTGTTACGGGGGGCTGTAACGGCCTTTACGGGTCATTTTTTCCGTAACGGCTGTTACAACCTTTAGGACCTCGTAACGTGTAACGGTTGCCACCGTTACATTTACGTAACGGCCTTTACGGCACACCATGGTCTCTTCCATGCTGTGTGATCATTCCCTATTTCTTGATTTCTAATAGCATCAACCATTGCTCTCTTCCAAAGGATTTTGGAGAAGGATATGTTTTGGATGAGGCTAGATCCCCTGTGACTTTCATGGAATTAGTTTTTTTCTACAACTGTTGAGTATGTGTCCCACTGTGATGTTTTCAAGGCATCCAACCTGTCCATAAGGGTTGCTCCATCATGAAACTGGGATGCCTAAAAAAATAGGCGGATCCAACCATCACGTGGGCCATGAATTGAATTAGAGGTTTTTGGGTGGTTATCCATTGGTTCTATTGGGTGGCTCGCCATGTTGTTTTTGTATGATCCAATCTGTAGTGAGCCCCTCCATGATGGTAGGATTTCCAACAACTCAAGCCTATACACTTATTAGGCAGGCCACACCATAGAAAACAATGAAAAACCACCCAAAAACCTCCAAATTCATGTCTTTGGGCCACTTAGATGAAATCTCTATGAGACCCACCTCATTCATCACATGCACTATCTCATCTTCACCCCAACACCCGAAAATCAGGCTGATCCAAAACTATGGCGGGCCACACCATAGAGGACATTATAAATGATGCCTAAAACCTCTACATTCAAGTGACGTGTCCCATCTGAGTTTTGGATGGCCAGATGTCTAGGGCATATCTTCTTCCTGGTTGGACACATATGACGAATGGATTGGATGGCATATACATGCCACATTTGGCCCTCACAAACTTGTAGATGGTTTTAGTGGTGGTCGTTCCCATCCAACTGCTTCCTGTGGTGTGGCCCATCTGATTTTTTTTTTTTTTTTATCAGCCTGATATTTGGGCTTAGGACCAATCTCGGGGTGGCTCACCTTTGATTGATGAGGTGGATCCCATGCACTGCTAGCATAGTCATAGAGTAACACTCGCATTCCATCTTAAAACCTTACCCAACTAAGGGTATTTCTCTGCCAACAACAAAAGTCCTGCTACCATCCAAAAATAGGACCCAAAAGATCCCTTTAGAAAGTAAGACTTTCAAGAAATTCGACCGTTTAGGGTCGTTTTTGGAGGATGTTTATGAAAAGTAACTTGGTAGTAATCCCTTGATGTTTTATCCCTCCACAACCAAAATTCTACCCATAAATGTATTATTAATATACAGAGGCAGATTTTCTATCATTTGCATGTCCGTCAACGTGCCTGCTTTTTTTTTTTTTTCCGTTATCCTTTCCTTGTTGAGACTTCTTAATGGCTAATACTTATGAAAAGTTATCAATACAAGGAAAAACTTAGAACAGTTTTCGGTTTGAATACAAGGAAAAACTTAGAACAATTACCTTTCCAAAAAAAATAAATAAAAAAAAATACAACAAATTCGAGGTTTGATAATGTACATTTTATCTCAAAAGCTTCTTTTTCTCCATTTCAGATGACTGCTAAAGCAAGTGCTGATGGTACACTTTTCACACGAGATTGGGATACTGAACCTCTTTTCCCATTACCAGACAGTTCTTTGGATTCTATCAACAAGGCGTATGTCTTCATTCTCTTAACTTTTTATCATTGATTGTTTAGTGCATAGTTATTATTCATATTTTAGAATCTGCCTTAATTTCCTCTATGATTTTTGACACATGTGTATAGTTGATCACATTTACTGGGTTTGTGTTACTGCCATAGATGATAGTTGAAAAAGCTACATTGCTGGTTTCTTCTTCGAGTAATGAGTGTCTGTTTCATTTAGTCTTGGATCTAATTAAGTCATGGAATAAAAAACTCATTCGCAACCAAGGTGACTCGTTTTCGCTGGAGAACAAACTATGTTGTGCTATAATTGAAAAAGCTATCTTGCTAGTTTGTTCTTCAAGTAATGAGTGCCTCTGTTTCATTTGTAGTCTTGGATCTAATTAAGTCATGGAATAAAAACTTCATCTGCAACCAAGGTGACTCATTTTTGCTGGAGAACAAACTGTGTTGTGCCCTCAAAACACTCATATTTCTAGAATCACAGATAGGTGTCAACAGGTTTCGGTAAACTCATAATGGTTTCACCCCCTATGTGAGTCACACCTAGAAGTTGAGTTTTAATTCCTTGAAAGTACCTAGTTTCTAACTAGCCATAAGCATCTCTCTGGGCTGGGATAAATGAAGCCTGAAAGTCAAAACAACCAGTGCAACTAAATCCTCTCCTATGGAAGCAGAAATCAGCATGATAGTGTTGCCTGCTATGTAGAGCATGCTTGGAAAATTCTAGACTTGAACTCAAATAAGCTTGCTGTAAAATTTTGACTATGCCTAGTCTGCTAGGTGACTCAGCCAGGTGAGCCAGGATTTTTCATATTTGATAAATATGAATGTATGTGTTTGTGACTCTGAAAATGGAAGAAATGGAAATGTGCTTCTGAAGTTTTTTATGTAATCGTTGTGTACCAATCAAGAACTGAAGGGCAATTTTTTATTGGTAGCTATAAAACCAGCCATGCTTTATGTGACAAAATGTTGGGCAGTTGAGGTACAAGATGTTCGTAGGATGAATGCAGCTGAAATGAGGTGGATGAGTGCAAAGATGAGGAATGATATGATTAGAAATTAATGCATTTGAGGGAACTTAGGAGTTTCACCAATAGATCATAAGATGAGGGAAAGTAGACTTTGATGGTTTGGTCATATGTAATGGAGACCAGAACTATGCCGGTTAGGATTAAGTTGGTGCAAGTTGAAGGCTCTAAAAGGGCAAGGGGAAGGCTCAAAAGGACGTGGATGGAGGTAGTAAGAAAAGTCTTGATGACCTATGGTCTAACTAATGTTATGGCCCTTGCCTTGATAGAGTGGAATGGCAGAAATGGATTTATCTAGCCGACCCCAATAAGTTGGGATAAAGCTATGATGATGATGATGATGATGTGTTTGTGACTTGGTGTGCCTGTGTATTGATAAAATTCAAATAAAGAGGAAGTTTTGGAGAAAAATGGATAAAGGTTTATACCTTTTGCTTCTTCCCACATCATTTCATTGGAAATTGAAATAAAAAACCTTCCAAATCTGATAAATATCCATTTTTAATTGTTTTTTTTTTTCCTTTGCTAAACCTGGAAGCCGCAAAACATTGGTGGGAAAAAAATCCAAAAATCTTGATTTATCTTTCATCACGAAACCTTTGATTATTTGTGGCTTCTCTTCATGTAGATAAACTTTGACAGGATTTCATCCAGAATCTTGAAACAAAATTTATGAGTGTTATCTTTTCATTGGTACAGTTTCCCAATCTTGTCTATCATCACCGGGGCTGTCACATGAAATCACCATTGTTTTTTCATCTTTAAAACCTTTGTGAATAGACTATAACCCTATGGTTTAAGACTCAAATCATGAAAAATAGTCTTGTTGTTGAAAGACTTGAAAGTCGTGAAGTACTTAAATTTGTAGACCGCAATTTCAGAACATGGTTTAAAAGATTGTCTGACATGTGATTCTCATAAATATTGTGTTTTTTTTTTTTTTTTTTGTCATAAGATACTGTACGTCTTTTGTATGTTTCACCAATACGAAACAAAAAATCACTTAAAATTTGCATGACACCTGTGCACGTTGCCTGACGCATACCAATGCGTATTGTTCTCGGTGCCAGCTGGCATTTGATTGAGGCAGATCCTCCAGGCCTTGTCTAAAATGCTTTACATCATTGAATCATGCAAATGTCTGAACTGGTGAACTCGCGCAGTCAAGAATCTTTTATTTTTTATTTTTTATTGGTAAGAATCACTTTATTCAGAGAGACAAAGGGAATAACAAAGCGGGGAAAAACTCAAAAAGATTGTACCCAAACTGAGCCAAAAGGCCTTGAAACCAAAATACAAAAAATCCACCCTCTACAAAGAGACCAAAACCACATTGGCCCAGGGAGCTTGAAAAAGCCGTAGTTGAAAGAACTATGGAAATCTTCCACCAAGAGGATGTAGGGGACAGCACCAGATTTCCCAATATATCGGCCTCCATTCTCTTCTCGAGGTACATTGACGGTTATCAGGTTGAGAACCTCCACCATATTGGCTACCCTCCAAAGAAGAGCTCTCCCATTTGCCCCAGGAAATAGCATTCTTGGAGTTACATTCAACAATCACCGAGCTAATATGTATGTCAGCTTCTATCTTGATGAATTTCATAATAGCCACAGCCTCCGTGTAAGTTAAATCTTGATCCCAATTAGCCTAGGGAACTTGACCAGACTCTAGAGCAAGGTATTCAATAATGGTAATAGTGGCTGTAACAGCCACCATCATTTATCGTTATGATACGGGCCGTAACAGCCTCTCCCCCCTTCTTCTCGAAAAACCTGTCGTAACGGCCACCATCATTGTCGTTATGATACGGGCCGTAACAGCCTCTCCCCCCTTCTTCTTGAAAAAACCTGAATAGGCCATGCAACGGACTATTATGAGGCCATTTTGGGCCATTCTTTCTGTAACGGCCATCACGGCACCATAGCGTGTAATGGTTCCCACTGATACTGTTATGTAATTGTTTTTTAATACCTTGCGCTAGAGTGTTCCCATTAAGTATCATGGACCAAACCCTCCACACCCATAGGGCTTGGATTGCCTAGTGAATGCCCATTGTAGTTTGCTTTGAGGATCTTTATGGTAATCCAGATGGACCACCTGCATGCATGCAATGCCATAACCCACAAGATATGCCCCCAGGAACTCCATGCCTTTGACACCCAGCCAGTAGCAAGGTCTGAAACCAAGTTGGGGAAAATCCAGGATGTCTCAAATCTGGCAATAACCCCTAGGCACACCTTGAGAACTTGCAATGAATCAGCAAATGGTTCATTGATTCTTTCTTTGTGCAGTAAAGGGGACACATATTCGCCAACAAGAAGCCTCTAGACTTTCGGTGATCCGACGTTAGAATTTTGTTGAAGCTTGCTACCCAAACCAAAGCTTTTCCAGTGGCGCTTAGGCTGTGCAAATCTTCTGGAATTTGAGATCAGCAGTCGAAAGCTCACTTGGAAGCTACACAGCAAGGGATTTCACAGAGAAGACACCATCTGCGTTAAGCGTCCAGATCCTTCTTTCCTGCAAATTGGAACATAAATGGCATTAAGCATAGCCAATAAACCAGCTGTAAATGCAATCTCAAAGTCCCCAAGGTTCCGAAGAACGTGAGACACCAAGTGATACTTCTCCTGCTGTTCAAAACAATGATTCATAGGGCAGCATTTGTTCATTGCAAAGGCATACAAAGCTTCAAATTTCTCTGCTGGAGTGATCTTCAAGCACCGGCAATCTTCCCAGAAGCGAATCAAAGACCCATCCCCATATGAAATCGCAAATCATTGGCGTAGAAGACTTGGCCTGGGAGACTGCTCTCCAGATGCTGCACTCAAGATAAAAGAGATAAAAGATCCTCTAGTAGAGGAGGCAAGCTTAACGTCCCGCATATTGGCCTCATTCATTTTGGCAACTAAAATCAATCTCATTAATGATTGGTCACCATTTCCCAACCTCCAATGCCATTTTCTGGGAGGAATGTTGGTCGTTCTAGTATCTCTGGTTACCAAGCCCCCCCCCAGCTGATAGGCTTGCAACCTACTCCAATGAAACCAACTGAAAATTACAAGCATCAGCCCAATCATCATATAGAAATTGTTTATGGGTTGATTCTATCCTCGAAGCCACTTTATACAGACATCATAATATTAAGAAGAGAGAATTCGTGAGAGCAGTTAGAAATAGACTTGAGTAGGGTGATTTTCCCACCAAAGAAAGAAATCTTAAGATTTCTACATCTGTTAAAAAACAAAAAACTTGACTTCTGCTTAGCGAATCTCCTTCGATATTTCTCAATCACATCATCCAGCTGCTTAGACCCACACTCCAACATTAGGGACAATTTTGTCGCCCGTCATATTGATTCACACGATGCTCTTCATATGAACTCTCAGCACAGACTGTTTTGAAGATTTGAAGAATATCACTGAAGCTAAGTGCACCTCTTGCCGAGTTGTCCCCAAACAAAAGTGTCGCCAGCATATTGGACGTGAGAGACATTAATACTAGGGCTTCCTGTCTTCATACCCTAAGTGGCTTGGGAACCCCAAAAAAAGTTCAATCCTTGTCCATCATGTGTGGCCCACCTTTGGTTGCTCATCCCTATTGGAAATTACTTTGATCAAATGATGTGATAGTCCAAGAAGCGGCTTGAAAACTTGGTGGATCTATGTTGTTTATGCTAGAAAGAGTCATTGATAGGACCTTTCATCAGGTGGTGCCCACCTTTAATTCTCTCCCAAAAATCACTCTGGCTCATTGATTGACAGTCCATATTTATTATACTAGAAAAATATGACTAGTGATCTGGACCATCCATCATGCGTGGCTCACTTTTGAATGCCTATCCCTCCTGAAAAATCCCTTTGATTGAATGGTCTTAACCAATGTTTTCGAATTGCATATGCGATCATGTGCGATCGCACAATCGTACATGCCCACCAATATTTTTAATTTTTTTTTTCCGAATATAATATATATATATATTATATATATATAATATATATATATATATATATATATATATAGGGAAAATTTCAAAAAAAAGTAACAAAAAAAGAAATTAAGGGGAAATTTTCTAAGTTAATAGATAACTATTTTATATATTTAAAATACATTTGAGAGAGAAAAAATCAATTAAACAATGAATTAAACATCAAATCATTGACATTCAAGGATATAATCTATTGTTTCTTGTTGTCTAGTTGGTCCGCTATCTCAGCGGCCCTAGCCCAATGTTTTTTGTCTTTCCCTTTTCTCTTGTTTTTTCCTTTCTTCTCTTAATACAATTTGCGTTACCCTTCAAAAAAAATCATTGACATTCAACTATAGTTAACAAGAAGTAACAACAAAACCAACAAGCTATTTATTTATTATTGTAGAAAATCAACAAGCTATCTTCCTTGAAACTTAAAAGTGCGTCTTGATCTTCCAACTTCCAAGAGAGAGGCAATGTAGGGGAGAGAGAGAGATTAAGATCACTTGGAACTAGGAAATATGAGAGAGAGAGAGAGAGAGCACTTGTAATTAAGAAATGTAAGAGAAGAAGAGAGTAAGAGAGTTTTGGAGTGAGAATATTGCAAATGGAGGAGATTTGGAAGCCTTTTTACAGGGAAAATGTGTTTTTTTTTTTTTTTTTTTGCAAAAAACTAAAATAAAAAATTAAATGTGCCAGGGCCAATATGCGATCGCATACATTGCATATGCGCCATGATCGCATATCCGATTTGCATATGGATATGCGCATACGCGGTCGCATATGACAACACTGGTCCTAACTATCTGATCAATTGCTAGGAAAATTGACAATTCATATTGATTATGATAGAGAAGTTTTAATTATGATTTGGATTGTCTATCAAGTGGGGCCCACCATCGCTTGCTTATCCTCTTAAAAGCCAATTTGATCGTATGCTCTAAACCATTTGATCATTTAGTAGGAAATGAATGGTGCATATTGGTTACAATAGAGAAGTTGTTATCTTTTATCTGGACTGTTCATAATGTGAGGCCTGCCTTTAATTGCTCATCCCTCTTAAAAGTCACTTTGATTAGATAATCCTAAACATCCGATGAATCGAAAGGTAAAAAGATGACCGATATTGATTAAAATAGAGGACTAGTCAAGTAGTCATTGATCTGGACCATTCATGATGTGGGGCCTACCTGTCATTGCCCATTGCCAAGGAAAACCCTTTTCATATAATAATTTTAACCATTTAATCAATGGATAGGCTATGGATATTCCATTTTTATTATACTAGAAAATGTCCAGTCAGTGAGTCCATGTGGGCCCACATTTCATTGTTGATCCCTCCAAAAAATCACTTTGATGATTTGATCAGATGATCCTTTCTACCCATCTGATCAATGGCTTAGAAATGGATGATCCATTATCCATATTTACCATATTATAAAAGGTTTGATCATTATTTATCATGCGGAGCTCAGCTTTGTTAGATGGTGCTAACGATGTTTTGTGGCGAGTGGGGAACCATTCTCCAACTTAACCCTGTGAAACCTTGATTTCCCAACTTCGTGAATTGGGGACTTCAATTTTTTTTTTTTTTTTTTTTTTTTTGAAACTGCCCAGATCATTAGTAGGTGGGAATTAGTAAATTAGCAATTAAGGCAGCATTAATTAGTTCATGAATTTGGTGATTAGAATGTGGCCAAATCGTGAATCGGGTGCCCATCCGCCCCCCTCAGAATTCCAAGCATACTTTTAGCTTGACCTCTTTATTTTGTAAATTTAATTGTCTTACCTTACATTTTCATACTCCCAGAGTGGGTTATTTTGTCAATTGCAAATATTAGTAGTATAGATACCCAAAAGGGCAGGGGGGAAGGCACAAAAGGATGTAGATGGAGGTAATAGGAAAATACTTGACAACCCATGCTCTAACTGAAGGAATGGCCCTTGATAGAGTGAAATAGCAGAACAAGATTCATGTAGCCGACCCCAATCAATTGGAATAGGGATTAGATGATGATGATAACCATATTGCCCATATCTTTGGATGATGATGATGATACCCATATTGCCTGTATCTCTGTTTAAGCGAGGTGGTTGAAAATTTCCATATTTTTGCTGAAACAGAGGACAGCACTTTAGAAGAAAGTTTACCTTACTCATTTGTGTTTTTGTTGCAACACCTGTGAATCCTTGTATTCTTTGTGCACAACAGCTGAGCTTATTTGTCTCGATCAAGAAGATGCACAAGATAGGATCTGATCCTTTATGTGCTGTTCTGCAGCAATTTACAGAGTTCTGCCACTGTTTCCTCATTACCAAAGTACAAAAGGAGTCCCAGTAGACGTATGAAAAGTAGGTGGGAACCCATTCCGGAAGACAAGTTGGCTGAGAAAATTGCATCTGTCAATCATGCTTCTGTTAAAGATGCCAGATGGGATCGTCCTAAAGAAAGGGAGAAAGTGGTAAGCCTTTCAATCTCTTAATGGGCATCACATTGCAATATAAAGGGAAAAGTTATTTTCTTTGGTGGAAACTAGTTTGGTTCTCGTTGTCAGAAATCTGTTACGAACCTTGATAGATATTGGACACACACAGACACAGAAACACACACACACACACACACACACACACATCTCCCCATTCTCCCTTTGGTGGTGTTTGGATTCCTGTAATGCTTTGCAAAGGAAGTAGATTTCCAGGGAATCCTGGTTTCCCTCCATTTGTTCCTTCCATTGTGAAGAAAATGGGTGGGGTATGTGTTTTCCTTTACCAGCTGTGGAAATCGATGTTGCCCAAAAAAAGGCGTTAAATTAGTTTCGCGGGCAAGCAGAGCAAGCAATTTGACCATATGGGCTACGAGTCCATGGTTTTCCATGGAAAGCTGCACCCATGGAAAGCTGCACTGCAAACAAAACAGCAGATTTTCTGTTGGATCCATTGTTTCCATTATGGTGTTACATATCCATCTTGCAATTTACATCAATCCAAACACAACCTTATGTGTGTATTTATTTTATCTCTGTCAACACATATACAACTGGATTATGATATTCACAGGGAGTTACACCCAGCCAACTACCATCTACACCTATTATTTTCGGCTATACGATAATACAGAGTTTGTAAAATTGTATAACTAAATGTAGGTTGGATGGGTGTGTTTAGCAGTCAGACTGGGTGATCATTTCCATGAACAAACTGAAGAAATACACAATGTTTGATTGAGTATTTGCTTGACCCTATGGATTGTACATGTGGGGCTACCTTTTTGGTGATCCAGATCATGGTGGGCCCATTGTGGCTGGGAGATACCCCAAAAGAATTCCCATATGATGATCCTAACTGTCTAATTGGGTCCCATTCAGTGGACAACTGGTTCTACTTGTCCAATTTTGTTCTCTAAAAAAAATGTCCATTTTTGTTTCCCTAAAAAAATGTCCATTTTTGTTGGATGGCTAGTATCATCTGATACAAGAGATATTAGCCCTCGGCCAATCTCGTGATGGGCCCTCCAGATCAATGACTTGGGTTAATGAAAGGTGAGCCCCACTTGCACTATTTCTGGGTCGAACAAAAAAAATGCCATTTCTTTCAATGGAGAATCATATGGTACCTTGAACACCCTAAATTTTGGCTCCTCTCATGGAGATCAAGGTTAATACCAGTCTAGTTTCAATTCCAATCCAAGAATAGCATGGGAACATACCTTTCACAGTTCTCCAGATTCTTGATAGCTTGAATAGATCACCACTAAACTTTCCAAATTCCACCAAACTACATGCGGAGGCAAAAATATATTTGGGAATAGAATAGAAAGAACAGAGATCAAAGATACAATATATTGAAGATAGATATGTTGGTTCTCATCACACAGAAACTAGGTGAGTGTCACCACTTGATTTCTAGAAGAGTTGTAGTTCTAGGGTTTTTTTTAGTCACAGTTATCAATACCCTTTTTAGACAACCTAGTTGCTTATATTTTTGCTTCATATGTATTCATATATCTAGGCTTACAGAACCATGTACAAGAGTTGAAATCAATAAGGATTATCACTAGAAAAGGATAAATCAACAAACGTACTTGCTGTCCTAGATAAATAAAGAAACAAAGCTGTAGAAGGATTCTTGAACTTAATTGTATAGGCAGTTCAGGCATAGGGTTTGAACTGGGAGTGTATCGACATGTGTGGGACTGCATTTGCTGTGCACCAAACGGTCTATGCGCTATTTAGAGCTATCCGATTATAATTGTGACCCCCAAAAGTTCCAGAACTGCAGATCTGGCCCTTGAATGATTGGAGGGCCTGATTTCTCAATCATCTAGGCTGTGGGGCCATTTTGACCCTATTTTAATGATCTGATGTTGTCCTACATTGTTCTCTCTCAAAAATCTTTGCAGGCTTCAACTGGAAAGTATGAGAGCAAGGATGGCATCTGTAGTAACATGAAGCTCTTTTCTTCACAATTGCAAAACCTTCCAAGTAAAGATTCACCGAGGCAAGCCAAGAAGCAGCGGCTTGGTGATAGTTCAAGTGCCACTGAAAATGGTGATGCTTCAAGTGATAGTGACAAGGAGAAGGGTTTGACAAAATATTATTCAGGTGCAGTTGCACTCGAAAATACTCCAGAGGAAAGGAAAAAACGTGAAAATCGCTCTAAGCGATTTGAAAAGGGACATGAGCATCGGGCAGAAATCAAGCACTTCAGACCAAGAGGTGCTGGAGCAGGAAACTTGTACACTAGAAGGACAAGTGCTTTGCTGCTTAGTAAAAATAATGAATCTAGCTCAAGCAGGGCTGTTGAAGACATTGACTGGGATGCTCTTACTGTAAAGGGAACATGCCAGGAAGTTGAGAAACGCTATCTGCGCCTCACTTCTGCACCTGATCCTGCCACTGTAATTACCTCGTCTGATTTTGGCTTCTCCAGTTTCCTTGCCTTCAAAGATGCATAAGTTTGAATCTTACAGCTACAACTTTTAAGATGAAAACAAGAAGGAATTTTATGACCATTGCCATGAGGATATGCACATTGCACAAATGTGTCTGTATTTCAGTTATCCAGATCGTTGCTCTGATAGGCACCATAGTTGATGGTCCATGCCCCAAAATTTTCCCAAATTGGAAGAACCTATACATCCAGTCATTGGCCTTTTTTACAGTTGAGGGTTGACTGGTGCCATGCTACTTTTCTTATCTATGTGCAGGCTAATGAAATGGTTAGGATTGTCCCATTTGAGATAATTTTGGGCTGTGGTACAGCCACTTTAGGGCCTATCAGGTGGGCAACCATATAACAAAGTTGACCCGAGAATGCATATCCATGAGTCAAGGATCATAAAAGAAATGGTTGTTGATCTGTTGCATATGCTCTATTGCATTAGGTAAATGTCCACTGGTGCGTTAAGATGCAAAGACTTATTTGTTTACAGGTAAGGCCAGAAGACGTGTTGGAGAAAGCTTTACTAATGGTTCAAAGCTCTCAAAAGAACTACTTTTATAAATGTGATCAGTTGAAATCAATTCGTCAGGATCTGACTGTACAGCGGATTCGCAATGAGTTAACTGTCAAGGTTTTGCATCACCTGCTTTGCTAATTTCTAGCTTAGTTTCTATTAATAGTATCCATATTTGAAGCTAATTCTAGTTGGGAATCATTGAATTTGTTGCTTCTCTGTGAAGATCCATATGGTTGTAAAATTTCTTTATAATTAGGCACAAATCTCGTCTTTTTATTCTAATTTTACAGACCTCATAATCTATTTGTTGGAGTACCATGTTGTAATTTTGAGAAATATGCTGGTTGGAAATGTTTGAAACATCTTTATTATGCTTGTCTCAGGTGTATGAAACTCATGCACGACTAGCACTGGAAGCTGGAGATTTGCCAGAATATAATCAGGTTGGTAGCCTAGAAACCATCTCGTTTTGAAAATTTTGCTCATTATTCAGGCCCTTTAATCTGTTCTATATGCTTGATTCATCTTGTTTTGAAGTTGCTACCTTTTTTCTTGTGTCGTTTTTGTTCTATGGTTGCAACTTGTGCACATGATATATATATATATATATATATATAGAGAGAGAGAGAGAGAGAGAGAGAGAGAGAGAGAGAGAGAGAGAGAGAAGAGAGAGAGAGAGAGAGACATGCACATACATACATACATACACGCCACCGGTTTCCTACGCACCAGACTGCAAGTAAGCAATTTATGGTCTGGTCTGTTGATCGGTGCGGGTGGCCCCCACCATGATGTGTATATGTAATGCACTTCATACAACAGATACAAAATCCCATGTAGCTTAGGGCCCAAATATCAGCCCTCTCCGTGATTTAGCTGGGCCTCACTATAATGTATGGTCAAAACAAAAGCACACACGTTAGGCCTGGTTCGCAGAAGGTATAGTGAGGCGCTCACCACCCTTTTCCGTGTTGTGAAGACTCTGTGTGGCTCACCATGATGCATGTGTTTTATCCAATCCGCCCATCAATTTTGCCAAAATTTTAGGGCATGAAACCAAAATTGAAGTATATCCAAAGCTCAAGTGAACCACACCACATAAACAATGTGAATTGAATGCCTACCGTTGGAAACTTAATGGGGGCCACAAAAGTTTTGGATGAAACTGATATTTGGGTTTTCCATTCATTCAGGGCTATGTGACCTTAGTAACAGGTTGGATGACAAATAAACATCACTATGGGTCCCTAGGAAGGGTTCATCAGTGGACGTCATAATCCTCGCTGTTTTCTGTGGTGTGGTCCACATGAGCTTTGGATATGCTTCAGTTCATGCCCTAAAATGATATGGAAAAATGGATGAACGACATGGGTAAAACACATACATCAAGGTGGGGCCCATTGAGTCTTCACTACCATGGTAAAGAGTCTTGAGTGCCTCACTGCATAATCACTTCCTATCACATTACGTAAACACCATTTACGTTAAATTTCACCACGTCAGGGGGTGGTCCGGCTCAGGTGGACTGACCATTGTATATTTCCGAAATCCACTCCGACCATCAGGTGAGTGACTTTAACTTTAGTTCTATGGCTGAAAAGCTAGCCCCAACCATGATTTAGGTGGATATCTTCGACCTACTTCTTTGTTCTTGCGAACGAATCCCCCAATGGTTTGTTCCAATCCTCCAGGGGTCTCAGCCAGGGAGACCCCCTTTCCCCCCTCTTCTTGATTACAATGGAAGGGCTTAGTCTGATAAAAGGTTTCAAGGTAGCCCTCGTTAGTCCTTCAGTCACTCACATTCAGTTTGCTGATGACACGTCGTTGTTCTATAATGCCTCGGTCCAGGAAGTAGTCAATCCGAGAAAAAATATTCGATGCTATGAAGCTATATCTGGGCTTAAAATAAAAAAATTTAGGAGTGAGATGCTATTTATCAATATCCCTGAAGCCTCTCTTCTTGTTTTTGTAGAACGTTTTGGATGTAAAGCTGGATCGCTTCCTTCAACTTATCCAGGCCTTCCTCTATGTATAGGAAAGCCATCCATTCATCTTTTGGATATGATCATAGAGAGAATAGAAAGGAAGCTGGCTCCCTAGAAATGCAGATACCTTTCCTTGGGGGGGAATGTTTAACTCTCATCAAAATGGCTCTCTTGAACCTTCCTTCCTGTTTTCTCTCTCTATTCATATGTTCCAAATCCATTATTTCTATAATCAATAGACTTATCTTGTGGAATGGTAACTCTAACAAAGCCAAATTTCACCTCCTCAACTGGTTGGAGGTGTATAAACCTTATGTCGAAGGTGGGGCTAGCATTAGAGAGCCGTCGTCTGTTAATTCCACTCTCTTGGGAAAATGGCTCTGGCATTTTGGTTTTGAGCCCCCCCCCCCCCCCCCCCGGTGGAGAACCATTTTGGCAGCTAAATATGCTCTTCAAGGAGGCTGGTTTTCCATATCCTCCTTGTATAGAGACTCTTCTATTTGGAAAAATATTATGTTCATAAAATTGCTTTTCCTTCAGGGGGTTTATTTTAGTTTAGGTAACAACATCACTATTTGATTCTGGTTTGATAGATGGATCTTGGACATACCTCCTCTTTGTATTTCCCAATCTTGCTAGAGTCAACTACGATGTAGACTCCGTTGTTGATTCTTTCTCTTTCTCTAGTTTAGGATCTTAGTGTCTGCCCTGTAGAAGATCATTGTCAAACTTAGAATTCAAAGAGCTCCTGGATCTTCTCAAGCTACGCCAAGGAATTACTCCCATCCCAATATTCCCGACTCGCTGTCCTGGTCTCTGGCTTCCTCTGGTGTTTTCTCTTGCAGATCCTTATTTCCTATCATCAAAGGAAACCCTACCGCATTGACATGATATCCTTCCTTCTTCTGGTTCTACATCAGGCTCCTGAAGGTCACGACGTTCACTTGACTTCTTGCAAGGGGAAGAACTCTAATGATAGTAAATCTCCAAAGGATGGGCCTCACTATTCCTAATATCTGTATCCTTTGCATGGAGGCGAATGAAACCATTAGCCACCTCTTCCTTCATTATGCCTTTGCTCATAAAATGTGATCTACGAATCTCTCCAAATTCAAAGTGTGCTGGACAAAGTTGGTTTCAATATCTTCTTTTCTCTTCACCTTACATCTCTCTTGCTCTGATAAATGCCTTGTTAGAGCTTGGAGGTTGGCTATGTTGTCAACTCCGTGGGAGATTTGGAAGGAAAGGAACAATCGATGCTTTCATAATATCGCCTCCTCCCCTGCTAGAGTTTTGTGGCTTGCCCTTTGCAACATCAAGGAATGGTTGACCATGCTTTCTCCGGATGACCTGTCATTGATCTCTCATCTACTCGACTAGTTCTTTGGTGTTTTGCTCTGTGTCGTGTTTGTTCTCTTGGTTGAGTTGGTTTTGCTCTGGGCTCGGTCTTGAGTTGTATAGCTTCCTTGGGTTTTTCTTATGCTTTGTTGTTGCTTTAGATCTTCTGTCTTTGTTTCTTTGCTTTTCTGTTTTTGCTGTTTCGCTTTTTGGCCTTCTTAATAATATTTCAAAAATCTTAAAAGAAAAAAAATACCACTGATAACATTACATAACCATTTTTTAATACCTTGATCTAGGTGCCATTCCATTTTGAATTGCACTTCGGACTCCCGCCTCCACTCCCACTTTCCTACCTATTTGTACTTGTTTTCATTCTAAAACAGACTCTTCTCCACTCCCGCACCCGAATCTGTCGCGGCTTCACTTCATGTTGCATGCCATGGGTCTCCACTTATGGCTCAATGGTAGATAGTGTGTGTTTCAACTTTGAGGTCATGGGTTCAAGAACCCATGTGGGGTGTGTGGGTGTGTGGGTGTAAGAATGGGTATTCACCTTTCAAAAAAAGAAGTGCTGTGTGCAATTATAAGTTTGCTGCTTGGGACTAATATGAGGATTAAGTCTATGTGGATGGCTTTGTGGAAAGGTTTGAGAAGAAATTGGTGATTTGGGTAAAAATATTGTCTGTCTCTTGGTGGCCACATAACTCCCATGAAGTCGTTGCCATTATCATTGTCGTTGTCATCATCATCATCATCTTCTAAGCCTTATCCCAACTAATTGGGGTCAGCTACGTGAATCCTTTTCTGCCATTCCTCATTACTCCCATAAAGTCTTCTCTTGCTAATATTCCAACTTAATATTCCATAAAGTCTTGTCTTGCAAACTCCAGTAGCAATGGCAAAAAGACTGAGAATCTGAAGAGACTTTTCATAGGAAGGGAGGAGAGGAGGCAAGTTCTATTCTGAAGAGACTTTTCATTGGAGGGGAGAAGAGGAGGCAAGTTCTATCTCATATGTTGGGATGATGTGCAAGAATCTGGAGTGAAGGTAGTCCTGATATTGGCTGATTTCGTGAGAAAAGCTAGGACCTCTTATCCAATTGATGTGGAGACGTGGGCATGAACAAGGGGCCTTATCGAGGGATATCATCTCGGTGGAAGGTTGGTAATGCAGGTGGAGTTGATAGAGGAAAGGGGTTCATGTGGAAGGCAATTTCCAAATTTAGTGATGTTTCAAATGATATTGGCGAGACCTTGGATGATGGATTGCGCTTCCTATCCAGCAGGGAAGATAAATGGGTGGGGGATGTATAGCTAGCTCAAATATTTCCTTGATTGTATTCGCTCAACTAAATTTATGAAGATGGGTTGCTATGAAAATTTGAGCAGCAAGGTAGTTTGAAACTTGAGTTTCGAAAGAATTCACGGAACTAGGAAATCTGAATGCCCTATGAACTAGTAAAATTCTCAATGGAGTTTTTTTTTTTTTGGGTCAATGGATGAATGTGGCAAGCATATGTGACAAGCGTATATGGGCCAATTCTTCAAGTGTGTTCTTTTCATCTAACGAGTTTTAGAAGGCTCTTTTCTGAAGAAACTGCCTATTCTAGGTCACGCCAAAAGTGTGGGGCTTTCTTGCCCCACCTAGAGTCGAAGCCACCTCACCAACATCTGAACTCCAGGAATTGAAGAAAAGAAAACTGGCTCTCTGAAACATGTGCATTCTATGCAACAGCGGTAAGGAGACAGTCGATGGTCTTTTCATGCATTGCAAGATGGTTCAAAGTATTACATGGGATGCGTTAGTCAATCTATTTAACATTTATTGGACAATTGCAAGAAGTGTGGAAAACCTCATTTTTATCTGGGAGGTAGCCTGTTCCAATTTGTGGTAGAACGTGATGGAGAATCCTCTTCATGCAATTTTATGGGGCATTTGGAAGGAAAGAAACAAAAGAGCATTCGAAGCAAGTCCGGTTCGACATGAACATGGATAAAATTAAATTCCCTATTGTTGAGTGGAGCTGAAATTCAAATGATTTCAAAGGAATTGCATACTTCGGGTAAGCTAAGGAACTGGAAGTTACAAATGACTGTGATTGGGCAGTGTCAAAAAATGCATTTTGGACTTGCAGCGGGTTGGTAGAAGTTGCATGTGGATGGTATAGCTCAGTGGGCAATGTAGGGCATTCATGCTTGTTGGTGAAGTAGTTAGAGATGGCCTAGGTAGAATCACCAGTTCGAAGCTTACCAATGTGATTGCTAATCACCCTAGGTTTATTTCCGAGGGCAATTCCAAGAGCGCCATTGCTTTGATACCTGGCTCTAAGCTAGCTCCTTGGAAGCAGCAATTCATTATAAATGAAATATTAGGGTTGATGTCTTTGCTTTTGCTTTCTTTTAATCTTGTACCCAGGGAAGCCAATGTCCTTGCCAACTGGCCAGTGCATGAATCAGGAATCTTTGTATCTTGGTGACTCTTATCCATAGCCTTAATGGACAAGGTTCCTGCCCCCCTGTATTAATGAAATGTCTCAACTTATCAGCATTTTTCAGAGTATCCCCAATATTATCGAAATATCCACGATATTATCTCTATCTCCAGCTCAGTGATGCCGATAACACTAGCAGTGATATTGATAACACCGGTAGTATAAAAAAATTCCTAGTATCGACGATGTATCGCTAGTATCGCCAATGTATCACCAATATTTTCGACTATGTAAATTCTAGGTGTTGCTTGTATCACCAATGTATCAATATCTCCAATGTATCGCCAATATTTTCGATTGTGTAAGTTTCAAGCGTTGCTTGTATCGGTAGTGTATCAGCGATATTTCGATAATATCTCCAACGTATCGATTTCTTAAAAAATCTGTTTATTAAAAAATTCCATTTCAATTTTTTTCATGGGCACATGGTTGTACGTAGTGATCAAATTGTCGATGATATTATCATTAATGCAATTAGGTGATATCGAGACCACATTCTTTTGTGTCCTTTTCAATTGTCGACGATTTCTTGGTGAAATATCGTGTGTTGTCGATATTATGAAACACTGATGGATTTGGATGGTTGGATGTATAGATGGGATTGATGGGATGGTTGGACTGATTTCTTACAACAACCCATGCTTTTAAGGCCCCCCATTAAACGGAAACTTATATGTTTTCTTTTTTGCAATATTTTGATTCCTAAATATGCAAATATGTGTATTTTAGCATCTCATGAAATTTCACAGAAAATTTCCACCGTTTTCTCATTTTTCCCCAATGTTTCCCTGCATTTCCAGTTATTGGCAATATCGATATTGTTTCCATATCCTCGGCCAGCAAAACCTGTAGCGATATCAATACTTTGAACACTGGTTATCAGAAAAGAAAAAGAAATCCTTAATTTGAATACAAACAGATATTCCATTCAAATGGTTTTTTTTTTTTTTTTTCTTTCATTTGTGCAATTAATCCGAAGGGTCAAAATAATTGCTTCATGTGTGTGACTATCCGTTGATTTGTTCATAATGATTCCGTCATTTGTCTCATTGTCGTTGACTCGATCATCTTCCAAAATGTTGAAAGAATTCACTCCAAATTTTCTGATGTCAAACCCTAGACTTGGCTCGTGGTGATTTTCCTCTGTTGGACAGAAGAGTCATGAAAATAAATAGTACTGTTGTTCTCCCTTCTCAAAATTGACTGAATAACTTATACATGGTCATTGATCATATCTCACTTTTATGAACTGAAAAAAAAATAAAATCATTTTTTGTAACATTTCCATGCTGTACCCAAAAGAGGAATTCTTATGAAATATTTCAAGAAACAAAAATGTTTTAGCCATCCAGTGTTTTCACCTTTTTTACAAATATAAATTGCCTTTTTTTGTTTCACTTTGCAGTGTCAATCACAGCTGAAAATCCTTTATGCAGAAGGAATCAAGGGATGCGAATTGGAGTTTTCTGCTTACAACTTGCTTTGTGTTATTTTGCACTCCAATAACAATAGAGATCTCTTGTCGTCAATGGCAAGGTACACCATATTCCTTATGCATATGTTTGACTATATTTATAATGTTTGCTGTTATTGTCTGATGTCTTGTGATTACGCATTGCTTGCCTGCTTATTTCAATATGAGATATTTTGGGATCTTGGTTGGTATAAATCATTATAAATTCAAAAAACTTGGAACCTCAGTTTTATAAGCAACATGCGCATTCACAAACACAGAATTTGGGTTTTACTATTATTAGCAACTTATTGGTCATGAACATTAGTTCAGTTTAATTTAGTACCTTGATAGGATAGAAACCCTGGCTGAAAGAGAAAATTGAATACTACGTGCAGCGTTATCTGGACACATGCCACAGGTGCCAAGTGTCCTAAAGGTTCCGGCATGGCAAATGCCAAAAATCTAATCATGGAGACACTTCTGTACACTGAAAAAAAATATTTATTTAAAAAGTACAAATAAAATGAAAAACATGAACTAAAAATATTGGAAACGAATGTTCACCTCAAGGAATGTTAGTTTGTATAGGCATTACTTGAAAAGCATGTATAATCACCTCAAGGAATGTTAGTTTGTATAGGCATTACTTGAAAAGCATGTATAATCACCTCAAGGAATGTTAGTTTGTATAGGCATTACTTGAAAAGCATGTATAATCACCTCAAGGAATGTTAGTTTGTATAGGCATTACTTGCTCTCTTAAAGAATTAGAGAACCACAACAAAAGAACAGAACAGCAAAAAACCTGTGCTTTTTTGTTGTGTGTGATGGTGCACCTATAGTGGAAAAAACTACAACAAGACAATGGGGACAAGCTTGAAGGCTATGAATGAGACATCTTTTTACCTGACAAAAGAAATTCACATTATGAAAATCGAGAAAGATGAAATGAAGCTTTCTGAAGAATACGTTTGTACACCTCATTGAAGTGTCTGACTAACAACACTTTTCAATGACATCACTGCAAGTAATCCCGTATCAATTATGCAACGGTAACAACTTGATCCATTACGCTCTACGGGGGTGTTATGGACCTCGTATCCCACCTCGAATCCTTTTTATATCAATCCTACGACTCGATGATTTGAATTCTATGATTTACGGATTGCAATTCAAATCCTGATTTATGATTCAAATTATACTTGTTGTCTTCTATTTTAAGATTCAATTGGCTTTCATTTTGTTTTTTGAAATTGATGGGGGATTTAAGAAGCGTTTAGAAAAGGTAAATTATTTTATTTTCTTCTTTATAAGAGATTAAATTACATATATTCTTGTCAATGTTAAATCATCGAGCTTTTTTTTTTTTTTTTAATGATTTCTTACTTCTTAATTGGCCGAAACACCAAATTGATGGATGACTTATTTGGATTGTTTTATGGATGGTTATAATCATGTTGACTAATATGTATTATGGAATAATGGTTAGAAATCAAAATATCTTTTTCTCCGGTCCACGGAATCATATGCTCCTTTTCCAACGTGATTCTACATTCATGAAAGGCTTGGGTCGACATGGGTTCGATTCCTCTTCCCGTGGATTACCTGATACACGTGGTTGGCAGGTGATTGCGTTCATCCACAAGGAATAGTCTCGCCTTGAAAAGAAGTGGGGAGTCTGGGGACACCCTGTCATCATAAATAATAATAATAATAATAAACACGAATATAAATTATTAAATGATCTTTGTATTTTTTTAAGGGAAATTTCTTGAAAGACAAAAAAAAAGAGGAAAGATAAGAATCCTTTAACACTATCATGACATGGTATTACTTGGTGCATATTGATGGCAAAAGGATGATTGATGAGTTATTAATTTATTTTTTCATAATTTTCAATTTTAAGAAAATTATAAAAAATCTTATGATTTACGGTACAGTTTTTTATTTGATACGATTCAACCTCCTATTACAATTTTTGCATGACGATAACAATTTTGACGGCATTGGTTGCTAAGTTAATGAAATCATGCTGAGATAACATTCTTATCAAAAGAGTGGACCGTTATACAATCATAAACATGTTCAAAACCCAAAATAATACATATTTGGAATCCTCTCAATATTTCAGTTTTTTTTTTTTTTTTTTTTTTTGGTATTTCCTTTCACACACACACACACACACACACACACACCGGAAGCCGGGCTGTTTCGCCTGCTGTTAAGGAATACCTCCCATCACTGAGACACTTTATCTGTACAGATTTTGAAGTGCCGTGTCATATCCAGGAGTTTCTCTGTGTTGGCATGTTGAAACCTAGAAAGTGGAAGTCCCCAAGCTACATGGCATGTGCTATGTGAAGGTTGATAGCTGTAACATGGCATGTGCTGGTTATTTTTTGGAAATACGGGTTCACAGAGACTGAAGCATTCATTCAGCCCAGTTTTAATCCAAGAGGGTTGATAGCTGTAACTTGACATGGGATTATGAAAATTAGTTGAAAAGTATGCTGAGCCTCTACCTCGTTGGTTGAGAGCCTGGGTAAATGGTGAAGGTCGATGTTTGGTGAGCAGCCAATTTTAGAACTTACACAAATCTACCATTAAAAATTGACCCCAAAAGTCATTCAAGGGGGAAAAAGAAGCTGACCCAAATTGCTCCAATAAAGGGGAAGATGATGATTGTGAATCTTGTTGATGTTTGGTGAGCAGCCAATTTTAGAACTTCTGCAAATCTACCATTAAAAGTTGACCCCAAAAACCATTCAAGGGGGGAAAAAAGAGCTGACCCAAATTGCTCCAATGAAGGGAAGATGATGACTATGAATTCTATTTATTTGGTAATAAATAAAGATAGTAAGATATGATTTCATACAACATATCTGTGATGATGATCAGTTCAAGACTAGTATAATATGAATAATGTGTAAATTATGTATTACTATATGTTTAGATATTACCAAATATCTATGGTCTATCATCGTTGTTATCATCATTGCCTTGTCCCCACAATTTGCACTGATCTTACGAACCATTGTTTCAATAATAATTCTAAGACCCTATCTTTGGTTGGTTTACAATATATCCTTTCATACAATCTTAAGCAAGTTCTTGTGAGTCTTGCCTCTATAATCCTTTCAAGCCCTTTAAACCTTAATCCAGGTTCATTGCCTTTTCGGGGCAGTTGACAAGGCTGAACCATCTCAAGTGGCTCTTATCTCCTATCGCAGTCAATTGTAGGATTGTTGAGATGTCCTGATTCTTGCTTCTATCTTCCTAGTCTTTCCCTACATACATTGGAACATCCTCATCTTTGCCGTGCTCATCCCTTGCACATCTTGCCTCGTATTGCCCGACTTTCGAGTTGTGTAAGTATAGGAGACCGAGGATATTTCAAAAAAGAAGAAGAAAAGCATAGGAGATTGAATAGTTGTCCATAGAATTTCCCCTTGAGTTTCATTGTCATTTGATCCTCATGAAAACTGTGAAGGTGCATCTTCACTTATCCTCCTCTTTTTTTTTTTTTTTTTTTCAAAGGCAACAAATTTTACCAAGGGCAAAGCCCAAAAAAACAGCAAAACAAAAAGAGAGCCAAGGACACTGAGACAACGACCCGGCTAAAAAACTAAGAAATCCAGATTACATCCCTTTGTAATGGGGTTGGACACCGTCCATTTAGAAATCAATCATCTGACTCTTAAGAAGACACTATCCACCGACTTTTTGGAGTTGTCGAAGAACTTAGCATTTCTTTCCTCCCAAACCGCCCACCATATGGCGAGTAAAGACATTTTCCAAAGAGACCTCTTGATACTTGGAAGGTTGACGCTGTGTCATGCTAGCAAGCAGGAATCCACTGAATTTGGCATGGTCCACCTAATTTGGAATCGACCCAAAATGTCTGCCCAAATTAGATTCGTGAAAGACAATGCAAAAACAAATGGTCAACAGACTCTCCGTCTTGTATACACATGCATCATATATTTGGAATAATCATAGCCCCTTTTCTCAAGTTGTCTAATGTGAGGGCTCTCTTCCTTCCCACTAGCCACCCAAATGCGACTATCTTTGGAGGGACGGGATAAGACCAAAGAAATTTAGAGCTACACTGCTCACCAAGATGCATTGATCTGGTCAAAAGTGAGAAAATGGACTTAACCGAGAACCGACCCGAGGGATCAACTTTCCACAACTTTTTGTTTGTTTCGTCTTCGTTAGGCGCGCAAAGGTGAATACACGCTCCAAGAGGCCAACATAATCATCCACTTCTTCGTCACGGAGAGAACGTTTGCAAGAGGGTTCCCAAACCACCATCCCAGCAATGCGAGAAAAACAATTTTCCACATAAATCGAGGGACCTGACGCTAAATTGAAGATAAGATCATAAGAGGGAAATTCATTCTTTAAAACGTAGGATCCTGCCCATTTATCCTCCCAAAATCTGATATTTTTTCACTGTTGCCTAGAGAGAACCCAACTCCTTGCAAGAAAGACTCTTTGATAGTTGAGACGTCTTTCCACAAGGCGGCGGCCCTATAGAGAGACAAGTCTCTAGTCCACCAACCCTCCCTCGAGATGCCATATTTGTAGGTAAGGATCTCTTTCCAAAGGGCCCCCGTCTTCCTCTCCAAACCTCCAAGACCATTTTCCGAGCAATGCCAAATTCATGGATTTAAGATCCTTGATTCTGGCTCCGCCCGCCTCATACGGTTTGCAAACCTCTTCCCAAGTAAGAAAGTGGAACTTCTTCTTATCCTCCGCACCTTGCCAAAAAAATTCCCGCCTAAGCTTCTCAATTCTTGCAATTACCGACGGCAGACACTTGAAAAGCGACATGAAATACACAGGGAGATTAGACAAGGCTGCATTAATCAAAGTGAAGCGACCTTCAAGAGACAAATATCTACTTCTCCATATTGCTAGCATCCTTTCAACTCTTTCCACCACTTCGTGCCACAAGTGCTTAGCCGGTTTACCTACACAAAGTGGGAGCCCCACAAATGTAGCCGGAA
This sequence comes from Magnolia officinalis, assembly GCA_021015155.1. Lineage (NCBI taxonomy): Eukaryota > Viridiplantae > Streptophyta > Magnoliopsida > Magnoliales > Magnoliaceae > Magnolia > Magnolia officinalis. The sequence goes on from JAJHSJ010000006.1 coordinate 82,708,420, forward strand.
GTGTTCCGGCCACACAACCAAAAGTCTCGACGAACCTCTCCACTTCTTGAATCTCTATCCGCACACCAAACATTTTGCTTTTGGAGAGGTTGGTTTTTAGGCTTGAAACAACTTCAAAACCCTTAACAATGGTGCACATGTTCTCCACCATATCCTGTGAAGCATCACAGAAGAGGAGTGTGTTGCTTGACCCCTCAAATAAATCCTTCTTGGCCCCTCCGGAGCATGTTGCTTAACGCCTCCACTATCATAAGGAAGAGAAAGGGAGACAATGGGTCTCCTTGAAGAAGGCCACCGGAGCTTCTAAAGAATCCTTTAGGGGAGCCATTTATAAGAATCAAGAAGCGGGCTGAACTTACACATTCCTAAATCTAGTGCCTCCATTTCGGACCACAACTCAAACGCAACATCATGTAATCGAGGAAAGTCCAGTCGATGTGGTCATAAGCCTTTTCAATGTCTAGCTTGCATATAATTCCTTTTTCTCCCCCGATGTGCCTGGAACGAAGACATTCATGAACAATAATGGCGCAATCCAAGATCTGACTACCTGGGACATGCACTTCGATTCGTAGAAATGACACTTCCTACAATGTTCCAAAGCTGCGAAGCCAAGACTTTCGATAGGATTTTGTATGGGCCACCTATTAAAATGATAGGCCAAAAGTCCTTCAAGTATTCCACACCTTAGACTGTATTGTGAAGGATTTCAAGACAGGGAAGGAGATCAGAAGAGGTAGACTTTAGGAATGATAGCAATAAAAGATGTGCCCATTTCTAATGATAAACGACCCCTATCGTGAAATTCCCTCTTAAACTTCATAACATCATCTTTGAGCACGTCCCATAAGATTTGGTAAAAGGCCAAGGGAAATCCATCCGGACCTTCGCTTTATCCACTTCTAATGCATTGATTGTATCTTTAACCTCTTCTTCCACAAACAGAGCCTTAAGTGAAGCAGCTTGGGAATCTGAAAAGCGCTTGAAGACTAGATTGTCCAGCTTAGGCTTTCTTTACTTGTCCTCCTAGCTCTAATTCTTATGGAAAGATCCTCATCAATCTCAATCTGTTTGAGAATTCTCCTGACCATTTATTTAACTAAAGCCTCATCTCTATTACTATTCATATGAAAGTTGCATTCTAAATACTTTGTGTTGGTTCAAGTTAATTTCAACTTCAAGACTTAAAGCCTTCCACGAAGGTAATAAGATGAAGGAAAGTGGACCTAGATGGTTTGTGACGTGCAATGGAGACCAAGAACTGTGTGAGTGAGTTGGTACAAGTTGAAGGCCCTCTAAAAAGGGCAAGGGGAGCCCAAAAGGATGTGGATGGAGGTAGTAAGAAAAGACTTGATGACCTATGGTCTCAATGAAGGTATGGCTCTTGATAGTGGAATGGTAGAAAAGTATTCATCTAGCACCCAATTAATTGGGTATGGCTTAGATGATGATTATATGACTTTAAAGCCTTTCCCGAACCTCCAATTTAGCATTTGCCTCTCTAGTCTCATTGAGTCATCCACAAACAACATATGCCAAGGAACCTCTTCTTCCACATTGGCAGTTAATAGTATTTTTTTTTTTTTAAAAAAACTGCCAATTAATTTATCTATAACAATTGCAAATGGGTATAGGGTTAATGTTGACCTCTAATGAAGACTACCAATGTGGGGAGCTCGTTCATCTTACTAGAAGCTATTCTCTTCTCACTTTTGTAACAATATCCTTGTACCTGTCTTTAGTGGTAATATATTTTCACAGGACCCCTTTTCCTCTTTATTACCCACCACATAACCTCCCTAGGTAACTCTACTATATACACTTTCTCCAAATCTGAAAAACCAGTTGTAGATTCTTCCTCTTCTCTCAATACTATATATGTTGACAATTTTTTGAAAGACGGAGCATAAATTGTTTGCCTAACATCCAGATTTAAAATCTAATTAGGATCCCCATTTAAACTTTTGCACCATTTTGACACTTCTTTTATAAATCTTAGTCATCTTTAAAAAAAAAAAAAAAAAGAAAGGGAAAAAAAAGAGAAGAAACACAACTCTTCTTTTGCCAGTGGCTGTTGTATCTAAACTCACCTTCCTCTAGTACAACCAGGGGAATCCTTCCCCATAATCTGTAACACATTAATTGTGGCATCCATGGTTTAACCCAAACAAATGTCGTCATCAATATAAATGATCATAGCCATCATCATTGGCTTTTCAGGGCACACAATACCAACAGTATCTATGTAGTCAGGCCTAACTAAGTTTTCGACACCCTTGTTTCTTGTCTTAATCTTTGCTTGTGCAACCACTCTCGGAGCGAATAAATAAGATTGATATTAGTAATAGTAGAATAGATGTACAAGCTCCAAAGCTTGATTCAGACTAGTGTTTTTTCCCTTTCTATTTTAGAAATTCTTACCTTACTAAGCTTTACACTACCACCCAGGTTTTTAGTATTATACAAAGCTCTGGTGTACACTGCCACTTGGGTTTTTAGTTTGTATATTTTTCATACTAGCTGTTGATATCATGGAACCCACCATAATGGCCTATTCAACCTCCTATAGCCACCTAGGCAATGAAAATCTCCCACATTGGAAAGTCCTAACCCTTCAATAGGCGGCCAACAAATAAAAGGTTAAGAAGGAAATACAGCAATGGTCCACATACAACCAATAAAATGAGAAACATTGTACAGTTAGGATCTTCTAACCTGGGAATTTTTGGTGCATAAGCAATCCAACATGATGCCCATCACACTGACGTTTCTGATCATGGAACCAGGAGCCACAGTTGTGTAAATGACAACATGAATGTAGTGGATAAGCTATCAGCCGGAGCATTGTCTAATGCCAATAGAAAATACTCTTCTTTAATGGCAATGTAAAACATGGTAAAATTCGGAATTGCACATGGCACTTCAAATCCATGACAGACAAAAAGTGACTAATGACGAGTTCATGGACTGCATGATCATGCATCTTACTGTGCTGCATGCCTTCTCATCTTCAATGGATCTTGATTCTTGAGGACTACTGGATTGGGATGTCCAATGTAATGTACACTTGAATGTTGCAGAAAGAATCACCTTCATCTGTTTAGATCTCTATTTCATGCTAAGATCAATTATCAGGCAGTGAAAGTATCATCTTGTATCTGGGTTCATGGACCTCACAAGCTTGTCTTTTGCATTTATATTAAAATGAAGAACCATTTGCTTAGCATAGAAAAAATAGGGTTCACCATGGGGACCGTCCATATAGGCATTGAGTAAGCACATTCATGCAATCTGTACTTGGTCTCATTTAAGCCTTACCTCTTATACTTTGCATTGTCAGACTATCAGCTGAAGCTAAAAAGGATGAGGCTGTAAAGCATGCACTTGCAGTACGTGCGGCAGTCACGTCAGGAAACTATGTCCTATTTTTCAGACTCTACAAAATGGCTCCCAACATGAACACTTTGCTTATGGGTATGTGCAGTTTGTGGGTTTTTTCCTTTTTTAGTCTTACGGCTATAAGACTCTGACAGAGGTCACCCTTTCTGGGCAATTACTATACTGCAGACCTTTATGTGGAGAAGATGCGGTTTGAAGCTGTGAAGTGCATGTCTCGTTCATATCGCCCTGCAGTCCCTGTTGCATTTGTTGCTCAGGTTTTGGGCTTCACAAGCAATGTGCAAATAGATGGCGACGATGAGAAGGACATGGATGGATTGGAAGAGTGCGAGGAATGGTTAAAGGCACATGGTGCAAGCCTTGTTGTCGACAACAATGGAGAACAACTGATGGACACTAAGGTATGTTCTGACCTGCATAATTTTTATTTCCAATGGATTCATGAGATCTGATAAGTGGGTTCATTCAAAATAGATGGATGAACTTCTGTTCTCTTAGACGAAAACAACCTCTGCAAGTTTCACTTGCTGCTGTCATGTTTTGTCATCAGAGCCTAGCCTTGTCATAATTTCAAATTCCTGCACAAACACTCTAGTTACTGATGTTCAGTTAGTCAAGTGCAGGGTTTGGAGTATTAGTTGAGCCGATAGTAGGTACCGCATGGGCCCAATAAAAAACGGTCTGGAAGTCATTGGACTTCCGAATATCCCATTAGATATTGCGATATTGATAGTGTAATATTTTGATGATCACGCTTAAAAATTTATTAGTATCGATGATACATGCTATGGTATCACCCATGCCATTCCACCTGTGAGACCCCCTTGTTTTTTTTTAAAAAAAACCTTGGAGAACCTTAGATTTTTTTTTTTTTCCAAATCTCTTGCTTGTAATCCATTTCTAACCTAATTTCAACCAACCCTCTTCCATTTTTTGGAGAAACAAGGGTATTATCACGAGGAAATCGCGGATGGACCGTGGGTGGGCTCGATTTTCAAACGTGAGATTTTCACGAGGAAATCTTTTGCTTGTAATCCATTCCTAACTTAATTTCGACCAACCCTCTCTTCCATTTTTTGGAGAAACAAGGGGATTTTTATGAGGAAATCGCGAATGGACAGTGGGTGGGCTCGATTTTCAAATGTAAGATTTTTTTTATTTGAATCCTTTTCTTTCTTTCTTCTTCTCTTTTTTTTCTTTTTTTTTTGGTAAATCATTAGAACTAAGATATAAATCCATGATTTCGCACGTTTTGCATGCTCAATCATAGATTTCAACCTCCAATTTGTGAATTTGAGGAAAATGGGGGAAAGTGGGAAATTTTCGAATTTCTCCCATTTTGCCCCATTTAAATTGCAATTAGAGTATGGAAAAATTAAATTGGACATGTTGGAGGCTGATCTATAGATTGATGGAGCTTTGTATATGTATTTTTAAATATTTGTTAATTAAAAATAATAAAATAATAAAAATTCTTTTCAAAAAATTCAGATTGATAAGTGGTTATTTAGCCTTAATTTGCAAGTGTTTATGAGTGTTGACTGGCCTTAGTATTAGTTACACTCTAATTTGGTTATTTGGGAAAAATCTAAAATTTCTTCCATTCCATCGATTTAAATTGCAATTTAAGTATGGAAAATGATATGAACTTCTTGTGTTTTCATACATTTCTTCTTAGATTTATAAATGATATGAAATGATTGTGTTTTCATACATTTTCTTAAATTTAAATTGCAGTTAGAGTATGAAAAATTATATAAACTGCTTGTGTTTTCAAACATGTCTTAGATTTAAGCTTCTTGTGTTTTCATAACGTCTTCTTAGTTTTATAAATAATATGAACTGATTTTAAATATAGTTGTATTACTTCTGTCGGACAACATAGTCTAATACTCTATTCAAAGGATACTTATTATGTACACTTGTTTTTTGTGATCTTTTGATTTCTAGGTGTGCAATGATGCCTTTATATATATATATATATATATATATATATAATATATATATATATATATATATATATATATATATATATAAAATATTTTGATCTCCCTAAAGTTTCATTGAAAATTTTGACAAAATTTCCCAAAAACAGTGATACATCTAATATTTTTCATGCGATACCTGATTGTTTCTGTATCCCAAGGGTACGATACATCTGTCGATACCGTTCCTAAAAACACTGGATTGAGGCAGTGAGAAAATACTTGAAGACCTATGGTTTAATTGAGGATATGGTCCGTGATAGTGGAATGGTGGAACTGGATTCGTGTAACTGACCCCAGTTGGTACAAGGCTTTAGGTGACGATGATGATGATATATAACACGAGTAGCCACCACACAATGCCAGTTAGTCTTTGGGGATTTGTGAACTTTGAGTTTTAAAAGGACATGGGAAGGAATTTAAAATGAAGATGATGGTGTTTACATAACTAGAGGCATGTGTCTGGTTAGCAACCTATGGTTTAAATTTTACCTGCAAAGCCTTGTTTATGACATGGTTTTACCCGCTCAAGCTCTTATTTTAAGCTTGAGTGATGCCCCGATTTGTTTGGGGCAATTCGCCCTATAGTTTCAACACGTGTCCCTCCCGCATTAATGGTACTGGACCCGGCAACAGTTGGAGCACATGTAACCAAAAGCTGGGGACCTCAACATAGTGTGTAAAATCCACTGCAGCCATCGGTTGCACCAGCTCATGATAGGATGTGAGCCGAAAAATCAGGTCAACACAACTCTAGTGGGCAACATCACAGTACAATGGGAATAGGAACACCCACCATTCAAACCTTTTTGGGGCCCACTGTGATGTTTATATTCCTTTGGACCTGTTCATAAGGTGAGTAAACTCAAGTGTAAAACCAAGATATCAGTCCGATCCAAAACTTTTGTGAGCCCCAGGAAGTTTGAATGGTGTGCCGTCCCATCCACACTATTGTGTGGTGTGGCCCTCGTGAGTTCTGGATTGGCCTATTTTCTGGGCTCATATCCTAAAATGATGTGGAGTGACTGATGGAGAGGATGTCACACACATCACAGTGGCCCCCAGAGGGAGGGAGGGTTTTCCCTTTAATTATTAGTTGAGTCTAGACTGGGTGTTGCACAACCCAAGTTAAATGTGGAATTGGTCTTAGATTCAACTGAATCAAGTTGGTGGTGCTTCCATTCAACTCAGCTAAGTTTTCCCTCTTTTATGTTCTGGTGAGTCATTATGGGGTCATCTGACCAAATATTATTTTTTGTTTCTCGTTTGTTAATAATTGAGTCTTGACGGAGTTTTGCCCAAACCAAGTTACAAGTGGATTTGGAGTGAGATTCAATCAAATAATTGGGTCTACTCACATGAGTTCTACAATCATAAAAAATTTAAATGAACGTCAAAGGTTAGTTTTTTGACGTAGCTGTGCGATGTGTATTGCAGGTAACGTCATCCAGTCTATACATGCCGGAACCGGATGACGCTGTGGCTCATGGAGATGCAAGTCTCGCCGTCAATGATTTTCTGACACGGACATCTTAAAGCCATTTTGTTTGTATTCTTTTGTGTATTAAATTTTACAAATCATCGTCATTGTAGCCGTGTCCCAGCTATTAGATTTACATGCATATCGGGCATAATTATCTGACGGTGTTGCTAACCTTGATAAGGGGCAAATATTCCCTGATGTATGGATTCGACGAATGTAAGGAATGGCCGTCGGATCTGAAGAACAGGCCCAGGATGGATTTACATACAGTCTGGGGCAAAGGAAAATTGGAAAGAAGGGTAATTTCCCTTGATATGTTACCAAGTGGTCTGCCTGATGGTTGTAGGTTTAAATAATTTGTTTTTTTTTTTTTTTTGGGTAATCCCATTGGGTTTTATGTATGAATGGGCAGATTTCTGCCAAATTAAACCTTTCAAGTGTTAAAACTAGAAATTTCCCAGTTAAAAAAAGGAAAAACGAAAAAGAAAAAGAAAAAGGAAACATGAGTCTTGAAAATGGACAAAATCGGTTCTTGCTCGCACCGTGTCTCTGTTTTAGGAAATTCAAGTTCCTACTAGTCGTTGTATGTGATATTAATCTACAGCCCTTTTTTATGTCCTTCAAGATGGATGATGTTTTCAATGGGAAAATCAGAAAACCAATTCGATATGTGTATTGTGATGGAAAATGGTTGTGGCTTGCAACAGGTATTTTGAGCCAAACTCTAGCTCGGATTGTACATTTTGATGAACTTTTGCAAACCTACTCACTCTAGTGCTGAAAGCTTCAGTTTGTAGAATCAATCGAAAAAGCAAGCATGTGGATCCCACCAAAGATAAGGTTCCATTAGAAACATTACAGATACGTGTCTATTATAAAGAGAAATTAGAGATACGGGTCTATTATAAAGAGAATTGATCACCTGCAGGTGTCTGCATGATAGCTGACCATGCTGTCCTATCTTTCCTTCCATGCTGCTTGTGGCGGACATTTGCACCATAGAAGCTGTAGGACCCATTTAGACCACCCGTCTAAAAATTCAGGTTGACCCACTCACTAGGTGGGCCACACCTGCATGTGGAGTCAGCCGAGCTTGTTCATTGATCCCAATGGCGTGACCGACCTGATTTTTATTTATTTTTATTTTTTTATATCAAGAGAAATGCATGAATATGATCGATCCATTGAATGGGATCCACCATGAATATGCACAAACCCAAAAAAATATCCTGGTCCGCTCAACAAGCAGTTTCAACGGTGAAAATTAAATATACTTTAAAAAAAATAAAAAAAAATTGCCTCGCATGTTGACCCACTCATGTGAGCCCCATCTGGTGAATCGCCTGAAAACGTTGGAGCGGTGGTGCGAAATCCAATAGGAGCAGAATTTTTGGTACTTACTAGCAGAGAACTGGGTAATGGGGCGCAGTAATCTAAGTCGTTCAACATGTGGACCATACGCTAAACATGCATTGGTCTAAAAATCAAAGCAATGCAGGGCATTATATGGACAGTTTAATAGTTGATTAGTGTTCTTTGCTTCTTTCAGGTCCGTCCTTCCAGTAATCTTCATATATATTAACCTTTCTCTATGAAAATTTTCACTCCAATCTCTCTCTCTCTCTCTCTCTCTCTCTCTCTCTTCTTATCTTTTGAAATATTAGGAGTTCTAACACAAAGGAAATAATTTGGAGGGAGATGACCCCTTTGATTTTTACAAAGGCTTACCGTGATGATTATATAAAATCCACTTCAACCATTAGACACCGTACCAAAATTCTAAAATTTAGGGGTAAGGTCCAAAAATCAGGCCCACCAAAATTCTCAAAATGTAGGCGTAGGGTCCAAAAATCAGGCCCATCTGTGATTCGAAGTGGGCCTTAAACAGTTTCGAGAGTGAGCATTGTGCTGGAAACTGTTTTTAATCGTGTGGTCCACTGATGGAGCTGAGTCTTGGGCCTGGGACTAACAGGCGGTGACCCACTGGTGGTCGGTGTAGATTTCGCGTTCACATCACGGTGGGGCCCACCCGAGCTGCCGGCGATTATTTAGATTAACGAGGTAGCATTAAAAACCATTTAAAAAAAGCTACCGGAATGTAAATTGTAAATTAATCAGGTAAGTTTTTGTTGTTTTTTTTTTTTTTTTTTTTTTAAATTTTCATAGTTCCTGGAAAAAATGATCCGGGTATACATCATCCTTCGTTCTACACGTAGAAAAGCCCAAAAAAGTTTCAAAAATTACAATAAACGCCAAAACAGGCCGACGCAATTCCAGACCTATTTCTTCGCGATTGAATCCGGCCAAACGCTCACTTTCTCCTTCTCATACTTCACGAACACTGCGGAGACGGCGGCCATGAAATAAATCTGCACGAACAGAATCGGCGGCTTATGATAGCTGAGGACGCTCTTCCCAGACGCCAGCTCCACCAGCAGCAGCGCCGCGAGCCCTAGCGCGGCCAAACGCCCGTTCAACCGCTCGGTGTACGGACAGAAGCCGAAATCGACCTTCAGACCGCCTGAAACCGGTTCTTTGAGCGGAACCGGAGGAAGAAAGACGGAAACGCCCTTCTTCGATGAGGATGGGGATTTCTTGGATTTACGGAGCTCGGCTTTCTTGCCTGTTCCGCTGCGGTACTTAAGCCGGACCTGGGCGAGCCGGCTGTCGAATTCCGAGTCGGAATCGGCCGGTTCAGGTGCCGGGTCGGACGAGGCGGGCTCGTTCTGGGGTTCGAGGGCTTTGTTGGGGAAGGGATTGTGTTGGGATTTTTGAAGTTTCTTAGGGTTTTGAGGGGAAGAAGAGAAAGGGTGAGAGATTTGAAGAGATGTTGGAAGAAATCTCGCCATTTTCTCTCAATTTCTTTCTGTATCTTTTTTTTTTTTCTCTCTACTTTCTCTCTTCTTTGGATAAGGGAGCGTTTGAGTTTTGTTTGAAATGACGAGAATGCCCTTATATTTAATGGATTGAAAATGAGGGAACGGTTTATGAGAAGGGTATTGTAGTCATTTAGAGCGGTAAAGGTTTTGGTGGGACGGTGTCCACGTGTAGGGTGCAAATGGGCCGGATCAAACAGTGGAAGTGGACAGTTCACATCATTGTGCCCAATTTTCAATCGATGGGCCACCCAGTGGTAGCTTTACATGTACCAGATATTACTATCCTTTGTGTGGGGGGAGTGGAACGTTTGTTGGATCCAAACAAGCAAGTAATATGTCTCTTTAGGCCTAATAAGTAATTGTACCATATATAATGATGCCCAAACAATCTGCCTTAAGATTACTCTTCAGAAAAATTTGCCTTTATTTACCTTTTGAATTGTTTGATTAATGGATATTTAATGTATCATGGAGATGAAAAACTTATCATTATCAACATTAACCCTCATCTCAACTAACTAAAGGCCTTCTTCTTCTTTTTTTTTTTTTTTTAATAAAAATAAAAATAAAAATAAAAAAAGATCTATTAATTGATATAATTATCATTTCATTATTATCTATGTTGTGCTGCTGATGAGAGAAAATGTGTCAGTGGCTTAGGCGATTCCTACTATGATGTTTATGTAAAATCTATCCCCAGTTCAAAGTGTGTCACATTAACATTAGAGTGGGCAAGTCAAAATCAAGAGCAACTCCCTGTAGAGTTATAGAGGGAGGTTAGGACTTGAATTTTGGTGAGGCATGATATGTATGCGAAATCCACTCAAACCATTTGATGTGTAATCTCAGTTTAGTCTCATAGCAAAATATAAAAAATAAAATCAGGCCTGTTTGTGTTTCAGGTGAACCAGTCAAAGAAAACCATGGGAAAAAAGTGTTCGCCCTTGACTTTTACAAAGCTCACTATGATAATTACGTGAAATCCACTCCAACTATTAGATAACACATTAAAATTTAGGCTTGGAGCAAAACCAATACTATTCATGATTCATGTGAGTCATACCCAGGAAAACAGCTTGGAGTGTAATCATTCTTTTGTACACCATTTTCATATATGTGGTCCGCCCTTAGCCTAACATGAAGTGACACACCTAGTGGTTGAGGTAGATTATACGTGAACATCACCACCGGGTTGGCCCAAGCAGCCAACCCATTTGCTAGCATTAGGGGTGTACACGGGTCGGGCCGAGTCGAACTAGCCTCGGCCCGTCTAGGCCCGTTTAACAGCCACACAAGGCTCGAACCCGACTGGGCCTGGTCACCGGGCCAACATCTTCGGTCCGAACCGGGCCCGGCGCGAGTTCGGGCCGAGTTCGGGCCAGTTTCGAACCTTCGAGTTCAGGCCAGTTTCGAACATGAGTTCGGGCTAGTTTTGAACCTGAGTTCGGGCCAGTTTCGAACCTTACAGCAAGTTTATGGGAAGGGCTTTGGCAGGTAATCCGCGTCCCATTACAAGGCCCTCGATTAACAGTTTAGATAGTTGAACTATAAACTCCACAAAAAATCTAACTAGTCAGGACATTTACATACATTTACATACATTTGATAAAGCATAAAACAAAACATTTTATACAAATTAAATATAGTCATACACGGGTCGGGCCGGGCCGGGTCGGGTTGGGTCGGGGCGAGTCGGATTTCGGACCGAGTCGGGCCGAACTGGGAGGTATCCGAACTCGGCTTGAACTCACTTTCGGGCCTAAAAAATTGGCCCGTCCTGACCCAAACTCAGTTTCGGGTCGGGCCGAGTCGAGCTTTTTCGGGCCGGGTCGAGCGAGCTAACCGGGCTAGCCCGGTTTGTGTACACCCCTAGCTAGCATACCCACACGACAGGCCATTACATAAATATACTTGAAGGTAAACTTTTTTGGGCCCACCGTGAATGCATGTGGTTTATCCACACCATCCATTCATTTTTCCAGATCATTTTAGGGGTTCAACCCAAAATTGATGCATATACAAAGTTCTAGTGGGCCATACCACAGGAAAAAGAGGAAGTATTGATTTCCAATGTTGAAAACTTTCTAAGGCCTCAGGTGATGTTTATTTGTCATCTAACCTATTCATAAGATCAGATAGACATGGATGAAGGGAAAACACAAATATCAGCTTGATCTAAAACTTCAGTTGCCCCCGAGAATTTTTCAACTGTAGATGTTCAATTCACACTGTTTCCAGGGTGTGGTTCAATTAGGTTTGGATATGATCCATTTTTGGATAAAGCACTAAAATTATGTGGTAAAAGAGATGGACGGAGAGGATACAATGCATGAATGACAATGGGGCCCACAGAGTTTACTCAGTACCCAATCCGCTTCCATCCAAGAGTATTACAAGTCATGTGCAAAAGCTTGTAATTCTCCTCAAATTGATTTATATTGCAGTAAGGATGGAGCTAAAAGGATTAGGGAATGATCACAAACGTTCCTTCAAGCTGTGTGGGGACCAATGTGATGTTCGAGGACTATCCAATCTGTCCATTAGATGTGACCCTCCATGTTAAGCCTGAAACACAAAATCCAGCCATGATCCATAACTTAGATGGGCCACACCAAAGGGTACAATGAGGACATCGGGGAGGGAGCCCTAAAATCAGGTGTGCTGCACCCGTGTGTGTGTATATATGTTTTAGGTATAACCGTAAATACGAAGTATGCGGATCCTTACTCTTGCTCCGGTGGTAGACACGACTCCCAGGAGTTTTCAAGTATCCATAGGTGTTGGAATCCACTGGCGCGTATATATATAAAAAAAAGTACGCAATGGAGAAAATGAAGAAATATTAATAAAATCAGATTTGTAGGTTCAAAACTGAAATAAGATAGTCAAGATCTTGAGATTCCAGCAAAGGTAACAGAAGGAATATAACAAATTATTTTGAGGATATAATGAACTCATATATACGAATTTCGGCATGAAATTTTGTACATTTTAAGGGGTAAAAAGATCTCTAGTTTTGATACTTATCATATGCTTCTTAAAATGTTTATAATAAAAAAAATGAAACAAGAGGACATATTTAAGAGCACTGGACTATAGATGGCTTTGATTATATATTCTCTAGACTACGATGTCCACATTATATAGAAATTGAAGGTACATGGTGTGCTGCCGGGAGAGACACTCATGTGCCTCCACAATACATCTACACCCATTCACAACAACAAGCATTGCCATTAAAAAAAAATATTAACCTCTATTTTATAATATCTCTCTCTCTCTCTCTCGACAGAGACAATTATCCAACGTTATAGAATTATTACCACATTTAACCTAAGTCCCAATAATCATATTTGTTGTCACGTAAGCGACATATGGCATGCCACATGTATAAACATGTCACAAGTGTCTCTCTCAATTAATACTATGGTTAAATCCTTAGGTGTCTAGGGGTTAAACCTTAGATTGGACCCTGGTTCACACCTAATTGTACCATGACTTAGGTGGGTTCGAACCACGTCCTCTGGCTAGACCATTGTAATATCATAGATTTTCAATGTTTTGGATTTTCAAAAATCAATGTAATTAACTTATATTATCACTTACTGACCATTAACACTCAGTTAGTTTATACACGGGTGATACCTGTAACAGCCTACGCCCACACTGTATGATATTGTTCGCTCTAGGCACAACCCGTACGGTTTTGTTCTCGGGATCGCCCCCAAAAGGCCTCATATAGTATAGGGTGACAACTCCACATATAACCATCACAACTTCAGACGACACTTTTGATGTGGGACAAAGTTTCATATTCACTTGTGTGCACAGTAGCCTGCCAGCCACCTTGGGGCCCGCCCACGTGTGACCACAGTGATGGGGCATCACAATATTCCCCAATGAAGGCAGAGCCATCCTCGACTCTGATACTATTTGTAACAACCCATTCCCACATTGTATGATATTGTCCGCTCTGGGCACAACCCGCACGATTTTGTTCTCGGGGTCGCCTCCAAAAGGCCTCATATAGTATAAGGTGACAACTCTACATATAACCACCATAACTTCAGACGACACTTCCGATGTGGGATAAAGTTTCACATTCACTGTGTGCACAGTAGCCTGCCAACCACACAATAGCTTGCCAGCCACCTTGGGGCCCGCCCACATGTGTGCCGCCCACATGTGACTATAGTGACGGAGCGTCACAGTACTAGTAAAAAATCGCACAAGTCCGATTAATCAACCGTATGAAGCCAACAAATCTACCCGATCACTTAAACACCGAATTTATCCACATGATTTACTCACATAGAGCATAAATCTAACCAACCTAATACTGATTAATCAAGACAATCGTAACTAAATTAAAAGATCTACTCGAAGCTGAGTTAGATAAGGCCCGGATCTTGACTAATGGACCAAATCAACCCCGTCACTCTTTTAGTCTAAAAACGACGGTTTAGAGTAATCATGACCAAATCTCCACTTTCACTAGTTATAAATAGGATACCCTATGAACGTAGTTAATCCAAACCCTAATCATTGCCCACAAAAAATCTTAATACCTAATTCATTCCATAAATGCCCCGATTTTTCGAACAAACTCTATATCGCTCGTTAGTGGGCCACTAGTTCCAAAACTATAAAATAACGTCTATTTTACTGGGCTCGACGTCCATCGCGGGAATCGGACCTTGGTAGTGTCCAAAACTGTTCAACTTGAGCCGAATGATGAGTGCATGAGAAGTGCAAATACCCTAAAGGAATAAGCTAAAACTTAAGTGAATTGGGTCGTCCACTCTTATGCAAAGTTGAGAATTTCGGACCGTCGGTTTATGACCAAACTTCACACGTAGAATAAGGATATTTTCATACCTATATTCGTATAGTCGCGGCCCTAATCGACCATCGGTGACCGTTGAACAAACTTCTAATCACATCTAGCGATCGACGCATCCAAATGACGGGCCGATCATGTCCATACGTAGATCATCATTAGGGCTAACTATCCTACAGTGTATATCGACATGTACACCCCATAATGGGCCCTAGGAGTTAGAAAGACCCTCTCATAGGGCTAGTATAGTAAAAACCTAGCCCTTGGGGCCATTTACACCAAATTTGGCACTATATAAGGGCTTCATTTGGGCACCCCCTCCTCCCATACGAATTTCAACAAGAGAAAAGGGAAGAAAGGAAGAAGAGAAAGAAGAGAAAGAGGAGAAAGAGAGAGGGAGAGTTTGGAAGCATGGGGTTTGTGCACCTTCACCCTCTCATCTCTTTTATAACAACATTGTCCTTCATTGACGTCGATTCGGTGACGATTGAAGGAAAGTATTGAGTTATGTTTGTAGGTTTAGGTCTTGTGTTTAATTCCTTCTAATTCTTATAAGTTTGTATGCTTACTTATGTTCTCGACAACTTTTCCCCAATGCCCAAACCTTATGAACTCCGTGAAATAGGGCAAAACGTCATAAAGTGCGGACCATTATCCCTAGGTAGCCTAGTACCAATTTTAGGATAAATTTAATGATTTTGAATGCTAGAGTGATGTGCATGAGTGATTTGGAGAAAAAACCTAGATAGAAACCTACATATTAGGTCCACCAACATCCATATAACGATAAATTGCTATTTGTTTGGTTTTAACATGTTTGAGCATGAAATTGGTGTTGCATGATCATTTCATATTTGATTTTTGCATGATTTTTCCCTATAACATGTATGATTGTATTATTTCTTGTTGTTTTCTTGTACTATGAGTGGTATGTTGTCCTTTGTCTCTTAGGTAATTCAGCACCACATGTACACACGTTTGACTTATGCTATTGAGAATAGTTGCATTTATTTTGATATCCTGAAATTTTATGCTCGATGTATTGTATGCATGATTCCACCTGTACTAGAAGGTGATCTCGTAATTGCTAGATGTGTTATTAAATACAATCCACTTTTTGGGTCGGTCAAGGAACCAGGATTGGCGAAGGTGGTTTCCGTTGGTAGGACTATCCTGTGACTAGACTGACGGATTTGGGCAGATGCGAATGGGCGACAGTAGTCGGACTACGTGGGTTGCTTGCACCCGATGTCATCCGTTATGTGCTCGCCTGAACTTGGATGGTCTAGTCCACTTACTGACTAACCATGTTTGTTAACCATGCCTAATCATGCCTGTATGGAACCTGGAACACCCCTCGCCCACTGAAGCTAACTAACAACTGCTAGAAATTGATCCACTATCTCGAGAGTCGGACATGGTGGAATGAGACACTGTGTCCGGGCTGTCGGCCTACGGTGGGGCGACGGGCCTCCCAGTAGTGACCGCGAGCGATCCCGCTTTCCAGCACTTCCCACGTACTTACAATTTGGGGTGGGGACTCCGATGGGATCAAGGATCGCGGGGTCTTGGCCTCGCACGTTGAGGGGTCTTGGCCTCGCAAATGGATGAGGGCATTGATATCGTAGGGATGTACCAGTTTTTTCAACCTGCTGGATAAACGAAATTAACTAAATACTCGGCTAACATTACCCATGTATCGCATTAACTAGGATTTGACGACTCAGCAGTTGAGGTCGCAATGAGGAGTGTTGGTCATGCGCGACCGTGAGACGAAGTCGCTCGAGGGAGTATCGTGGGTGAGGTCATGCATCATACCATAATTCAAATATATGCATTTAACAAGATTAGTTAGAGATGTGTGAATTTATGCTTTTCATTAAATTCATCATGGAATTGTTATTTGATGTAACTTATGGCTAATGACACCCATTAAGTTAGCTACTGACTTCCATTCTGGGACGGTGTTTTAAAACACCAACTAAATACGTCATTAGATGCAGGTGAGTTGGAGCTCGACGAGCTGAGCGGGGTGAGCATGGATGAGGTAGAGGAGCTTCCCTACTTCTAGACTGTCGGCAGATTCTTCTAGTCTGAGTTCGGGCTACCGCGGGGTATGGGCCAGGGCTCTAGTCACTTTGTGTCATGTGTGGGTGGGACTAGTTCCCTATTTAGATGATTTTGGATATTTTTATATTTAATGGCACTTGATACTGCTTTATGACTTACTAATGCTTCATGCCCTGCTAAACTCTCTATTGTTTATGAGATCATCCAAATGTAATTAAAATCTGAAGCCCATTAGGGCACCCTTGGCACTTGGGAATTCGGGAGCCGAGTTCCTATACGGCCCCTAAAAACCTGGGGTGTTACAACAATGGTTCACTCCTAATTGCACCATGGCTTAGATAGGTCAGAACAACGTGTCAAAAATGTTAAGTTCTTTTCACTCCTTGCGACAATGCACATGATTAAAGTGTAAAATGCACTTAATAAAGCACAAAAAATGCCCAAACAGCCCTACAACCCACGTCGCACGCGATTTAAACCTTAGTTTCATTAGTAAAAACCCATCCTCTTATTACTAATATAATATTTATTTATTAAGAAAGATTCTAAATATAGTAAATATATCTACTTAAAAAAATAAACTTTTAATTTTGAAATTCATTTATTTTTATTATCAACACACAACAACTAGATAGGTCTATGGACAAGTAAATAGTTCCTATGATGTGTCTTACTGAAGCATTTTTATTAAAATTAGTCTTCGAATGCACAATAAACATGAGGAGCACCAGATGGGCATTTTGGAATCCATACAGACATCACATATGATGTTTGTGTTGAAGGAGAAGCGGTCAAGGGATTGCAACAGATGCATCATTTATTGGGGTTGTAGCTCGTACTTATCTCTCCACGTAACTCGTAGCTCATCCTTATCTCTCCTTTATTAGAATTTCTTTTCTTAGTTTATTTCCTTCTTAGATAAGCGTTGTATTGTCTTTTTTGCTTGTTATAAATTTAGTATAAATAATATAGAAATTGAGGCATTACTCAATTCTCTTTTTTCTCTCCTTATTCGAAGTATCAACATGGTATCAAAGCAATTTCGATCCCTTCTCATCCTTATCTCTCCATGTAGCTCGTTCTTATCTCTCCACGTAGCTCGTAGCTCGTCCTTATCTATCTACGTAGCTCGTTCTTATCTTTCCTTTATTAGAATTTCTTTTCTTAGTTTATTTCCTTCTTAGATAAGGGTTGTATTGTCTTTTTGCTTGTTATAATTTTAGTATAAATAATATAAAGATTAAGGGCATTACTCGATTCTCTTTTTTCTCTCCTCATTCGAAGTATCAACAGTTTGTGCCCATTCCTATGAGCAGTTTAGTGTTTGATAACCTCAAGAAAAGCTCTAAATCCTATGCATACAAATATGAATAGTTTCCTGATTTGCTAATCCATTCAAGTGGGGCTTTTAGTCAAGCGATTCAGATTGTTTGTCTGCATCCACCATGAATTGGGATGTCTCAATGGCTGGCAATGAATATATATTTATCTTATTACCAAATGAATCCAACATAAGAAAAACAGATACGAATATAGAATTTGTAGACATTCAACCGTTGTACCCGAACAAATAAGTTGAGAGTTGAACTCTTAGAAAACTTCCCCATCCAACCAATAATCCAAGTTCACAATAAAGCCCATGGTTCCACAAAACCAATAAACTTCACAGAAAAATTCGGAGGGCAAACACAATAGAGTATCAGAGACTATGGCAAGCTGCTATGATCAAATGAATAAAAAGCCCACTTAGACGACATTAATATTGCTGCTCAAACCCATTTCAGTAGTTTTAACATAGAAGATCACCTGGTTAAAAGATCCCAGGATCTCTCTTGAGATCTCTTGAACAACAATAAAGAAAGATTCTTTAAGCGAGAATATTATCGCCTAAGGCTAAAACGACCATTTTACCTCCTAGGAGGGGTGAAATTACTTATTTTACCACCTATTAAAGTAATACCACGATGCAAAGTGTGTCTATGCAAATCAGATCAGTCCACATAGCGTGTTTGCCCCTCAATTTTTTAATAGTTTTAACAAAATCAAGCCAATCTCTATAAATAGAGGCTCACCCATTTCATTTCAAGGAGAACAATAAGCCATTTTCTCTACCCAAAGGAATGAGAGTAGAGTGAGATGAGAGCTAGAGTTAGAGTATAGAAAAGAGTGAAAGTGTGCCCCATTCATCTAAGCCATTTAACCTAGTCTATACAAACATCTAAGTGTTGTCTCTATAGTTTAAAATTGACAGAGTAGGGTCAAGATCTAAGAGCTACAATAATCTTCTCTTTGAAAAAGTGTCTTACCTCTACTCCTCCCACATCTCCATGTGCATGGGTGGCCATCCGACCATTTATTTTATTTCCTATTTTTGTATTTGCACATCATGCATCCATCTTATATACTCACTGCTTATAGTTTAAATAACTTTTAATTGTATGCTCTACATTTTATTGGACTCTTAGATCTTGGTGTATTAGGATTAAAGTGTTGTTTGAACATTCTTATTCTCTTATTTACATATAAGTGCATTTTATTTGTCATTTTCTCATTTACAACTACAATCTCCTTGAATGCAACCAAGATGAACATTGCGACCTCCTTAGAGTAAGTTTGGATTAAGTAGTGGTTTACTAATCAATTTATGAGTTGTTAGCAACCAGTTAGTTAGTCATTATAAGGTCATTCAAAACCTCAAAATTTTCAAAAATAAAAAATCTTGTAAAGTAGAAACTGCATGCAAGTATGGGCGGAGAAGGATGCCTAACCTCAAATTAGGGAGCATATTAGCCGTTACCTGGGTAACAATTTACTAGGTGTTACCCTAATCTGAATGACAACTTAAGGTAACATCCACTAAGTTGTTACCTGGGTAACAACTAATCCGCTCCCGTAGCATTTGTAGACTTGTAATGTTTGTAAAGTTGTAGCATTTGTAGATTTGTGGCATTTGTAGACTTGCAAATACCACAAGTCATCTTGAAAGAGTTTTTCTTTCTGATGTTGTGACTATTGTCATGATTGTGTAAGTTTGTTTTCCATGTGATTGCTCTCTGATTTAATATTCAGTCTATCTATGAAATGTAATTCATATCTCTTCTTTGATTGTGTTAATGTAGTTTCGAGATTGAGGTCTTGGTATCGATTCCCTAGTGGGGGTGGCTAATAGTGGTAGACTGAGTGAAAGATACCTCGTTTCAACACTGAGGTCTTGGTATCGATTCCCTAGTGGGGGTGGCTAACACTGAAGCGTGAACTGACAGTGGGTGTACTAACAAACTAACTAAAAAAAAAAATTGTAGTTTTGAGCCAGATATTATTAAGGCACTGTTCATTTCATGGGTTTCACATTTTCATGTGTGCAAGATACTATATTTAGTTCATTCGGTGTATCCGTATGTACGTACCAGTGTTTCAAATAGCGCCCGTAGTGTAGCTGTAGCGTACGCTACGTAGCGTAGCGTCTCAAATAGCGTAAATCCCCTGTAGCGTACGCTACAGGGGTCGTAGCGTACGCTACAGCTACGTAGCGTGTAGCGTCCGTAGCGTAAGCTACAATGTATTTTTTTACTATTTTATTTTTTTTACTATTTTTTTCACGTTTTCTTTGTTTCTAATGTTGAGGAATGTGACACTTGTATTGTACTTGATACTTTTAACCTATGAGATTTTTATTTCTTTTCATAATTGTGACTAGTGGTTTCAATTAGACATTATTAATTAAAGTGGTTTGCTCAGAAAGTTGTTGATGTTATAATTATTTGATTTAGCTTATATATGTAGATTGGCTTTTGATAAATGATAACTAATAACTTTTTTGAACATGCTTATAATTGATAAAATGAATCATCTTTTAGGCATTTTTATATTTTTTCTCTTTTTTTTTTCACTATTTATTATATTTGTCCTATTTTTAAATTTAAAAATAGAAGTATCGTGTAGCTTACACTACACGCTACGTATTTACGCTACACGCTATAGAGGGCTGGGCGCTACGCATCATGCTACCGCTATTTAAAACACTGGTACGTACAGTGTGCAAGGTACTATGTTTAGTTCATGGTTTTCACAATTTCAGGAAAGGATGAAGAAGAGAAGACTAACGGTTGGGTCAATAATAGATGCACTTACTAACGTGGTTTGCCAATAACTCAACAGCCCTGAGGTGGTTTGTGTAAAGAGAGAAAAGGAAAGATGAACTGCAGAGATATGATCTTCATGATAAATATGTAGGCAGCTATACTTGTAGTTCATCTTTTTTCCCCAGACGGCAACACTAAACTCTTTTCAAGTGTCAAACCCTCTCCAGACTTGTAAATTGTAATATTAATGGGAACTTGTGCAGCCTTATACCTCTATCCTACGAGCTCAAATAGTGTTGGGGATTTGTCCTGATGGAATTCCAGACGCCCCTCTGGGGTTTTGGACTGCTGATTTAGGTCGATAGCCAAAAACTCTGGAGGCGTGTTTGGAAAATTTACGTCGTTGAGCTCATAAGGGAAAAACGCAACCGGATAACTATTTACACTCAAAAGTAGTTTTGTGCAACCGTCTAAGGAACAGAGATGAACTACATGTAGAGTCCGAAAAAAAAATAAAAATCAAACCACGACATTGTTCTTCTAATTGATTGTTATATGTTAACTGATTTAGATAGGGCTGTCAACGGGTCGGACCTGGGGTTAGTCTCTGCCCAAACCTGGCCCATTGATAACCCTAGATTTAGACATATGAACTGTTTACTTGATTAGATTCATGTGTATGGATGGGATGGATGAATAGGATGGGATGGTTGGGTTGATGGTTAGTCGTATGGTTGGATGGATGGTTGTATGGTTGGATGGATTGTTGTATGGGGCAGTTGGATGGATGGGATGGTTGGATGGATTGATTGTCGTATGGGTTGGCATGGATTGTTGCATGATTGTATGGTTAGATGAATTGTTGTATGGTTGTACAGTTGGATGAATGCGATCCAAAGCCCTCATGGGTTTTGGATCTGCTTGATTTTTAGAATCCTATCCTATTATGGTCCTGCAAAACCAAATGGACAGATTGGTGACCCCTAAGGGGTTGTTTTGGATATGCCCACCTTGATGTATGTAGAATACTCACAATGTCCATCTATGTGGACAGATATTTTAGAGCATGAGCCCAAAGTGAAGAAGATCCAACTTTTAGGTTGGACCATATCATGGGAAGCAGTGGTGATTGACCATTAAAAACTTATTGTGGCCACGAAAGTTTTGGATCAAGTTGATATTTGTTTTTTTCCTTTCATCTAAGTTTGGTGAACTGTTTACAATTGTATGGATCAGCCTGATTTTTAAATTGTTGTCCTGTTATGGGTTTTGGTTCTACTGGTTTTTAGATCCCTGTCCTATTATGGTCTTGCCAAAACAAATGAACATATTAATTGGTGACCCCTAAGGGGTTTGTTTTGGATCTACGCACCTTGATGTATGTAAAATACTCACATTGTCCATCTATTTAGACAGATCATTTTAGAGCATGAGCCTAAAATGAAGAAGATCAAAATCTCAGGTGGGCCCCTATCATGGGAAGTAGTGGTGATTGACTATTAAAAACTTATCGTGGCCACAAAAGTTTTGGATCAAGCTGATATTTGTTTCTTTCCCTTCATCTAAGTTTGTTTGAACTGTTTAAAACTGGATGGATCGGTCTGATTTTGTTAACCTCTCTCTCTCTCATTAACTCTCTCAAGAATATCATTGTCTACTTTTTATTAAACTTCATCATGCTTAGGTTTATTTGTAAAATGATGTTATTGGTTATAGGAAATGTTAGGACAATAGGCCGATGATTAGAAATTAAAGGGCTAAAGAATGAATGAGGTGATGAGGTTTAAAAATCTGTAGCTATAACTTTGATGGAGATAAATGAAGCTGCATACTTTGATGGAGATTGAATGAATACAATCCCATTGGGCGGTATGCCATACCAAAGCTATGTAATTCTAAAGAGGCAAGGAAGGTGACTTGTAGTATTTGTAGACTTGTAGCATTTGTAAACTTGTAAATTGTGAACTTTAATGGGTTGTCTAATTGGTATTAACTTCTAAGTTGAGATGCATGCAATCACATGATATTGTGAGAACGAAAGGCAATTGATCTGAATTACAACTATTTGCATGCATTTCAAATTGATTAAGCATGTAGATTTTCTTTGGTAATGGTGAGATAAGGGAAGCCTTATATCTTACGTAGTTAGGAGTGTACATCGAGTCGAACCGACCTCAGCTCAAACTTGGCTCGGCTCGGTCCTCGAGCTTGACTGGCCAGCTCGGCTCGGTTTGGTCAGCAGCTCGGGCCAACTCTAGCCGAGTTCGAGCCAAGATCAAGCCGAGTTCACCATTGAGGCATTTTCACAAACACCTGGACTGCACCTCCAAAATCTCTCTGTATTTGAGATAGCAGCAATGGTTTTACAGGTATTTTATCAAACACCTTCTAAGCAACATAAAAATCAAGAAAAAATGGGTGTTGGTTTCATATACATACCTTCCTTGCCACCAGCCACACTTCTTTGAGTCATTTCATCAAACACTTGATGAGCAACATCAATATCAAAGTAACCGAGTAACCAAACTGGTTTGATCTGAGTTCAATTCAAGCTGGGTTCGATCCGAGTCAAGTCGAACTGGGCCAGCTCGAACTCATTTTCGAGCTCAAAAAATCAGCTTGACTCGGCTCGAACTCGACTTCGAACAGAGTCAATTCAAGCTTTTTCGAGTCAAGTCGAGCGAGCTAACCTAGCTAGCTCGGTTCGCGTACACCGTGATATGTAGTACAGATTTCATCTATCATTCACGCTAAGGTGCCATTTGGTAAACTAAAAAATAAGGTCTGAAAGTTAAATTACCGGCTGAAATATTAAACTGTTGAATTTAAATACTTCTAAGTACTGAATAATTTGTTTGGTAATTTGTCTAAAAAAAGTTATATATGATATATGAAAATAAATACTTTTTTCATAAAAACCTATTTGATAAAAACAACCATAAATATATGAAAACTGATAATTTGTCGTATTTGCTCCTATTGTCTTAATTTCTATCTTTTTAAAGAATATGAGACAACATATTATTGACTTGCCACCAAATTTGACACACCTATAACCCAATCCACATACATATCTATAACATGACCCTAAATTAATGGACCATATGCTATACTCTTCTTGAAAGAATATTCATGTGCCAAGGGCTGTGTGGGGACTATAGAGATGTCCGTGACAAACCACTCTGTCCATCTGCTTTGCAATTATATAATAAGACAAGAGTTTAAAAATCAGGCAAATCCAAAACTCATGTGATCCATACCACACAAAATAGTGGGGACTGAACGCCTGCGGTGATGGAAGTTTTGCATTAGGATGATATTTGTGCCTAGTGTTTATCAGAGTGTTAATAACCCTATGAACGGTTTGGATGGTACACAAACATCATGATTGAGTACACGAGTAAGGTGGTCCAATGTGTGAGGGATTTGAAGCAGAAGACATCAGATAATTTAATAAACTTTCAGGTTAGATGGTTTCCCTTCATCCAAGTATTTGTGACTTTATGAATAGCTTGGATGATAAATAAACATCACGGTGGGCCCTATGAAGGTTTCAACCGTGTGAGTCATTGTCACCACAACTTTCTATGATGTGGTCCGCTCAGGCTTTCAATCTTCCTCCTTTTTCAGCTCATACCATCTTTTAAAATGGATGGACGGCTTGAATAAAACACATATATTACAGTGGGCCCCACAGATCCCTGGTAGGACCGTCCATCTTTAGCTCGTGGGGGTAGTTACCCTGACGGTTCGCTGGAAGCGGAAGCAGATTGTTTGGACGGTGCTCTATGTACCCTCATCTTGGTGTATGTGTTTGATCCACACCGTCTATTCATTTTTTAAGATTATATTTAAGGCATGAGCCCAAAAGAGAGGCAGATCCAAATCTCATGTGGAACATACCACAAGAAAAAGTGGTGGTAGAACGCTTACCGTTAAAAACATCCCGTCGTATGCAACAGTTTTGGATGAAGCTGGTAGTTATGTTTTCCCTCCATCCAGGTACGTGTGACCTAATCAATAGATTGGATGGAGAATAAACATTACAGTGAGCCTTAGAGAGTTTTTAATGGTCGGCGTTCAACCAACACTGTTTTCATGTGGTGTGGTCCACCTGAGATTTGAATCTGCCTCTTTTTATTTTTTTTTTTTATTATTGACAGTCTCGAATACTTATCGAAAATGGATGGACGGTACGGATAAAACACGTATATCATGGTGTGTCCCACATAGCACCCTCCAGGGAATCGGATTGCGTACTGAGTTACTCAGTACGCTCTTATCGTACTGAGTAAACTCAGTTGGGCCCACCGTTTATCCACACCGTCCATACGCATTTTCAGCTCATTTAAGGGGTCGAGCCCAAAGTTGAAGCATATCCAACTCTCAAGTGGATCATGAGACAGGAAACAGTGGGAATAATGATTTCCACCGTTGAAACCTTCCTAGGCCCTACAGTGATGTCTATTTGTCATCCCAGCTGTTAATAATATCACAAAGACATGGATGAAGGGAAAAAAACAAATATAATCTTAATACAAAAATTCTGTGACACTCAAGAATTTTGCAACGGTACAAGTTCAATTCACACTGTTTCAGGTGGTGTGGTGCATTTGAGCTTTGGATATCTTTCAATTTTGGACCCATGTCATAAAATTATCTAATAAAATAGATGGATGGAGTGGATAAAATACATAGATCATGGTGAACCCCACAGAGTTTACTCAGTACGCCAAGCGTACTGAGCTACTAAGTACGCAATCCGCTTCCCTCCAGGGAATCGGATTGCGTACTGAGTTACTCAGTACGCTCTTATCGTACTGAGTAAACTCAGTTGGGCCCACCGTAAAAATAAGTGGTTTATCCACACTGTCCATACGCTTTTTCAGCTCATTTAAGGAGTCGAGCCCAAAGTTGAAGCATATCCAACTCTCAAGTGGATCATGAGACAGGAAACAGTGGGAATAATGATTTCCACCGTTGAAACCTTCCTAGGCCCTACAGTGATGTCTATTTGTCATCCCAGCTGTTAATAATATCACAAAGACATGGATGAAGGGAAAAAAACAAATATAATCTTAATACAAAAATTCTGTGACACTTAAGAATTTTGCAACGGTACAAGTTCAATTCACACTGTTTCATGTGGTGTGGCGCATTTGAGCTTTGGATATCTTTCAATTTTGGACCCATGTCATAAAATTATCTAATAAAATAGATGGATGGAGTGGATAAAATACATAGATCATGGTGAACCCCACAGAGTTTACTCAGTACGCCAAGCGTACTGAGCTACTAAGTACGCAATCCGCTTCCCACCCTCCAGTAGCCACCTGGCTAAGGACAGTACGTATCAGTAGGCAATCTACATCCGGATCGGTGTGTCACACACCACTGACTCCAACAACACCAGGAAGCGGATTGGCTAGTGTACCACTAGGGGTGTACACGGGTCGGGCCGAGTCGAATTGGGCTCAACCCGGCCAAGCCCGTTCAGTAGCCGCACCAGGTTGGAACCCGGCTTGGCCCGATCACCGGGCCAACATCTCCAGCTCGAACCCGGCCCAGCAGCAATCGGGCGAGTTCGGGCCGAGTTCGGGCCAGTTTCGAACCTTTGAGTTAAAGCCTATTGTCTAAAGACTTGATGACCTATGGTCTAATTGAAGTTATGGCCTTTGATAGAGTGGAGTGGCAAGAAAGGATTCATGTGGCCGAACGCAAGTCGTTGGCATAAGGTTTAGATGATTATGAGTTCAGCCCATTGACTACTTGTTTAGGAGAGTTTGGTCTGAATTTTGAAATGGTCTGAATTTTGGGGTTCCATTTTCTTGATGGGTACATCTTCTAATAGATTGGATGGTAGATACAAAACATGGTGGTCCCCACTTGCAATCAGAAAGGTTTTAGTGATGGTCCTCCCCATCCCAAATGCTCCTATGTTTGGCCCATCAAATTTTAGATTCACAAAAAAATAAAAATAAAAATAAAAATCTTAATTTCTAGTTGGGACTGTTATCTGTAGGATGAAGAATGCTAATACATAGGTTGCACCATAGAAGTGCTAGGCAGTTCCCCCTCCAAATGATACACATTGCAAAACGTGTAGTGAATGAGAGTGTTGATCTGGTGGGCCTACATCTGTACATGCCATATCACAAAAATGGAGATCAGACCATGTTAGCCATCCAATCAGTGGCCTGCAAAGGAATGGTCAGAGCAACAATCCACCTTCAACCAATAAAACTAAACAATTTGTTGGCCTATAGACATCTAAGTGGTGGCCCACCTCATCAACGGTCCTTATCATGATTCATGACTCATGATTGCCACATTTACTGTGAGGAGGGAGCTGCATAGAATTTCCATGATGCAAGCTGCATTGCATAAAACATTTCTCATGCTGGATTTCTATGTGCACCATGTCATGGAATTGTGTAAGAGAAAACTATGTGCATACAGTTAATACCATGCCATCTCATGGATTTGTTCTTTTAATAGATGAAAATCAAATAAATGGTCATGATTTTGTCAAATCTATTGTGAGAAGGGATTTGCATAGATCTCTGAGGACGAGATCTGCATGTTAGCATTTGTGATGACCTCTGGATAATCTCTATGGCAGATAAATAAAGAGATTTAAGAAAAAAGGGAAAAAGATAAATCATTCATTAATTGGGCTTCACCTTGGATTGGTACTCTGGTGGTTGTACGGACGGACGAGCAGAGAGAGGCAGAAGGCCTCTAGTAGTTGCACGGACGGACGAGCAGAGAGAGGTGGACGACCTCTGGTGGTTGCACGGACGGACGAGCAGAGAGAGGCGGACGACCTCTAGTGGTTGCACGGACGGACGGGCAGAGAGAGGCAGACGGCCTCTGGTGGTTGCACAGACGGACGAGAAGAGAGAGGTGGATGACCTCTGCTAGTCGGACAAGAGAGAGAGGGCCGCTGGTCGGATGAAAGAGAGAGACAGATTAGAGAGGTGGAGAGCCGAGGTGGAGAGCCGAGAGAGAGAGAGAGAGAGAGAGAGAGAGAGAGAGAGAGAGAGAGAGAGAGAGATTTGGTGGGGTGGGCAGGGAGCAGGGGAGGAGAGGGTTTAGTGGGGATGGTGGGGTCGAGCGTTTTCAGCAAAAGGGGAAAGTGGAAAGAGATAGGGTTTTTTTTTAACAGGTATATATACCTAAAGACGGGTCGAGCCGGGTCGGGTCGAGTCGGGTTTCAGACCGAGTCGCGCCGAACTGGGGCATATCCGAACTCGGCTTAAACTCAGTTTCGGGCTGAGAAAATTGGCCCGTCCTGACCCGAACTCAGTTCTGGGTCAGGCCGAGTGGAGATTTTTCGGGTCGAGTCGAGCGAGCTAACCGGGCTAGCCCAGTTTGTGTACACCCCTATGTACCACACAGCAGCTATATAGTTGGCTAATGTATTGATGTCAGCAAGTTCTGTGGGTTCAATCATAAGGTATGTGTTATATCCAAACTGTCCATCCATTTGGAGAGCTTGTTGTAAGACTTGAGAAGAAAAAGAAAGACAGATATAAAGATAAAGTGGACCACACTGAAAAAAAGCAATGGGGGATTGAACTTCTACCATTGAAACCCTTCTGGGTCACAGAAGTTTCAGATCAATAATATGTTTTTTTTTTTTTTCCTTTCAATACAGGTATTTTTGACCTTATGAACAAATTGGATGGAAAATAAACGTTATGGTGGGCCCTACGAATTTTTTAACGGTGAAAATCATTATCCCGCTGCTATTTTTGGTATGGTCCATTTGAGATTTTGATAGATTCATTTTTTGGATCATGATCTAAAATGATCTAAAAAAATTGATGAACGGTGTGGATATAATAAACACATCATTGTGGGGCTCATGTAACTTTGATCTCCTTTGAACCGTTCGTAGAACTCGGAGCTCAAAGAGCATCGGCGCTCATCTTCTCACGACACGTATCTACACCAGCTATATAGCTGGTGTGTCGCCAGCCAATCCGCTTCCACAACACCAAGTTTTGTGGGTCTTACCATGATGTGTGTTATGTCCAAACCTTCCATCCATTTGGTGAGATCATTTTAGTGCCAAAGCTATAAAATGAGGCAGATCCAAAGCTCAAGTGGACCACACCACATAAATCAATGGGATTGGACGTCTATCTTTTACAACTTCTCCTAGGGTATAGAAGTTTTCGATCAAGCTAGTATTTTTGTTTTCCCTTTGTCCAGATCGGTGTGACCTTATGAATGGTATGAATGTCAAATAATCATCATGGTGGGCCTATCGAAACTTCGCCTCCAAATCAAACCAAAATTAAATAAAAAAGAGATTTTAAAAGCCAAATTAAAGAAAGAAGAGATTTTAAAAGGATTTGGCTTGCGGATTTTATTTTTTATTTTATTTTTAAGTTTTTCGGAAAATTTTAAAGGGCAACTTTGTTATTTTAAAAAGTTGGCAGGGATATTTTCGTCAAAATTTGTTAAAAATTTAACTGAAATGACTTATCACATTCGGCAATAAGTTTTAAGTAAAGTTGTGGTGGCTGAAAAATATCCACAAATTTTAAGTGATATTTACAATTAAGTACTTAAATTTTTTGAGTTACCAAATGGTATGAAATACCAAATTCACCAAAAATATCATTATTCAGTGATAAGTTCAAATTTTAAGTTTTACCAAACACACCCTAAGCTTATATCTAGCAAACAAGATGATGATGGCAATTGGCAATAACGAATGCGTGTTGAATGATGATATAGGTTCGCCACATTCATTAAGCTTTTGTAAGATATTGTTGGTGTTTGTTTTCCACATGCATTCGCTAGGTGGTTTGTTTCCGTAAGATATCGGCATCTAATATTGCCTTTTTCCTTTGAATCAATTGCATCCATGAGTTTCTCCATAAGTGAATTTGTGTATGAATAGCAAGTTAATTGTGTGTATTTGATTAGCAGGTTTCAAACACATGCATAAACAGCCGGCTAATTTTTTTATTACATAATTTTGTTTTACCGATGGTCTAAATCCGTCAGCTTTATTTTCAAAATTTTCAATTTGACGAGAGTCTAAATTCATTAGTATTTTTTTGTATAACCGCGATGAATGTACAACATCGGGGAGAGTATATTTCAAATATCATTACCGGCGGTTAATTGATTAATAGCGACGATGTCAGACCGTCGAAGTTAAAACCAAGCCATTGGTGAATATATTAATTGCCAACATATGATTTCGGGAGCTACGTCGGAGTGTAGCCATCGAGGTTGCTTAAATTCATCGACAGATAAACATTGTCGATATTTCTAATGAAATGTCAACGACATTTATCCGTCGGTGTATCCTAAGAAATGCCGACGTCGTTTATCTATCGGTGTATCGAAAAAAGCAATGCCAATGCAACTATTCCCTACGAACATCTAACATATTTTAGCTATCGGCGTTTCCTTTTCGCAACGGCTATGTAACGACCTTGATTTTTGAAGAACCTTATGAGAATCAAACTAATCAAATTAATAAATTTATTTTTGTGGTCATTAACAAAATCAAACACTTAACTTAGTAGGTAGCTAGGAGTACTCTCAGTGGAAGGATAAGTTAGAGTATCAACTCTTAACATTGTATGATTTTATTTTTGCCAAATTCCACAAAACCTTGGTTCAACCTTCTAAATCCAGGGCTCTTTCTCTATATAAAGGGGGAAAGCGTAGGAATTTCTACAGAAAACCCTAAACCTAAGAGCAACTGTAACGCCCTGGAAATCGGGGGTCATGTATATACTCAACTCCCGAGTTCCCGGGGTCACTTATGACCAGTTTTCGTTAATTATGTGATTAATCCAATCAATGCGCAGTCTGGAAAATCCTGGAACATGAAGCACAATCACACAAGTCTACTGAAATGAAAGAGACCAAAAGCGAATATATATATATATATACACACACACACACACACACACACACACACACACACATGTCCAAAAGAATAAAAGGGGTCGCACATGGCGTCACCCAACAAGATCCCAAAAGAATAGCGAGTCCAAAAAGAATAGGACTGAGCACACAGCTCAGCGATCCGATCACGCCTCTCCAACTGGCGGAAAACCATCCATCAACTGGAAATATGACAACTCCTCCTCGTCGAGAGTAGCATCGCTATGCTTCACCTGCTCTGCCTCCCCTGCATCTATGAGAGAGTCTGGTTGGTGTTTTAAAACATCGTCCCATAGTGGGAGTGAGTGATCAACTCAGTGTGTACTATTAGTCTTAAGTTATAACAGACATCAATTGTAATATGAACTTAATGAAAGGCAGACAATCATCGATACCTAACAACTCTTATTAAATGTGCATGCATGCAGGATGATATGATGCATGCCCTCACCACAACGCTCCGTCGAGTGACTCCATCTAACGATCGCATATGACCACACTCCCTCAGAGTGACGTCGACACCCTAACTAATGCGATGCAATGCAATTGTGTTAGCCGAGTTATTAGTTAAGTCCATTCATCTAGCAGATTGGGGAATCTGATACACCCCACATATCAATGCCCTAAGCTGGTTGCAAGACCAAGGCCCCATCAACGCATGAGGACGAGACCCCGCGGTCCGTGATCTTGTCGGGTTCCTCATCCCCGACTTCGAGCACATGAGGAGTGTCGAGAGAAAGGGATCGCTCGGGGTCACTACGGGGAGGCACGGTACCCCAGCGTAGGCCGACAGCTCGGACACAGTGTCTCATTCTACCATGCCCGGCTCACGAGACTGTGGACCAGTTGCAATCTAGTTATCAATGGGCTACAATGGTTGTAAGGTGTTACAGGTTCCATACATAGGTGAGCAGACAGGGTTAACAACAAGGTTGGTCAGATAGTAGGCTAGACCGCACGAGTTAGGCGAGCATGAGACGAGCGACCTCGGGCACAAGGGACCCATGTAGTCGAACTATAGCCACCCGAATACTCTCGCCCAAACCGCGGATCTAGCCCTAGCGTAGTCCTACCGATGGACTACCGTCTCTCATCATGTTCCTGACCAACCCAAGAGGGTAAAGGGAATCCATAACATGCCAACTATCAATGCATCATCTAACATAATCAATATCATGTTCTCATGCTTCTCAACATAAAATTCTAAACTTTTACTAACATGTAAAGCTAATAATATCATGAACAAGGTGTGTGTGTGTGGTGTGGGTCGGTGAGGAAGTTAAGCACTTCCTCCATCTCAAGAAATTATGTGCACAAGGGTAATTAATCATACATATTATGAAGCACAACATATGGAAAAATCAACAAGCATGAGCATGTGATCATCCATACACACGATCATGTGAGAGGCAAGAACACATAGTGAGAGAGATAAGCATGCACGTCCATACCATTCCAACAAACATATAAATTCCTAGGGTTTCTCTAGAATCCCAAATATAACACCCAAGCAATCAAAATCATTAAGCTCGTACTAAAATTGGTGCTAGGCCACCTAAGAACAATAGTCTGCACCTATAGATCGTTGGAGATTCGAAAAATGACCTAGGAATGAGGGCTTTTGAGTTGCTCGGCCGAAATCCCTAAAACAACTCTTGCATGTGAGAGATCCAAGCCAATCTCTTCTCAATACATGGATTTCAAGAAGAAAAGGTGAAGGATCTTACCTAAACGACGAACGGACGTTCGTTGTGGTGGTGGTGGAGAGTTTCTCCTTTGAGGAGAGGTAGGGAGTTGAAAGGGTTGATTCCTTTAGGCCCCACCTTGATTTAGGGTCCACCTCGGTTCTTCTTCACCCACACTTTCTCTTATCTTTGCTTCTTTGCTCTCTTTACTCTTTGGTGATTGTGGTAAAAGGGAGAGTTATGAGAGAGCTAGAGATTGGTTGTTGGAGAATGGAGGAAGTTATGAGGGAGAGAGCTTGGTGGTTGGAGAGTGTAAGAAATTATGAGGAAGAGCTTGGTTGTTGAAAAATGGAGAAGTTATAAGGAAGAGAGAGAGGGCTTGTTGTTGGAGAATGGGGGTTATGAGAGAGAGCTAGGGTTTGTTTCCTAGACTTGGGCCCTTTGGCCTCAAGTTTCAACATCTTCCCAAAATAGCCTTATGGGACTCCCTATTGGTGTTGGAGCGACCCTAACACCCCTCTGGCCACCAAATTTTGTGTGTAGGTGTCTCATGGCCTGATGAGAGGTCATACAAAGTTTGAAAACAAACGGATGAACGAGTATGGGGTCTGAGCATACGATTCTGATCTTTAAGTGACCCTGTGGGACTCATATCGGTGATTGGAGCGGTTCTGGTGGCCCTCTGGCCATGAAACTTACAGGATAGGTGATCCATGACCTGATGAAGGGCCATGCAAAATTTAGAAACGATCGGATATGGGGTTTGATTGTACGGGCCCGATTTGCGATCAACGGTCACCGTGCCATATCGGGACCCAGATTTTGTGGGCGAGCGTAGAAAAATACATTAAACCATCACCGTAAATTTGGAAGAAATTCGATGGCTGAAAAGCCTAGTATCTCGGTTTTATTTGCAAGTGCCAGATTCCAATCTGGCATTGGTGGGGTGCATTTGGGAAGTGTCAGATCCTAATTCTGGGTGTCTACTGAGTCCGCAGTCCGCAATGGGCCACAAGCCCAGTGAGATCTATGATTTCCTAAACTTTCAAAATTTTCTGACCCTCCTCGGTCGTTGGGTGGCCCACACGAGCTGTTGTTAAGTATAAACAGGCCCTCTGGCTTGGCGGGCCGCACTTGGTCTGATCATGACCAGACTGGTCTATACTAATGGGCTAAATCTAAGTTAATTAACTCGTGGTACCCCACCACGAGTACTGTGAACGAACGATCCTGCGGCAAATCCTACGTGGACGCCCCAGGACACTGTGTTGGTCGGACGGGACGTTACAACAACCGATATATATAGAGAGAGAAACCATGCGAAAGAGGAGCCTCTGCTAATAAGTTTTTATCAATTTCTCTTTTAGTTTTTCTTAAATCTCTATCTAAAAACCCAAGATCCACCCAATGAACGTGGAAGATTACTCCTACACCCATCGTTTGGATATATGGAGAAAGTTTTGAAGGAAGAAAATGGCTTTTAGCGAAATTCTGTAATTGTGGTAAGATCGGTTTCGATAAATCTAACCGTATCAGTGTAGGAGATTCAAATCAAAGGATCTTAAATCTGAATCATATTAGGACCTCGAATTCTAGAGTGATCCAATTGAGAAATTCCCACAACGATCTACAAATTGTATAGATAACAATAGTTCATGACAAAAAATAGTTTTCAACCATTAGTTATAAATTCCACATGTTTTGGATCCAAACAATCCTTTGGTTACTCCAAATTCGATGATGAGAAAAACCATTGGATGGGTTGGACCCAACCCTGGGATCGATGGAATCCACCTAAACTAAGGAAGAAGAAGAGAAAACCTAAAATTTTCAAAAATCAGTTCATGCAATAAAACCTATCCGACTCAAGTCGATTAATCGAAGTCAGTGTTCGATCGATCAAACGAGTCAATTTTTGTCCAATGATCAAGTTGTAAAATCATGCCAAATTTTGATTGATTGAAGTCCAGGTTCGATCAATCGAGTAGCTCCTCGAGCGATCTCAATCGATTGAGAGTACTGATCGAGAACGACCAAAATTGTCCAACAACTAAATCGAATTTAATCTAACTAGTCTCTCTCAATCGATGGATAGGTTCGATAAATCGAACGTAAAAATTTTTGTCCAAAGAATTAAGACCCTAAAATTTGAATTTCACTGATATATAGTTGATCGATCTCAGAGCTAGCTTGATCGATCGACTACATTGATTGACAATCCCTTTTGGTTTTAAAATTGAATTTAAGGAGTAATGTTTGGTCATCTTGACTTGATCAAAGGTGGACCCCACTTGCAGATTTCCTGTGCCTACCTATGGTGGATGTTTCTCGAGTATAGTTGGTTGATGAATATCCAATCTAAGTAAGTGAACAATCATCCCACTTGGCATGCAGCCCATAACATCTCTACATCCATACTTATACTGCATACACAATTCGGTTTGATTGTGCTAATATATTGTGCTACGTTTGAATCATTCTGGGATCAGTCACTAGCTGACCAACTAACGTTCTGGCTTTAACAACCATACAAAGACGAGTGATGCAAGGCAATTAAATCAGGTATTAGAGAATGAGGCCAGGTTAGCGAATGAGACTCAGTACCAATGGTCATATTTGGCAGAAGATGAACTTGTCGAATTAGATGGATGGTTCTGTTTATGAAATTAGTTTATAGAAATTTATTTATATTATTTCAGTTACCAATTTTAGATTTTGATATTTCATGGTTTATAGTTAATATTTGTGCAAGACGATATTTGATATTTTAATGAAATAAAAGTAACAAATGAGTGGACATAGTTGATTTTGGAGTTTTATTTTGTAGTTGTGAATGTGATGGAATAAGTAACAATAATGGACGTGTAATGATGCATATGTTTGTATGGTTATATGAAGAGAACCTATAATACCTTAAAATGTTTCTCGTAGCAACTTTTTTATGAGTGGATTATGTACACTTGGTGTACGAGTCATGGACCATAACTTGGGTCTGAGGGTGAACACTTTGCATCCAAAATGCAGGGTGTAATAGCTAAAATCCGTCGACATTGGTCAATATTTTGGTAGTGCCTATTTCGGCTAGTGTGGACATTGGATCCATGTGGTTGGTGGGTTAGTTGGGTCGCACTCACGTGTGTGGTTTGAGAAGCGTATGTGATTTGACCATAATGTGGGGTATTGTATTTGATTGAAGTCGCCACTACCCAGTTACTCCGATTCTATAGTCGATTAAACTCTACATAAACATTAAGATGGAGAATCCGAAGATTCTCTATCATAAAAATGACTCATTGATATGTGACCAAAAATTTGGGGTTAAGGACCATGATTATAAAGAGGGAATGTGTTAGGCACACTCTCTGCCCTTATATGTGTATGGTCTCTACTTCACAAAATTAAACAAATTATCGGGAATTAAAGTTAGCTCTTGTATACTAAGGATGTACAAGTGTGTGGAATGTTGAGTTAATGCACGTAGTAATCCGGGTTAGATAAATCTACCTTAATTCACTCACTTGTTGAAGTGAAAATAGCCGGTCAACTAGAGCTTTTGATTGGCAGGATTCGATAGCTCGACAAGCCAATGAGCATACAGTCTTGACAAGATGAAATGCAATGTATGCAATGAAATGTTGATAGATAAGGTAAGCAGGGGGTTGAGAAGAGAATGGATGTTGGTAAATGCTAATATAGGTATAGATGAAACTGATCAGAGATGAATAAGTGGTTGAATGGGTTTGTCGTAAGGATTGACTCGAGTGGTTTGGATTGACAGTTTGGTGACTTCGGTAGCTAGGTTAGGGCTTGGTTAGGCTCATCACCTCGGCTAGACTCCTCCCACTCTCACTTCTCCTTGATAAAGGAATGGCTTGAAAATGGATAGGCTAGGTTAAGATGGATTTATGGGAGGTTTCTTGGATTTTCTAGGATGGATTTGAACAAGGAGAGGAGGGGCTATTTATAGGGTTTCTGGCCAGTTTTTTCTGTAATTGTTGGAAAATCTAAAGTTGAAAAGGGTTTTAAGGCCTGGATTTGAAATCGCCACGTGATGAAATCTCATCGATTGGATTAAGTGGCATGGATTGTAATTTGGATAAAGGGGGAGGACCGTGCAGTCTTTTTCCTTTGCCACACGCTTATGGGTGAACCAAAGCAACCCCACATGTTGTGCGGCTTCTCCTTCTAAAGAAGAAAAGTTGCCGCGTGACAAGCGCCACCTTAGGGTGACGCTCACCACATGAAAGTGTGCCAAATTTTGCAAGAGTAATGTCATTACCCCACTTAACCTCCATGCGAAATTTGGAGAGATTCCACATGGCAGGCGGCATCCTGAGCACCACCTAGATCATGGATCGGCCCCAAATTGTGCAAGGGTGCTCCTGGGGTGGTATTTACTGTCTAGTTTACTCGAATTTGCTTTATTATGGTCCTAAGTACTAATGGGCCTAAGTTTTGGCTTGCATGGACCTGGACTAGGCTTGGACTTGGATGGGCTCGAGCTCGAAGTTGGGCCTGTTTTGGGCCGATTGGACAAAGTTGACTAGGTTGAATGGGATTGATTGGGTTGACCGGATTTGACTGAGTTCAACTAGTTTGACTGGGTGAGTTGACTGATTTGATCATTTTATCAACCTTAAGTGGGGTGTTTACAGCTAATGGTAACTCTAAATCTTACAAACACATCCAAGCAATCCATACACCTACACTGCACAACGACACCTGTTAGTGTGCGTGCACTCACCTCACATGGAGAGCAAACACAATTTTTTTTTACTCCATTGACTGAGTATCCAATTATCTAAGGGCGTGTTTGGATTTACAGCCCAGGTGGTGTTGCACTGTGTTATGAGTTGGGCCATACGTTAACCAATGTTTGAATACGAATTGAAAGCGGTCGTGGATGATAGACCCGAGTACGTCGCCGAATCGCTTTTCAATAACCACGCATTATCTCCTGTCATTAAGCAATTCATCGTGCAGTGCGTCCCGTTCATTGCATTGCACCGCCCTGCGGCGAAAAAATAAAAGACGAAAGCTTCCAGTCCTGCGGACCATCAATGCACATACTCCATCACGCATTTCTTGCTTCCCTCATCCATTCCCTTCTTCCTCACTGACCATTCTGCTTGAGAATATCATTGTAGATCCAGAAGATCCAACACATGGGAAGCTTCGTGTGCTCCTCTTTGTTCTATGCGAACGTTATTTCCTCCTCTAAGGATCGGTAGATTGGCGCGTACCAACTTTGCTGGACCACGCTACATCGCCGTGAAATTGTTACAACAATCTTCTCACGGATTCAGTGGTATCCAGGTATTGCAGACAGGTATTTTTAGTGGTGATGCATGTAAGGGAATTCTATTGCGTTATTGGGGAATAGAGGATCTAAAAACGCCGTGTGATCGATCTTTTCCCTTGCATGTTGGGAGTCTTTATCTTTGTGTATACGACGATACACCCTATGAGTTGCAGTCGCATCTCTATGGGTGTTGGACCAAGATATCCTCCCCCCTACTATGCGGGCAACCCACGCAGTACATCCGAAATAACATTTTACAGTCTACTGTACCACCGTGACATTTCTGCGATTCTGGAGAAAATCCCGTAGATGGATTCACCCCCAGAGACTTGTGACATGACTTGTGCATGTCAGTGTTGTTGGGGACCTTGCACAAAACCTTAGGATCTAGCCCTCCAAAACAAACCAGAATTATGGATAATAAAGCAATGAAAACAATCAATGTATCAATCACACACCACACAAGAGATTTTTACGTGGAAAACCCTCAAAGAGGTAAAAACCACGGGACCTCGTCCAGATCAACAATCCACTATGAAGTAGAACGTTACAACCTTCTTCACTCACGCAGGAGTGGATAAACAATAAGAGAAATAGAGAAAACGGAGAGATCTAACCGATTACGAGGACATAGAAGCGCTGAGATATAGATTGCACAGTAGATAACCTCCACGAGCAGAACCTCCCTTCTATAAGCTTCCTCTCTCTCTCTCACCTTTTGATAGCCCTAAACCCTTTAGCAAATCCCTTGTAAAGCTTTAGGAAACCCTCTTATTATATCCTAGAAAACTCTAGGCAACCCCTTTTATAGTTTAGGAAACTTCCCTTTCGCATCCCAGTTGCGAAAGGACTCAAATCCGCAGTTTTGCGCAAAATCGCGGAACAAACTGCGTAACCTACGACTAGTCGAGCCGAGTCTTCGACTGGTCGTAGGACCCCTTCGACCAGTCGAGACATCTCTTCGACCAGTCGAGACATCTCTTCGACCAGTCGTAGCTACAGTAAAAAACAGCAAAAAAACTCACTGGACTTTGAGTCGTACCACGACTCGAACCCATGACTGGTTGAACACCAGCCCACGACCGGTCGAGCAGGACTCACGGCTGGTCGAAGACGGGTCAAAAAAATCCATTAAATCTCCCCCTTTTTGACCCAGGAGAGATCCACCTTCTTCAAGCCAGCCAGGTTTCTACAAACCTCATACTTCCCTTGAGCAAAGCCTTGGTCATCATATCTGACCCATTATCGTCCGTGTGGACCTTCTCAAGCTGTAACACCTTATCTTCCAAAATATCCCTGATCCAGTGATACCGAACCTCTATGTGCTTCAAGTTAGAGTGCTGACTTGGATTCTTGCTCAAGTGTATAGCACTCTGACTATCGCAATAGACCACGTGCTCTTCCTACTTTAGGCTAAGTTCCTGTAGGAACCTTTTCATCCAAAGCATCTCTTTACATGCCTCTGTGACTGCAATGTATTCGGCCTCTGTCGTCGACAATGCTACGACCTTCTGTAGCTTGCTTTGCCAAGAAACCGCTCCCCCTGCAAATGTGAACATGAACCCCGATGTAGACTTCCTGGAGTCTATGTCACCTGCATATCTGCATCTGTGTGGCCCTCTAACACAGGTTTACCGTCACCATAGTATAGGCTCAACCTGGATGAGCCTCTTAGATACTGTAGTATCCACTTCACCGCTGCCCAATGTTCTTTGCCAAGATTGGCAAGATACCGACTGACAACACCAACCGCATATGCTATGTCTGGGCGTGTACATACCATAGCATACATCAAACTTCCTACCGCTGACGCGTAGGGTATCTTCTGCATCTCTTCCACCTCTGACTTCGTCTTGGGACACTGTTTGTCGCTCAATCTGAAGTGACCATCTATTGGAGTACTGACCGACTTTGCTGCATTTATATTGAACCGCTCTAGGACTTTCTCAATATACCGCTCTTGTGACAGCCAGAGCTTCCTGCTGCTTCTGTCACGGGTTATCTCCATTCCTAGGATCTGTTTAGCCGGGCCCAAGTCTTTCATCGCAAAAGACTTACCCAACTCTTGTTTTAGCCTGTCGATCTTCTTGATGTCTTTTCCCATGATGAGCATGTCATCAACATATAAGAGCAGTACTAGGAAATCACCATCTGAGAACTTGCACGTGAACACACAGTGGTCCGACTCCGTTCTGTCATACCCATGTTTCAACATAAACGAGTCAAACTTCTTGTACCATTGCCGTGGAGCTTGTTTCAGCCCATACAAGCTCTTCCTCAGCCTACACACCATATGCTCTTTGCCTTTGACTTCGAACCCCTCTGGTTGGTGCATGTAGATCTCTTCTTCCAGTTCACCATGGAGAAAGGCAATTTTAATATCTAACTGCTCTATCTCCAGATCCATGCTAGCTGCCAACCCAAGCAACACCCATATTGATGTCCTCTTCACCACTGGTGAGAATATCTCCTTGAAGTATATGTCTTTCCTCTGACCAAACCCTTTCACCACAAGTCTGGCATTGAACCTCGTCTGTGAATTCTTCTGCTCAATCATCTTTCTGAACACCCACTTGTTGCTCAGAGCTTTCTTGCCCTTACGCAATTTCACCATATCATAGGTGTGGTTCTTATGCAAGGATTTCATCTCCTCTTGCATAGCTTTCAACCACTTCCCCTTATGCTCGTCAGATAGGGCCTCAGAATAATCTTCTAGCTCTCCCCCATCAGTGAGCATAATGTACTCATGCGGCGAGTACCTCTTGGATGGTTGTCTGTCCCTAGATGACCTCCTCATCACCTGTGGCTCAACAGGTAGATCAAGTGGGGGCTGCTCCCCTGGTCCATCTTCTTAAGGAACTCCCTCGTCCTCTGCACCTTACTGTACTCCCCTGTTATCAGGCACCACGGGAGGAGTAACCGGATCCATGTCCTCTAGCTCACTTGAACTAGGCTGGTTCTTCTCTGGCTTATCAATGTCTTCTATACACTGATTTTCAAAGAAAACCACATCTCTGCTCCTGACGAGCTTCCTCTTGGTCGGATCCCACAATTTGTAAACGAACTTTTCATCACCGTACCCTAAGAACACACACTGCCTGATCTTCATATCGAGCTTGGACCTCTCGTCCTTTGGTACGTGAACGGATGCCCTGCATCCAAACACCCTGAGATGACTGTACGATGGATCATGTCCAGTCCACACCTTCTCAGGTACTTCTCCATTCAACGAGGCTGATGGAGACCTGTTTATCAAATACACTGTCGTGTACATTGCTTCTCCCCAGAACGTCTTGGGCAATTTCGCATGGGATAACATGCATCTGATTCTCTCAACAATGGTGCGATTCATTCGCTCGGCTACACCATTATGCTGGGGGGTCTTAGGAACCGTCTGTTCATGCCGTATACCCAGGGACTTGCAATACTCATGAAAGTCACCAATGTATTCACCACCATTGTCAGTGCGGATGCACTTCAATGATCTACCTGTCTCTCTCTCGACCATAGCATGAAATAATTTAAACATACTAAAGACCTCGTCCTTGGATTTCAAAGCATAAACCCAAACCCTCCTAGATGCATCATCTATAAAAGTAACAAAATACAATGCCCCACCCAAGGTTTTTGTCCTCATAGGACCACAAACATCAGAATAAGCCAAATCTAATGCATGCACTTTATTAACATGAGAAATAGTTTTAACAAATGAAACTCTATGTTGTTTCCCTGATAAACAATCAAGACAGGTTTTAAGAGGTATACCTGTCACGTTTGGAAGGAGCCGCTTCCTTGCTAGTAGCTGAAGCCCTTTTTCACTCATGTGACTTAGACGCCTGTGCCACATATCAATAGCTGAATCTTCCGCTGCGTTCAACCCACTCTTGTACATACTGACACTTGCCTTGTAAAGGGTGCAACACTTCTTTCCTCTGGCCACGATAAATGAACCTTTGATGAGCTTCCATCGCCTACCAGCAAACTGACTTTCATAGCCATCATCATCCAACCTTCCGTCGACATTAAGTTGAGGCGAAGGTCTGGGATATGCCTCACATCCCTGAGAACCAATGTGTAGCCCACATCGGTCTTCACACAAATATCACCAACTCCAACGATTTTTGATACTCCAGAATTTCCCATCTTTACAGTCCCATAGTCACCTGACTTGTAGCTTGTGAATAAGTCCCTGTGTGGAGTCGCATGAAAAGAAGCTCCTGAGTCTATCACCCAGTCGGTGTCCTGACTCTTAGCCGTGAGACATACATCGTGATCTGCAGAAAGAATAACTACCATGTCGTCATCTGAAGTGACCGCAGTAGAATCTGATTCATCTTCCTTCCCTTTTCCTTTCTTGTCGTTCTTCTTACCACGACATTCATGCTTGTAGTGACCCTTCTTGCCACAATTCTAGCAATCAACATCTTTCCTGTTAATCGACTTGCCTCTTGATTTATCTCGGGCTTTCCCGCCCTTCCTGTTCTTTCCTCTCCCCCGTTCCTGTGTCATAAGAGCCTCTTGCTGAGTAGACCCCTGAGACTTCCTCCTTGTCTCCTCATTGAAGAGACAACTGGTTACCTGTTCCATGGATATCTTTCCATCTAGCGCGGAGTTACTTAGAGACACCGCCAATGTCTCCCAATTATCAGTCAATGAACTAAGCAATAGTAAAGCCTGCAATTCATCATCCAGGACCATCTTCGTAGAGGAGAGTTGGTTCACTATATTGCTGACCTCATTCATGTGCTCGACCACAGAACCACCATCCTTGAACTTGAGATTCACAAGTCGCCTTATTAGAAAATTTTATTATTACCGGCTGTCTTCCTCTCATACAGCCCTTGTAATTTCAGCTATAGGCTAGCGACTGAGGTTTCTGTAGACACATGTGGAACACAGAATCATCCAACCATTGTCTAATAAACCCCACCGCCTTTCGGTCCATCTTCTTCCAATCTCATTCAGTCATATCCTTGGTTTTTGCTGATATGCCTAAAATTGGAGAATATAGTCCTTGCAATAAAGCAAGTCCTCCATCTTAGCCTTCCATATGATCCAGTTAGAACCATTGAGGTTGATCATCCTTGATGAGCCACCTTCCATAATTCAAAACTGATCCTACCCGTTCAATGAACTTGGCTTTGATACCACTTTGTTGGGGGCCTTGCACAAAACCTTAGGATCTAGCCCTCCAGAACAAACCAGAATTATGGATAATAAAGCAATGAAAACAATCAATGCATCAATCACACACCACACAAGAGATTTTTACGTGGAAAATCCTCAAAGAGGTAAAAACCATGGGACCTCGTCCAAATCAACAATCCACTATGAAGTAGAACGTTACAACCTTCTTCACTCACGCAGGAGTGGATAAACAATAAGAGAAATAGAGAAAACGGAGAGATCTAACCGATTACGAGGACATAGAAGCACTGAGATATAGTTTGCACAGTAGATAACCTCCACGAGCAGGACCTCCTTCTATAAGCTTCCTCTCTCTCTTCCTCTTTCTCTCTCACCTTTGATAGCCCTAAACCCTTTAGCAAATCTCTTGTAAAGCTTTAGAAAACCCTCTTGTTATTACCTAGAAAATGTTTGCTTGCCTCCAAGTGCAGAGGTTGTAAGTAGTATCCTGTGAATACAGGGTCGATCCCACAGGGAGATGAATTGTGAGAAGAAAAAATCAAACGCAAAATAAACTAAATAATAAAAATTAATCTGATGATTTGATTTTGGGATTTTTGAATGGATGTAATTCAATTGAATAAAATAACACCCAAGCTTCAAAGTTCCACACATACGTTAATGTTCCAAAATCATGATGACTTGGATAACACAACTAGGATCTGAGCACTATGGTCAGCCTAGTCGAAAAATAAAACAGTTTAAGTATTTTAATAAATGATATAAAATATTAGAAAATTATAGATTTGCACCATTGACATATATTCTCAAGCGTCAGTGATTTTAAGTATTCAATATCTATAAGATAATGAATATCAAAGAAATATAACAGGTTGAGAACCTCTCCTATCTAGGAAATCTGATTGATCTAGGGTAAGCCTATCCATCAATGTGGATCTCATATGATGGACACATATGGATCTCACAAGAGGATAAAAAATAAAACCTAAATAATAGATAACATGCATACACCATTCTTCTCATCATTAAAACAATCAATCATTAATCTTAAAGAAACATTAAACCCATGTGCTTCCCTTCTAACTTGGGCTAGAAGGAACTTAGAAAAACATAATTAAATTGCAGAAATAAAAAGCAATAAGAAATAAAGAAAGAAAATGCAAATAGAAAAGATCTTAAAAAAAACTTATAAAGCTTTAATAAAACTAAAAACTCTTTAAAAACCCTAAACTTTGCTCTTGAATGCCTTGAATAATGTTTTAGGAAGCCCTATTTATAAGTAGGGACCTCCAATTTTCGTACAAATTTGAAAAATCCTAAAAACCGCATCAAATATATGTATTTTTTCAAAATAGACTTCTCGCTGCATAGTTCGTTTAAAACAGTCTTCCTGCTGTGCAGTTTTCCAAAATAAACTTTACAGCTTCAAAATACACTTTTTCAGGACGATTTCAGCATTATTCACTTCAAATCTTCAATTTTCTTCATTCTTCACTTGGTTTTCTTGGATCTTTGACATGTGAATTCTTCAATCTTGGTCTCCTAAGATCCATCTCTTACCTTGGTAAATCTTAAGCATCAAAATTATGCTTTTAACACCATTTTTCAATCAAAACACTTAAATTCACCTTGCAACACATACATGAGTAAAATAGAATTTTAATCGGATTTATGTTCATAAAACCAAGATATAAATGGAAAAAATTATGCAATATTTGAGTCTCAAAAGAAAACCCTAGGCAACCCCTTCTATAGTTTAGGAAACTTTCCTTTCGCATCCCAGTAACGAAAGGACTCAAATCTGCAGTTTCGCGCAAAATCGTGGAACAAACTGCGTAACCCACGACTAGTCCTGAAAATTCCAGGACTGGTCTTAGCCTCATTTGACTAGTCGAAGCTCTCCTACGACTGGTCGAAGCCCACCTTCGACTGGTCGAAGCTCACCTACGACTGGTCGAAGATCGCAGAGAAAAATCGTCTGAACTCGCTGGACTTTGAGTCGTACCACGACTCGAACCCACGACTGGTCGAACACCAGCCCACGACCGGTCGAGTAGGACTCACGACTG
Organism: Magnolia officinalis; assembly: GCA_021015155.1. Classification (NCBI taxonomy): domain Eukaryota; kingdom Viridiplantae; phylum Streptophyta; class Magnoliopsida; order Magnoliales; family Magnoliaceae; genus Magnolia; species Magnolia officinalis. The sequence continues at coordinate 82,753,283 of JAJHSJ010000006.1, forward strand.
GTCGAAGACTTGTCAAAAAAAACCCATCAAATGTGACTGGGAGTAATGATCTTCTTCCGCAGTCAGAACCATATCGGGAATGACTATATAAGAAAATTTTCAATGCCGGATGAAGAACCACCTTGCATGTCATCTGAAATATTTTTGGGGTTTCCTCTAAATCGCAGGTGTTGAAGGACAGAGGAGGTAAGATTTCAATCTTAGCGTCAATGACATTTGTAAATGATCATCACTGTTATTTTATTATCAACGTTTCGTACACAACATATAAGAAGACATTCTGTGGGATTAATGCTACGAAATTATGCCTGTGAAGATGAACTTCTTAATATTTTCGGTTATTTTGAAATGAATATCCACATAATGCGTGATAGTTACTTCAGGAATACTGTGAAGGATTCCATATAGCACCGTGAAATATACATTGTTGTTGGGACTAACTGTAACCCTATCCTGCAGTCCAGCCTTGCAAGAGTCCTGACCCCCAAAGTTACCAGTACTTTTCATTTGAAACTGTTAACAGGTGCGTGGTATACTGGTCACTTTATGTAATACTTGATGTAGCTATGAACATATTGATATACTTCTATAATTATTGTATCTTTTCTGTGTATTGCCCGATTACTATTTCATATTTTTGCATAAACTAGCATACATATTAACGTCTGTTACGTTTGATTTATGAATGATTATTACTATTTTCAAGGAACTTTATATTGTGTACCAAATACATTATTTGTAGAATTCTTGTATGAGTATTATTATAAGCAATGTTTTGGCATTGCTGTACATTTGGGATTTTCTGTTATCGAAAATAATGTAAGCAGTGTAACTAGGAAAAGTAACAGGTCAGAACACATATCACTCATGGGGTCTCACAGTGATGACTCTACGCAGGAAGACTCCTCCAATAGTTATTGGAATGAAACAGAAATTGCAGCAACATTAACCGCAATTGCAGCCTATACATGTGTTATGGGAGCTGCTGAATACTATCGTCGATATTGTATAAAGTCGTTGTCTCGAGATTGTCATATAAGTAGAAATAGATTTATCAATGGAATCATCAAGAAAAGCGACGTAGACTGTCTTACACAGCTACGAATGGGTCGTGATAAGTTCTTTGAATTATTTTCTTTGTTAAGAGATAAGAATTTGTTGTCCGATACAAGGAGATGCAGTTTAGAGGAACAAGTCGTCATGTTCATTCATACTATTGGCCACAACGTGCGTAACCGTGTCATTGGTAATCGGTTCTCACGGTCTAGGTGAAATCGTGAGTCGACATTTAAATAGAGTTCTTGATGTTGTAATAAGTCTTTATCCAGAATACGTAAAGTTTTCCGGTTTACATACACCGAAAGAGATATCTGATAATCCAATGTGGAGCCCTTATTTTCAGGTAATACAGTGAACAGAATATGCAATTATAATACATTTAAATTATTGCTAATGTAATATAAACCTAAAAGTCAGCTTAATGTTTCTCGTAGGACTACATTGGGGCACTTGATGGCACCTACATACCGGCCTATTTGCCGAAAGAAGCATCAAGGACCTTTCGAAATCGAAAAGGTTTCTTGTCCCAGAATGTAATGGCTGCCTGTACTTTCGATATGAAATTCGTATATGTGCTAGCGGGTTGGGATGATTCTGGCAACGATGCTCGTGTTTTGCAAAATGCTTTAACTCGTCGCCCTGATTGTTTTCTTGTGCCTCATGGTAAGGAATAACTGTTGCAAGTTTGATATAAATATGCTGCATGTAATGTGGCTAGTGTTTAATATTTATATATTGCTTTTGTAGGAAAATACTATATTGTCGATGCGGGATAGGACCATACTCTAGGATTTATGCCACCTTATTGAGATGTACGATATCATTTGAAAGAATTTCGTACTGGGAGGAAGCCTACTAATAAGAAAGAATTCTTCAATTATCGTCATGCTCAATTACGCAATGTAATTGAACGCTGTTTCGGACTTTTAAAATGACGATTTCCTATACTGCGCATAGCACCACAATTTAAATTTAAAACGCAAGTAAAAATTGTTATAGCTTGCTGTATTATGCACAACTTCATCCGTGTTAGTGGTGAAGATGGATTTCCCGAAACGATAGAGGATACTGGAGATACTATGGAGAAAATTTCGCCACCCCCTATAGATGTATCTGTCACAGATGAGGAGCGCGTAATGTCTACTGTGACAGACCGCGCGAGAGAGGAATGGACGAAAAAGAGAGATGAGATTGTGGAGTGGATGTGGAATGACAGCCTTCCTCGAACGCGACAGCGACTTTAATTTCCTTTTTTCACAGTCACTATTTTATACTGTTATTATAACAGTCGTACTATGTGTTTGGATAATTTCATCTTAGATGTGTGATGTTGGGGTGTTTGTTTTATTACATTTTCTGATATTTTATATGGATTATAAGATATATGAGCACTTAGTTTAAATGTTATTGCAGTATGCGTTATTATAATATGCATGGATTTGTCTAAACCTATAATTTATGTCTTTTAATTTCGATTATGAGATTGTATTTCCATTAACTATTACTGCAACGTAGGTAAGATGAATTTCCTTCGAAGCTCGTATAAGGGAGGGAAAGATAAGAATGAGACTGCCTCCCCCTCCAAAAGTACAACTTCACCCAAGAAGATTGTCGCATCAACGAGCAATATATTCGGTACAGCGACAAAGACAGACTCGATGACACTACAACAAGCTCCACCCTCCGTGTCTCCCAGTGCCCACACTCGAAGAACCAGAGAATCTAAGAAAACAGCGCGCATTCAGTGGAGCGATCCAATGGATAATGCATTGGTTGATGTATTAGTCGAGCAAGTCAATCTAGGTCGTAAAAGTGATATTGGTTTTAAGCCTGAAGCCTATAAAGCAACCATCTTTGAAATTTTCAACAGATGTGGGATGAAATTAGAGAATAAGCATATTTTTAACCGTCTCCGAACGTTAAAAAAAAAAAATTTATTGGGCAGTCCGGGATAATGCTAAATGCTAGTGGTTTCAGGTGGGATGCAGATCGCAGTATGGTGATGACAACAGATGATGTTTGGGATGGCTATATTTTGGTAAGTGGGATTAGCATTTCAATTATCGAAATTTTTGTCCCTATAAATACACCCTTATTGTGCAGTTATTACTATGTATAGCTGTTGAATAATCTTCATAGTTGCTTATACACATATGATTGTTTTGCAGTCTCATCCATACGCCGAGATAGTGCGTGGAAAACACATTGAGCACTACAATGATTTGACATATTTATTTGGTAATGATTGTACACACGGTGCATTTGCCAGCACAACGTACTCATCTCCTCTTTCTGGCAAACGTCGCGGCAGAGATGAACTCGATTCTGATGACATGTCTGATGACAATGGTACTGCAACTGTTCGCCTATCTTCGGATTCTGATGATGACCATGTAAGTGGTGCGCCATTTCATCCTAATGAAGGATCACAACAGCGGTCAAAGATGATCCACAAAGGGTCTATGAAGACTCTTATGGGTCTAGAAATAGCCAAAGCACCGCTACTGGCATATCCCGAGGAAGAAAGGGAAAGCTAAGTGATCATATAGGTGATAAAATGGGAGAAATGACAGATGCCGTCAAGACCCTTACCATAGCAATGGCACATGGCAAAACTATGACCCGACTACAAAAGTTGTTGGACATACTAAAGGAGGTAGATGATCTGAGCCATGAAGATCAGGTCCGCGCAGCTAGGTTGGTGCAAGAAGATATTGTCAGCGCAGGTTTCTTCATCAAAATGGGGCATGAGAGGCGCAAGGAGTGGGTGGAAAAGCTCTTGGACCGCAATGCGCCAGTCTGAAACTGTGCTACTTGACTGGAATTGGAAACTTTAACAACTGAACTCTTTTTTTCAACCATGTTTTGGTTTTTTTTTTTTTTTAATTATCAAGTGGATTGTGCATGGATATTTGGGTGCTAGAGGAGCAGCCAACACGCTGCTGGTTGGACTTACTACAAACTGTTCTTAATGATGGTTGGACCATCATTGATATACCTATGTGGATAATCAGTTTCTTCTATTATCTAACTTCAAACAGGGTTGATATTTTGCTCATTAGTGCAGGTACAACAAGGGAATTTGCATCTGAATCAATGCATAAACTGCATGTGTGATGTCTATACTGTGGTATTGTTTGATTGCTTTGAGATGTTTAGCTTGTTTCCATTTGATGTTTACACTATTGTGGTTATTTGATTGCTATGAGATGTTCAGCTGGTTTCAATCCAGGGTGTTATGTTTGTTTAAAAGTCCAGGTTTGTAATGTTAACGGTTGTTTGTCTCTTTATGATATCTGAATGATAACAATGCCCTCTCTTGATTACTGAACTTGTACACATTTTATATCAGTAAGGAGGGTACGTATAAATCAATTACAGCAGGAAATTTTTTTGTTTCCACATTGACATGGTATTCGGATGTCGAGTTATTGTATGATTGTGAAATGTTGATGTGAGACTACGAATGTATAACTATTGGTGAAATTTGCATAACTGCTTATATGAAATATTACCCACATAGTAAATTTTTCAATCAATTTTAGGATTTTGATCTGTTTATATAAGCTACAGTCAGCATACAACATGAATGATTGACGATTCTAATATCCCTTATTTTATGCAAAAAATCATGAAGAAATATTATGTGGTATTTGAGGGAAGAGTTCCATGCCTTTATTACAATTGGGAGGATGTAAAATCGCAGGTGGATCGATATTCAGGATGTAGACATTAATCATACAAATCATTCGAGGAGGCCGCAACAACTTGGCTTAACTTTCAGGTACGTTATATGCTTCATAATTCTAGATAGACGCACCTTCGGTGGTTTCTGTGTACTGATTTTTTATTAATGAAATCACTCATCTAAGATTATCTGAGATTACTTTTTTAAAATTTTGATACCCCATAATATTTTCTTAAAATTCATTGTAGGTCATACGGCAAAATTACCGTAACGAGGGACCTTCTAGGAGACCTGTTGCTGAATCTTCACGTACTCATTATCCCGCTATAGATGAAGATCAGATTCTAGAGCCGCATTTCTCCGACGCTGCCGTTCCGGATGTGAAAGGAGATGAGGAGTCTTCGGCTGATGGTTCCACAATATTGAAAGTTCTGATGGGGGGTTGGTAATATATGTGGTGCTCGGATGGATTGTTACAAAAATCATCTCTTAGGGAAGGTCTGCAGCGTGATAGGCCTGCTGATGGAAGCATTTTAACTGAATGAAGGAGATGTATGTCCCTGCTTCATGTCTCTGATACCGCTACTTGGTTTTAAAGTTTATTCTCTTTGTGATGTAAGACCGAGTTCCCTGTGAATAGTTTTTTACATTTTTTTAAAGTTCTATTTTCACTTCCACAATTTTAATTTCGTTCTTTTTTCATTTCACAACAGAAATGATCCGTCCAGTGTGTGGAGCCCACCACACACTTTCCTATTTGAAATGTACAGTGACTACGGGTGTTGGTCGAGATGATTATATGCACAGTGCTGCGATATTGAGAGGGCGATAAATCACAGTTGGGCCACGCTCGTGGACTTGGACAAGGAAGGTGAATATCCGCCGTTGAAATATATGTGATAGGGCTATGTATCACATATTGAAAGCGTTCATGTGTTCAACGCTGATTGGATATCCACCTTTCGAAAACCCCATGAGAGGGTTATAAATTAGAGGTGGACCACACCACAAAAGTGACATTACTTGGATATCCACCGTATGTTACTCTTAAAGGGTTAGAAATCGTAGGTGTACCAA